>QKWP01000327.1:229281-241319 GCA_003550325.1 Gigaspora rosea
TATTAATAAAATTCTATATAATCTTATTATTCATAAAATTTTACTAATTAATTCTAACTTATTTTACTAAATAAACTTGTTCAGAGCCTAAAAATACATTAAATTAGTAATATATTTTTTATTTTACTTGAAATTTGGAGAAAATATGCTTAAATTTGACTTTTTTGATCAAAAATCCAAAATTATGCATCTATTCTCCAAATTTAAAATAAAATAAAAATAAATATACTAATTTGATGAATTTTTAAGTGCTGAAAATGTTTACTTAGTGCATAAAGTTAGAATTAATTAATAAAACTTTGTGTATTATAAGATTTTATAAAATTTTATTAATAAAATTCTATAAAATCTTATGATTCATAAAATTTTACTAATTAATCCTAACTTAATTCACTAGGTAAACTTGTTCGGAGCCTAAAAATACATTAAATTAGCAGTATTGTTTTTATTTTACTTGAAATTTGGAGAAAAGATGCTTAAATTTGACTTTTTTGATCTATTATCCAAATTTTAAGTAAAATAAAACTAAGCCTGCCGATTTGATGTATTTTTAGGTGCTGTACATGTTTACTTAGTGCATAAAGTTAGAATTAATTAATAAAAATTTGTATATAATATGATTTTATAAAATTTTATTAATAAAATTCTATAAAATCTTATAATTCATAAAATTTTACTAATTAATTCTAACTAATTTATATAATGTTTCTAGGTTTAGCATGACTGTATTTGAATCTAAAAGTTATATATATATATATGTTGTTTAACTCCCTCATAATTTGCTCAATCGGGGGGGAGAGGTTATGTTAAACATAGATTTAAATTGGAGCGGCCTATCTGTGTATATTTCAGGGTCCTTGGTAACCCTAATTTTTTATTATTAATTTGGTTATAAGCATAATATATTGTATATTGTCCAAATGCTATTTAAGTATTATTCCTATTGCTTCAACAATTATTGGTATCCAATTTTTTCTAGATTATTTGTTTTTGGATTTTTTCTAGCAGTTCAGTTTCTAGTACTAGTTGAATGTAATGTTGTAATAGAAAGTTTTAAGTTGCTTGGGTAAGTCCTGTATTTGGAAATATTACTGATGTTGCATTTCATGCTCCTTCTAATGCTAATAATGCTTTATTTAAATATTCTAAGAATTATAGTATTTGATTTTTGCTTCTTGTAGGTTGTCATGATATTTACTTTATTTTGAATAGATTAATTTTAATAAGAGTCCTTTAGATACTTTTTTTTGTATTAAATTTAATAATTTGTTCACAGAATTGCCAGGTTTTTTCTTTGTTTTCAAATCTGGTGGAATCTAAAAATGATTTTATTTCTTACTTAATGGGTATTTTTGTTCAAATTTTCCTTCCAGATATCTGGTAATAGTTATTTCTGCTACTATACTTGGTAGATAATAATTATTGTAGATATCACTAAATGTTCTGAATAATAAGACTAAAGTTACAAGTTTTATTGCTAGTTCTTTCTTTTTATTAGTTTGATTTTCTCCTTGTTCTAAAGATATTAATTCTTCTAAATTCATTAAGTTTTACTTTCTTGTATATTTCTTTAAGTAGTTTATCAATTGTTGGTCTTTTGTATTCATGTGAATATACTAGGTTAGGTTTCTTTGTATAAAACCAATATTCTATTAGGTTGCTTTCTTCAATATAGAATTTCTACAATTTTTCGTATTTGTGATAAATATTTTCTTTGTACTGTTACTTCTACTAGCCTTTTGTTTTAATTGTACTATTAATTTCTATTGCTTTTTTGAATAGAAATGAATATTTGTAATGTTTATAGGCTTCAATTAATGTGAATTGTCCTTGTAGTATTTGAATCTGAATTTGTATTTGATTGAGAAGTTTCTGTAATTTAATATTCAATTCCTCTCTTGACAATATTTGTTCAAGAATGCTATCTTGGCCAGTTTCTTGAAGATCAATATAATCATTTGTAATGATTCTCAAAAATTTTTTTTGTTCATATACTTCTGGGTTCATACAATTTATTTGAGTTGAAAATATAGATTGTATTTTTCTGTTAATAGTTGTTCTACTGTTGGTATTTTATTAAGGTAATATTGAGAGTTTTATGATGGTATGGTCTGTAATCGAAGAGCCTTGCTATTAATATTTGTTTTTATGCTATAAAGCTAATTTCTAATCTATATCATTCTGTATATATTGTCTTTTACACTCTTCAGGTGGTAAATCTTCTTTGAGGATGTTGATATATCTTATTAGTTTACTTATTACTAAATAATAGAAATAATAATTTTGTTATAGAAACAGTTGTATATTGTTAGAGTTTCATTTGTTTTTTCAAAATGTTTTTCAAATATTCTTTTAACTTCTATCAAATGGTCTTGTAAAGGGTTTCTATTTTATTTAATAATCTTTTTTCAGTATATAAGTTTTTGGATTTTCTTTCTATTTTTGTCTTCTTTCTTTCTGTTAAATGGGTCTTTCTTTAACTATATAATATTCTTTAAAATCTAGGAGCTCACATGGATAATGTTGTTAGCCGAAATTGTTTTATACTTGTAGAAATATTTCGACATTTGATATTTAGGCTGCTGAAATGTCTAAATATTATCGAAATCCTAAATTATGCCAAAATGTCTAAATAATGTCGAAATGTCTAAATAATGTCAAAATGTCTAAATTAAGAAATATATATGAAAAAACATATAGTAATAGGTTCACTATCCAAACAAGCTCTAGCGTTCATACTTTAACATCAATACTTCTAGTCAAGGACTAATTATTTGAACCCATACCAATCAACTCATGCATAAACTACTGACCTCTTGGTTTTAAAATTTTCTAAACCCCAAGGTCCTAAACTATATGAAAACACAAGTATAAGAAAGATTTCTAACATACGCCCATATAGCTAAAGAGAATTGGGCGTCATCCTGCAGCAACTGTTTCAGGTCCCTGCACTGCAATTGCAGCTGCGGAACTGTATATAAATATCACAAAGTAGGGATGCGAATCGATTCTAAAAATCAAAATCAATGATCGAAACCTCAAAATCGTTTTAGAATCAATGATCGAATTCTAAATCTTTATAGTTATTTCTTGTATTGAGTGGCCTGATTAGATTCTATTTTTTATTATTTAATACTGTAAGTTATTAGGTTTTACAAATAATATGAAGCAATGTACAAAGTTTTTTAGTTGTTTTAAAGCTATAACAGAGCTTATCACGCTTTGCAAAAATGTGTGACCTTTTCAGATCTTGGTGTCATTAAAATCACGAGATCAATATTAAAATTTTCTGCCATCATCGCCGTGTAAATCACAGGGTCACACTTTTTTTGCAAAACGCTATAATTAAATAGAATCTTTCATATTTACAACATATTTGCACTTTGAGACAAATTATATAAATAATAATACGTATTATTAATAACAAACATAGATATTATAAAATAGCTACCGGTAAGTTTAAACTATTATTTTAAAGTTTATATTAAATAATGCGCATTAACAACAAATACAGCTATTAGAAATGGCTAAGTACAAAATATGGGCTTAATATTTTTAATAATATATGATTTAATAATAAACACGGCCATATTTAAAAGCATAGAGCATTTATTAAAATTTTAGACTTCTAAATAGATAATATAAAACGATTATATACTAATGCCACATACATATATATATATAATAGTTTTATTGTTTATTTTAATTTAGGCATTTAGTCATATAGTATTATTTAGTCAACTATTTAGACATTTAGTCACATAGTATTTATTTAGTCAACTATTTAGACATTTAGGCAAATTTAGACTTTTGACATTTCAAAAAAAAAATAATGCCATGTCAAAATATATTTAGATGCTAATTGTCTAAATAGTTGACTAAATTAAGTATTTCGACTAACAACATTACACATGGATAAATATATTCTTGAATAAATTCTTCAATATATTTCTTTTCTTAAGGTATATCAGGGTTTATATACTAATGGTTCAGAATATAGTTAATTTGAGCTTTCTTTGATTTAGGTTCTTGTTATTTATAGAACTTGGTATTTAGACAAGTAATTCCTTTCTACTTGCAAGATTCACAAGTATTTTCTTGTTTAGAGTAATTATAGCATATGTTCTGTTTTGCAATTATTACAAGAATTGGTATTTCTTAAAGTGTTTTATGTTTTATTATTTTTCTTTTTTATATATATGCTTTAAGCATATAGGTTCAAGGTTCAATTCTTAGTCCTTTTATAATTGTTCCATTCAATATAATTTAGATAGTTCAATAAGTTCAAAGTTCTTTATTGTTCTGGTTTATTTAGTTCATTGATAAATAATAATACAATGTAAATATTTATATTTTAAATAATACTAAATATAGATATATTAGGTGTTTAATAGTTTATAAGTGTTTATAAATATTTATATTTGATTATTTAGAATTTATTGTTATATTTTGTTATTGTAGTTTCTGAATTGTTTTGTGCATTTCATTTCTTCATTTTCATCTTCTGATAGATCTTCAAGGTTTATATGGTCTTGAGAGTCTTTCTAGCCAATCAGAATTCAGAATTTGCTAATACATGGACATCGGGTGTACTATTGCTCTCCTGTGAGTATTCTTTGGACAATTAAGTAACCTTTGATCTACTGGTCCGTTTTGGACGATTTTACTACCAAAATGATCGGCTTAATGAGACAATTCTAACAAGCCCAAAATCATCAAAATCCAATCACAGGATCACAAGATCGTCAATGTTTTGTATTATTTTATATATGTCTTAAAATAAAATTTTAAGAGATATATATAAAATAAAACAAAACCTTAACGATCTTGTGACCCTGTGATTGGATTTCAATGATTTTGGGCTTGTTGGAATCATCTCATTGAGACGATCATTTTGGTAGTAAAATCGTCCAAAACGGACCTGTAGATCAAAGGTTACTAATATTAAATAAAATATATATAAATAACATTCAATCTACTGGACTGTTTTGAACGATTTTACTACCAAAATGATCGTCTCAATAAGACGATTCTAACAAGCCCAAAATCATCAAAATTCAATCACAGGGTCACAAGAACGCTAAGGTTTTGTATTATTTTATATATGTTTTAAAATAAAATTTTAAAATATATATATATAAAATAAAACAAAACCTTAGCATTCTTGTGACCCTGTGATTGGATTTTCTAATTTTGGGCTTGTTGAAATCGTCTCATTGAGACAATCATTTTGATAGTAAAATCATTCAAAACGGACTAGTAGACTAAAAGTTACTTAATATTAAATAATATATATATTATATACATTATATGTATATGTGATTTAATATATTATATATATATTATATATAGACATGATCACCCCTGACCATGT
This sequence comes from Gigaspora rosea, assembly GCA_003550325.1. NCBI lineage: Eukaryota > Fungi > Glomeromycota > Glomeromycetes > Diversisporales > Gigasporaceae > Gigaspora > Gigaspora rosea. The sequence goes on from QKWP01000327.1 coordinate 234,656, forward strand.
ATCCATGGTAAAAATCATGTAATTTCTGGCATGCCCCTTACTGAATTGTTAATTCATTAATCTTTCTGAGATTAAGTTCTTGAGGTTTGTACTATAAATTATTTGGGCGAATTTATATTCCTTGTTGCAATAGTATATACCATTATGGCTTTTTATTTTTTTAGTAATATTAGGTTTTTCACAAAGGTGGCAAATAGTTTTCTTGCCTTGTTCTAGTTCTGATGTAAAGTACTTGTTGCTTCTAGAGTTCTGAAAATCTAATGCTTCATGCATTTCAGAATAACATCCTTTGTAGTAGAGAATTTCTTCAATATAAATTACTTGTAATGTATAAGGGTCTGTAAATAGTTCTCAAATATAATAAAGATCTTTTTTAGCAGTTGATCTATTGCATTATTTTCTACAACAGTAATGTTATCACATTGTTTATTATATATGGTCCAATTAATATGTTATTCTCTTTTTGAATGATTCTTTTAGGGTTACATTTGCAAAAGAGGTTTGCATTCTCTTTTAAGAGTCTGGTAGTTCTATATTGTTAGTTATTACATCTACTTGTTAGAGTTCCAAAGTTCAGTTCAGTTCAATAGAGGTTCAGGTTCAATGAACCTGAACCTGTTCTAAAAGTTCAATATTGAACTAAACCTGAACTTAAAATTATTGAACATGAGCCTGAACCTAGTTCAGGTTCAGTTCAAGATTTATTAACATGTTTAGGTTCATAATATATGCACATGTTTATCTAAATCACAAAGTTAGAATTAATTAGTAAAATTTAGAAAATCATAGAAAGTTGTATAATTAATAATATTATACAAATTTCTATAATTCTCTAAATTTTACTAATTTATCATAACTTTTTGCACTAAGTAAACTTGTTTAGCACCAAAAAATATTTACTTTTTTTATAAAATTTGAAGAAAAATGCTTAATTTTGAAAATTTTTAAAATCAAGTATCTTTTCTTCAAATTTTAAGAAAAGTAAAATAAAATATGCTGATTTGATGTATTTTTTGGTGCTTAACAAGTTTGCTTAGTGCAGGAAGTTATGATCAGTAGTAAAATTTAGAGAATCATAGCATTTCATATAATTTTTTAATAAAATTATACAAATTTCTATAATTCTCTAAATTTTACTAATTGATCGTAACTTCTTGCACTAAGTAAACTTGTTAAGCTCCAAAAAATACATCAAATCAGTATATTTTATTTTTTACTTTTCTTAAAATTTGAAGAAAAGATGCTTAATTTTGGAAAATTTTATCAAAAAAATTCAAAATTAAGCATCTTTGACGCAAATTAAGAAAAATAAAATAGAATTTTACTAAATCTCACCGGCAGTGATCATCACTGCTCTATAATAAACTTTTTAAAAAGCTAAGATTAGGGTTTAGGAATAGGTTTAGGATTAGTGTTAGAAAGGCATATTATATATAAAATTTTGTGCTAAAAACTTTTACTTAGTGCCCGAAGATAAGTTATCATAGTAAAATATTTTGTTGTCTAAGTTTTTTTAGATTTTTTCTTAGTTTCGTTATTTTTTTGTTTTTGTTTTAGTTATACAAGATCCTACGATCTAATTGGTTGAACATATGAGCAGTGATGATCACCGCCAGTGAGATTTAGCAAAACTCAATAAAATATACCAATATGATGTATTTTTGGTGCTAAACAAGTTTACTTAGATCAAGAAGTTATAATCAATTAGTAAAATTTAGAGATTATAGAAATTTGTATAATTTTATTAATAAAATAGAAAAACTTATTTGTAACAGCCTGTTACATGCTTATTTGTAACAGCCCATAAGGCCATATTAATATTAAAATAAAATTAGATTAGGATTAAAGTTAAGATTAATACAGAATTGCGAAAGGATCATATTTTGTTAGAAGTGCAATAGGTGTTGTCTTAGTACAATTTTGAGTTAGAAATAAAGGTTGTTACAAATAAGCATGTAACAGGCTATTACAAATAACATTATCCCAATAAAATTATACAAATTTCTATAATTTTCTAAATTTTACTAATTGATTATAACTTCTTTATCTAAGTAAACTTGTTTAGCACCAAAAATACATCACATTGGTATATTTTATTTTCCTTAAAATTTGCGTCAAAAATGCTTAATTTTGAATTTTTTTGATAAAATTTTCCAAAATTAAGCATCTTTTCTTTAAATTTTAAGAAAAATAAAATAAAATATGCTGATTTGATGTATTTTTTGGTGCTTAACAAGTTTACTTAGTGCAAGAAGTTATATTAATTAGTAAAATCTAGAGAATCATAGAAATTTGTATAATTTTATTAATAAATTATACAAAATGCTATGATTCTCTAAATTTTACTAACTGATTTATACTTCTCACTCTAAGCAAACTTGTTTAGTATCAAAAAATACATATATTTTTTATTTAGACTCAAACTAGTTTGCAAAATTTGGAATAGCCCGACCAAACTTATGATTGAGTTTGAGTTTAGTATAAAGTTTTAATATAATAATAAAATTTAGAGTTTGAGTCTGGTCTGGACCAGACCAAACCTGAACCCAAACCTAGAATCACTAGTTCATATGAACACCAAACTGAACCTGAACATGTTTATGAACTTATGAACTGAACCTGAACTGAACCTGAACATGTTTATGAACTTATGAACTGAACCTGAACTGAACCTGAACTAGTTCTAAAAGTTCAATACTGAACCTGAACTTGAACATGTTTTAAAAAATGTTCAGGTTCAGGTTCAATACTGAACCTGAACCTAAACCTGAACTTGAACTAAGTTCAGTTCAGTTCAGGTTCATAGGAACACTACTACTTGTTTTACAATAAGTACAATATTTGGATGTTAATGCGGTCACATTGGTACTACTATTAACTATTGATTTGTCGATCATTTTTTGCTTCAAGACAACTATGTGCTTGATGTTCTTTTTATGGCATTTATAATATTTATTTTTTGGATAGTATTGATTATTATATCCAGGGTTTTGCGGATATTGCAGGTATAGACTTTCTGGCTTTTTTGTTTTTTTTGATTTCTTCAAAAGTTTCTTTTTGTTTTCTTTTATTGATTTCGCTATTAGGTCCATTATTAAGTTCAAGTTCATTCCTAATTTCTTGAATTATTTTGTCTTTCATTTCTTGAGTTATTTTTCTTTCTAGTCTTGGACATATTTGATTTCTTCAAGAGCTAATTCAATTATATTATATCTACATTGATGTTCTTTGATTTTTTGAATACTTTGGGTATAGAAGTTACATTTTTTACAGTAAAAGTTTCTATTTCTTAGATTTTATTTAATTTTAGAGTTCAGGCTTGTAGTTCTTGATTTTAGAGTATTTTTTAGTTTTTCCTATAAGTTTAGTTTATCCTTTTTAGCTAGTTCATTTAGGTGTGCTTTTATAATTTCTGGTTTATTCTATTTGTTTATTTTGATTATTAATTCAGATTATTCAGTATCATATTCTTTAATAAGTTCAATAATATTTTTATATTTGTTTTGTAAACATTCTATATACGCATTACAAAGGTATTGTTTGTTTTGTCTACGCCAAATTTGTTCTAGTAAATATTTTGGTATGTCATTCTTATTCTGATTCCTTTTTGGTATAGTGTCTTTTAATACACACTATGATGCTTTAATATTATTGGTGTGATAAATTTTTAATTTGTTTGAGGTTTCATTAAAGTCAACCATTATTATTTCTTGGCTGTAGTTATTTAGTAATACTGATTCCTAGGCATGAGTAAATCTGATCATAACTTTTAATCATGTCTGAATAAATTTTTGATTCTGGGTGTATGTATTTCTGAATTAAATTTAATAAAATATCAGCTATTGGTTTTTACAAATTTGTGCAAATATTTGTTTTTCTTTAGTTCTTTTTATTTCTCCAAATACCTATAGTTGTTCTGATTTGTTTTTTAATTTTTGTAAAATAACAATTTATCTATTTCTACAATAATATCCGGTACTTCTATTTTTGGTTCACTAATTCTTATTCTTGAGTAATAATAGTTCTAAAGATTTGTGTCCATCTTGTGATGTTGGCGAGTGCGATATTAGCATAAATATTAAGTTGTTTATGCATTGCTTTACTTAACCAAAAATAGCTTAATTCCATTATTTGGTTATATTTTAATTTAGTTTTTAAAAATATTGTTCTATTGAGATTGATATTCTTTTTAGCATTCTCTTTTTCTGCAATTAAATATTAAAATTTTGTCATCAAAGTTTATGTTTGGCCTATTACAATAAATATAAGGCATAGTTTTTGGTAATATTAATAAGGTTTGTAAATATTTTAAGCATTTTGATTCATTTTCAATAATTTCTATAACTTGGTACAAAGGTGATATTGGTAATATTAGTTCCATTTTAGAGGTCAAATGATACTTGTTTACTCCAAATGTTTTATTAATTTTGAGCCCAAAAGGTGGATCTTTTAGGGAGCTTCCAGAAATTACGTAATTTTTTGTTACTAATAAATTTCAAAATTTTAACCCACCCACCCACACCTGATACCCTATTAGCCAATTAAATTTTATATTTTTTTAAAAAAAATTTATATGTCCAATTTTTTAATTGATAATAACGTTTGATCCACTGGTCTGTTTTGTATGGTTTAACTACCAAAATGCTCGTCTTGATGAGACAATTCTAACAAGCCCAAAATCATTAAAATCTAAATACAGGATCCCAAGATCATTCAACTTTTGTGTAATTTTAATAGTGATTTTTTAGAATCACTAAGTAAATTTCTTTAACATTGAATAACTTTTGATCCACTAGTCCGGTTTGGATGATTTAACTACCAAAATGTTCGTTTCTGTGAGACGATTCTAACAAGCATAAAATCGCTAAATTCCAATTACAGGATCACAAGATCGATAATGATTTGTATTGTTAACAACAATACAAACCTTTATCGATCTTGGGGTCCTGTGATTGGAATTTAGCGATTTTGGTGTTGTTAGAATCGTCTCACCGAGACGAACATTTTGGTAGTTAAATCATCCAAATCGGACCAGTGGATCAAAAGTTATTCAATGTTAAAAAATTTACTTAGTGATTCTAAAAAATCACTATTAAAATTACAAAAAAGTTGAACGATCTTGGGATCCTGTGATTATATTTTAACGATTTTGGGCTTGTTAGAATTGTCTCATCGAGACGAGCATTTTGATAGTTAAATCATCTAAATTGGCCCAGTAGATCAAAAGTTATCAATAATTTTATAATTTTATACTTTTGGCCAGAATTATAAAATTTTGACCAGAATTATAACCTGATATTTTGGCAACCCCACCCACGCACCCAAAAATTACGTAATTTCTGGAAGCTCCCTTATATATTTCTTTTTTTTTAATATTTTCTTCTTTTGGTTTAATTGATTCTTCTTGGTTCACAATTGGTCCCATATGTTTGCTAAGCCAATCTGATACATTATTTGTTGATCATTTAATATATTGTATTTCTTTAATGTAGTAATTTCCATCTATTTCTAGCTTCCAAGATTTCATTATCTGATTTTTTGGAATTTTCCTGCTTTAGCTATTCCAGTATTATCTGTTCGTATAATAATTGGTTTATTTTCAATGTAATATCTCCAATTATTTAAGTAGAAGTAAATTGCATAAAATTCTTTTTGTGTAGATCCCTATAATTTTTGACTTTATATTAGGGAATGTAATCCAAATTCAATTACTTCTTCTTTAGATTTAGTTAATTCTTTTTCTTCTTTGGTTCTGTTTTCACATGCTTCTTTAGTTTTGCAATGTTCAAGTTCTAGATTAATTTGTTTAAATACTGTGCCTATTCTATTATCTGATGTACCAGTTTCTAAATCAATTGATATCCTTTCTTTGGATAGGTCAAAGCTATTGCATTATGTACATTGTCTTTGAGTTCTTCAAATGCTTTTTGGCATTCAATAGTCCAATCAAATTTCTTATTTTTCTTTAATAGGTCATATATCAGTGCAGCTATTATAGCAAACTTCTTGATAAATTTTCTAAAATAGTTCATAAATCCTGTAAATTTTCTAACTCCAGATATATCCGTTGGCAGTTTAAGCTTCTTAACTTCTTTTATTTTTACTTGATTTGGTAATATTTTTCTATAACTAACTTTGTAATTTAAGATCATTATTACTTTTTTAATAAATTTGCATTTTTCTGTTTTGAGTGTCATTGCCTCTAGTGCTCCTAGGTCCAGTTTGGGTCTGGTCTGGGATCAGACCAGACTCAGACTCTAAATTTTACTAATTTCAGACTCAGACTCAACTATAAGTCCAGTCTGGATCTGATCTAAAGTTTGCAGACTGGTTTGAGTCTAAATATAATTATATGTATTTTTAAGTGCTGAAAAAGTTTACTTGGTGCATTTTGTAAGAATAAATTATAACATTTTATGAATCATAAAATTTTATAGAATTTTATTAATAAAATTCTAAAAAATCTTATAATTCACAAATTTTTATTAATTAATTCTGACAAATGCACTAAGTAAACTTGTTCAGCACCTAAAAATACATTAAATCGGCAGGTTGTTTTTATTTTACTTGAAATTTGGAGAAAAGATGCATAATTTTGGAATTTTGATTAAAAAAGTCAAATTTAAGCATCTTTTCTCCAAATTTCAAGTAAAATAAAAACAAC
>QKWP01000327.1:241834-254233 GCA_003550325.1 Gigaspora rosea
GGCAGGGTTGTTTTTATTTTACTTGAAATTTGGAGAAAAGATGCTTAGATTTGACTTTTTTGATCAAAAATCCAAAATTATGCATCTTTTCTCCAAATTCAAGTAAATTAAAAACAACTCTGCTGAATTAATGTATTTTTAGGTGCTAAACAAGTTTACTTAGTGGTTTTGTTAGAATTAATTAATAAAAATTTGTGAATTTTAATATTTTATAGAATTTTACTAATAAAATTCTATAAAATCTTATGATTCACAAAATTTTACTAAATAATTCTAACTTAATGCACTAAGTAAACTTGTTCAGCACCTAAAAATACATTAATTTAGCAGTGTTTTTATTTTATATACTTTAAATTTGGAGTTAAGATGTTAAAATTTGACTTTTTTGATCAAAAATTCAAAATTTGTATCAAATCTCTAAATTTCAAGTAAAATAAAAACAAATAGGCTGTTTAATACGTTTTTAGGTGCTGAAAAGTTTACTTAGTGCATTTTGTTAGAATTAATTAATAAAAATTTGCGAATTATAAGATTCTTTAGAATTTATTAATAAAATTCTATAAAATCTTATGATTTATAAAATTTTACTAATTTATTCTAACAAAATGTACTAAGTAAACTTGTTCAGCACCAAAAAAATATTTATAAATATATTTGAACTCAGACCAATCTGCAGACTTCGGACCAGACCAAACCAGGCTCAGACTTGATTAAATAGTCTAAATATAAAAGTCTGGTTCGAGTCCGGTCTGTAGAAGCACTATTGCCCCCTTTTTTATGCGTTCAAATACCAGTTGAATATATTTAATATGCATATGGGCTGATCAGACTCATTTGATATGATATAACAATGTGATATATGCAAGGTTACACTAATCTGATGATCATATGTAATGTATCTTTGTTTTGTCTTATTTATAAAATATTAATGTACAGACAATGACAGTATATAAATAGATAATAATAATGAATAATAATTTATTAACAATTTTATATTAATATAGCATTTTTATTAATTAATTACAATGTGCTGTTACAGTAGAGAGGCCTTCTTTTACTCCTTACTATAACAACGATATGGCTACAGAGATCCTTTGTCAGTTTATAGTGGTGTCCAAGAGGTAGGTATAATTCCTTAGTCTGTAAGAAATTATACTCTTTTCTAAGGGCAGTTCATGATGGTATTCAATGAGGAATTATCGATTTTCTATTACTTGGTAATAAACTTGGTGTTAGGGGGCTTCCAAAAATTATGTAATATTTTTTTACTAATAAATTTCAAAATTTTACCCACCCACCCACACCTGATACTCTATTAGCCAATCAAATGTTATATTTTTTGAATTTATTCATATGTTTCAATTTATGAAATTGATAATAACTCACAGCCAAGATCTTTGGTTCGAATCCTACTAGAAGCGGTTTCTAGAAAAAATTCGGATGCAAGACCCTGTGAAAGTCCATGTGAAGTACGAATCTGGTTTTAGGAATTTCCGGAAGAAGATCCATTGTGGAGGGTTGGCACTATAGATAATGGTCCAGTTACATGAAGGTTGCGCAAGTAATTCCTTGGCGGGCAAGAGCAAGGTAGCACCAACAACCCTAAGGCGGTCTTGGGATCTTGATTGGGAAGGTAACACGACTGTAACATGAACCTGAACGGTGAGAAAAGTGGTGAACACAAAGGGATCTGTGGTAAAAACTTTGTTTAAACTGGATAAGGAACACCTCTGGCACCGGTACCAAACCTAAATTGAAAGGAAACTACTACTATAGAGATAGATCTGCGAATTGGGGATACGAACAAAATGACGAACCACCCGGTGGGAAGTACAATATACGAAATAAAGCTCCCTGGCCTAACCAACGGTAGAACACCAACCGCTCTACAAGAAGTTGGAAGTAGTACAGAAATGTATTACGAAATCCAGTTGGGAGTAGCTGTGTCATATAGGCTAGCTTGCTGAGGATAGGGGTGGTTCTCACTCGGGCCAGTTATGCAACATAGCCAGTGCTCACCTACCTTTAGGGGAAGTATCTGCTAACCAACCTAAATAGCATATCTGCAGTAATATACGATAAGATTACTGAGAGTAGTGGGCAAAGCTTAGCTTGTGCCCCCACCAGCGCATGGGTAATCTCAGGACACCAAGGTTTAGGAAGTAACTGTGAGGTTATGATCATTTGGGAAAGGCCCTTGCACCTACTTGGAAGTATAGGATCAGCAATATGAGAGAAGCGAGGAATATAGTAAATAGGGGAATAACAAAATAGGGAGTGGTCCAAAAATCCAGGTTATACAGAAAATGGGGTATGGAAAGCTCTGGTAGGTTTAGGTCACAGATAGTCAAAAATGTCTGAGTCTCTTGTACTTAATATAGTATAATATTGTATCACATAATATATACAAACATATACTTAATAATAAAGTCTTCGAGACACGACCTCATCTTAAAAAAAAAAAAAAAATTGATAATAACTATTGCACTACTGGACCAATTTAGATGATTTAACTACCAAAATGTTTGTCTCACTGAGATGATTCTAACAAGCCCAAAATCGTTAAAATAGAATTACAGGATCCCAAGATCATTTAACTTTAGTGTAATTTTAATAGTAATTTTTTAGAATTACTAAGTAAATTTCTTTAATATTAAATAAGTTTTGATCCACCAGCCCTTTTGGATGATTTAACTACCAAATTGTTCATCTCACTGAGACAATTCTAACAAGATCAAAATCGTTAAAATCTAATCACAGGGTCCCAAGATCGTTCAACTTTTGTGTAATCTTAATAGTGATTTTTTAGAGTCACTAAGTAAATTTCTTTAATATTGAATAACTTTTGATCCACTGGCCCATTTTGGATGATTTAACTGCCAAAATGTTCGTCTTGGTAAGACGATTCTAACAAGCCCAAAATCGCTAAATTCCAATCACAGAATTCCAAGATCAATAAGGATTTTTTTGTTTGTTTAACAATAAAAATCTTTATCGATCTTGGAATCCTGTAATTGGAATTTAGCGATTTTGGGCTTGTTAGAATCAGCTTACTGAGACGAACATTTTGGTAGTTAAATCATCCAAAACGGACTAGTGGATCAAAAGTTATTCAATGTTAAAGAAATTTACTTAGTGATTCTAAAAATCACTATTAAAATTACACAAAAGTTAAACAATCTTGGGACCCTGTGATTAGATTTTAACGATTTTGAGCTTGTTAGAATCGTCTCAGTGAGACGAACATTTTGGTAGTTAAATCATCTAAATTGGTTCAGTAGAACAATAGTTATTAATAATTTTATAATTTATACTTTTGGGAAGAATTATAATTATAACCTGATATTTTCGGGACCCCACCCACCCACTAAAATATCACGTAATTTCTGGAAGCCCCCTTATTAGGATAAATAGTTTCTTTATTAATAATCTAAGATAGGGCTATCCTTAGGTTTCTGTTTTTAAGAGTAGGGTGAACATAGATCATTTATCATATGATTTTAGCGGTACAATGAGATTTATATAGAAAATCAAAATGTGCCACAAATAAAACTTTTTACGGTTGTTATTAATTTAGCCAAAAATTTTATAATACATAGTACAAAATACTCTTTTTATAATAGTAAAATTTTAATAAATATAGTATTTGAAAAAATTATACTTCTATATGTCGTAAAGTTTTCCTAAGTAGGCTCAAATTTTCCTTAGTTACACAAAAATGATTAATTCGGATTGGTTGAATCTATGTTGTTTACTATTGTGATTGGTCGATCACCTGATTTCATATGATTACAACGTGATCACTATTAAAAATTATCTACGTTCACTCTACCCTTAAGAAATCCTAGTACAAAATAGTAATAAATAATAAAAAAAAAATAATAAAAATAATAAAATAATAAACTATCATTCTATAACAGTACAAAAATAAGGCTGAAGCACTACTAGCCAATTATTACTTGAGGTTCACAGATCAGTATAGTATAGGTGAGCAAATCCATATAGTATAGGCTGAATTTTTAATCTATACTATACTGATCCAGGATAATAAATATTAGCGTTAGGGTTAGGAATTTGATCAGTATAGTATAATTCTAAAAATTTGGTCTATGCTATATGGAACTGCTCACCTATACTATACTGATCTGCTATAATCTCTTTTTTTTTATTACAACTATCCCAAGTAATTGTATAGTCAGACCTCCCTAAATGCAATCTCTCTAAATGCATAACTTCTCTAAATGCATAGCTTGTCTTGGTCCCAACTCATATGTTACTTATGGATTTTTACCTCTCTAAATGCAATCCCTTTCTAAATACAAAGTTTTTTATCGGCCCTTCGCTATGCATTTAAAGAGGTCTGACTGTATATACAACTTCTCCAAAAGAAGTATACTGAGTTTTAGCAATCAAATCCATACCATTAACTTTTACCCCAATATATACTTGTTAGGAACTGGATAGCCATTTTGTTGAGTTTGCTTTACTTGTTGTAGATAAAACCAAGGTGTAAAATTTTATAAAGGTATTGTTTTTTTTTGTTTTTCAATTAGCCATATTACATATATATTCGGATAATTATCAATAATTCTCTGACCATTGGTTTGTATATTGTCTTGCCGACAAATCTTCTGAAGCTGAGTAGAACAGTAATCTTGAGTTTCTTGTAAATGTAATTTAGACTTTTTTTCTTTTTTGTTTATTTGAAGAAAGTGTATTTTCAAAAAAAAAAATTCAAGAATTGTTTTTCTGAAGTACAAAGTCTAAAAAATAAAAAACAAAAAATTTTATAAAAGTAAAGTGTTAGAATGTTATATACAAACACAGCTGTAAACAACAAAACAAAATTATTAAGCACGCATAAATATTGGTTTAACATCTACCTATGACCTACATCAGAAAAACTCATTACCAACTCATTACCAACTAATTATCAACCCACTTTTCAAGCTTTTGATAGGTTATAAGAAATGATTTTTTTCTAGAAAGAATGATTGTTGTAATATTTTTAAGTAAATCAAAATCTAATTATTATGTAATAGATCTGATTGGTAAATCTTGTTGTACAAATCCAAATTATCTCTCTCACATATCACACAAATGAGTCTGATCAGCCCATATAGGTCTCTTACAGAGTCAGACACAATTGTTAGGTCATCCATATATACATATATAAATGGATAGTCTCTAAACAATTTGTACATATAATGCATCATATATACAAGTACGGTTTTAATTTCCATAGGGCATTTGTTAAACTTATATTTTCTTTTGCTAGGGAAAAATATAGTAGTTTTATGTTTGTCCTGTTTCCTAAGAGAGAACTAGTAAAAAGCAAACTTAAAGTCACAGGTAGAAAAAATTTTATTGCTTGCTAAGTTTTGTAGTAAAACATTTTTGTCAATTTCCATTTTATATTTATAGAAATTGGATATTTTTTTTATGGTTTTTATGTTTTCAATATGTTGTTTTTCAGATATTTTCTTTGCTTTAATTGTATAGCTGATTGCCTATATCTGGCAATCAACAACTATACCAGGTTTATACATATGTTTTCTTTGGCAATATGCATTAGTGTTGTTACTAAATAATCTCTTTTTTTGTATATTTTTACTAGTGTTCATATATATGGTTTTAATATACATTGCTTTTTTGTTTTTAAAAGTGTTTCTGCTCCTAAGTTGGTATAATATATCTTCTGATTTTATTAGGTATGTGTCCTAGTTCTTCAAGTATATTTATTTTATTTATTTTATTTTAATTAGGTTATTTCTAATTTTTTTTAAATTCTATATTATATAGTTTATTGTTATTATTACTACTATAGTATCCAAAAGAGGTTTGGTAATCATCTTTTAGTAGTAATAGTGTACTTGGTCATGCTAATATTGGTCTTATAAATGGCAATTGTGAGCCTTTATCTATTTTTATCTCTAATTTTTCTTGATTGTATTCTGTATTTGTTCATATTCTTGTCTAAGTTTTCTATCATCTTCCTCTTTGGCTTGTTGCTAACTTATTTGGTTTCTATTTTTATATGCTCTTCTTTTGGTAGATATTTTTCTTTTTCTAACAAATTCTGGATTGTTCTGTTCACTTTCTATATTTTTCATTGCTTCTTTTTATTATATTTTCTTTTAAGTTGTTATTGTTTTTTCTTTTTCCAAAAACGTAATTGTTTTGAAAATATGCTAGTATTTTCTTGACTTTCTTGAGAAGTTTTTTGTTTATTTTCTTAATATTTTTGATTATATAGATTGTTATGATCATCTTCTATTTTTATATCTTCTTGTTTATATAAGTTTTTGTCATTTTCTATTTTATAGACTTCTTTGTAATTAGTCAGTACTATAGCTGGCTAGTTATTTAAGTATATACTTGGTATACTACTAGTACTAGCTATGCTGCTAATACTTGATTTCTTTAAATATGAGTGTCTTGACATTATTATTTATTATTAAAGGTTTTAATAATTTTTTGGCTTTATTAGATTCTTTATAATTTGGTCCAAGATTTGCTTGTCTAAATTTTTTATAATCTGGTCTAAGGATAACTTGTTTTTCTTCACTTTTGTTAGTTTTATTGAGGTTTTCTATGAATTCTTCATGTTTTTCTTTGTAGATCTTTATCTTCTAAAACACTATTGTTGTCTAAGTCTGAATCTACTATTTTCTTTATTTCTTTTTCTTTTTGTTTTCTATTTTTTGTTATTTCTTTCAATTGTTTATCTTTTTCTTTAATTGTTTAAAAAAATCTTTAGTTGTTTCTATTTTTTATTGGTAGTACCTATTTTCTTTCTTTATACTTCTCTTTTAACAGATTCTTGTGTTATTTCATTTTGTTTATCAACCCATTGGATTGCATTCTGGAGTTTTTCTCTTGCAGTTCCAGGATAATTTCTTAATTCTTCTGGTAATGTAGCTATTTTTTATAAATTCTTGATTTTTATGGACATCTTTTTCATCCATTCTTGTTATTTTTAGATGCCTTGTTCCTATATCTGCTATGTCTTCTATTAGCCTTTCTATCTGTTATTAGTTCTTTTAAATTATTTTTATCATATATCTTTTTGATTTCTTCTATATTATTATTTGTTTTCTTCCATATATTTGAGAATGATAGTGATGTTGGTGATTTACTATTTTTCTTCTTGAATAGTCCTATTTGGGTAAGTATTTATTTTTAACTTCATTAATTTTATGAGTTATTTGTTCTATGAGTTCTTTTTCTTGCTTCATTTTCTTGTTGATTTTGGTATCTTTTTTTTCTTTCTAAGCTTATATTCTTCATTGAATTCATTAAATAGTTAATTGAATCTATTGGATTTTCTTAGTAGTTATTTATAACTTCCATTGGCAAGTTACTATATTGTATGCCTTTTCTTGGGTCCTGTTTATTTAATTTTTTTATTCTGTCTGACAGTTTTTTTTTTAATTCTCTATCTGATGATAGTATTTCCATAGCATAATATCTTAGCATTTGTACTTCTTTTATTTGTTCTTGTTTATTCCAGTCTTTTTTTCTAGGTGTTTGTAATATTGCAGCTCCTTTACATTGTTGTACCATGGTTTTGAATATTTCTTAGGGTAGCAATCCTATTAGCAGGTGTTTGTGGATATTATGATAGGGCTTTTTTTTAATTTTTTAAAACAATAACATATAAAAATTTTTTCGATTATTCATGGTATAATAAAAGTTGGTCTAATATTTTTAAAATTTTTTATTTAAATTTTAGTTGTTTGATTTATCTCATCAGAGTTCAAGTAGCAATGATTAGTATAGGTATATAGCATAATATTGGCTAATTGAGCTGTTGATAAAATAATTATCAATGAAGCAAGAAAATTTGCTTATGCCAACCTGGTTCAATAGAGCTAACTTAAAGAAGAAACTGATTCAATAAACCAAATTAGATGTGATCCTAAATAAGAACATGTTAAGAATTATAAATTAGCTTCGATTATAATGTTCCAATGATATCAAGAAGCATATTAAGGTGGAATTTACAAAATTATTGTTTGTGATCTACTAGAACTATTTTTATGAACAAATATCAGGATAACCAAGAAAGTACAGTATCCTAATAGAGATATGAACCATGCTATGCTTCATTTTAGCACAAGATATCTTCTAAAGGTTTGTATATCCTAATATACAATATATTTCATGAATTTCTTAAGGCAGGTCAGTAAAAAATACTTTTTCATAAAATCAATTAAAAAAAATTTTAAAATAAATAAAATTGTATTTATTAAAGACTGTAAATAAAAAATATAAAATGAAAAAAATTTATCGTGTTAATTATAGCAGTAATTTATTTATTCATTCAACTGATAATCCTGAAGAATTAAATTTTGCAAATTTTTCAGAATCACATCTTCAAAGTCATATAAATTATTTTCAACCTTACTTTATTAACAATGTTATAGAGAATATTAAATAGTTTTTTTACTTTATTAGAGAAAAAATTCCCATTATTTTTAATATAAAAAATTTATAGAAAATAGATCAATGAAGTCAAAATTTAGAAGCAATATTTTATAAAAATTTTCCAACTGTTATTTTAATGCTTCAATTTCCAAAGTTTAATTATTATAGTAATGAATATAATTATTGGAAAGAGTTAATTTTTCCTAAGTTTAGTACCTTCACTATGTTTAGTACCTCCTCTAAGTATGAATTTCCTGAATTTTACAAATACTGGCATAGTGAAGCACTTATTATTAATTTCAAGTGGAACACCTATAAAAAATATTATTTTTTTACTATTTGTATTTTCTGTTTTATTTTTATGCTTTGTTTTTTTTGATAGTTGCTACGATAAAAGAATTATCTAATTAGAACTCAAAATATTCTATTAATTGCAACTATTTTTCTTGAACTTTTGCATCTTATTTTTGAAATTTGGCAATGTATTCATTCTCCTCTACATTGGATTACTGATATTTGGAAATATTTTGGTATCTAAGTATTAATTTTTATCTAATTTGTAAATCATCAATGTTGCATATAGTAATAATATTTAATATGTTTTTAAGACATAGGTGCAATACTATTGCCTATATTAACTTCTATTGATTGGTTACAATCGTCTATAACACCTACCTGAGCTATTACATTCTATATTATTACTTGAACTCAAATTTATACCATTTTTTCATGCTATGAATTTGGCAGCACTCATTATTGGAGTCATTATCTTTTTTGTAATAATAGGTCTTATTATGTTTGCTTTTGCACATTCTTTACATGCTTTATTAAGGCCAACAACTGATAATTCAGAAGATTTAAGTACAAATATATTTGCATATTTAGATATAGCATATTTGGCTGTATATATGATGTTAACAAGTATTTTTTAACAGTCTTGGTCACTTAACTGACACTCAATTCACTGGCATCTTGTTTTACCAACTATTAATTCACTGACAAGTTCATTTTACCAACAATTATTTCACTGATATTATTTCACTGATAAAGTAATTCTGGTCATTGATGTTAGGAACAGATTAGAATTAAAGTTAAGGTTAGTACAATTTTAAAAAAAATTTGTCGATGAAATGAACTATCGGTGAAAAAATTGTCAATGAAATTAAACTTGTTAATGAATCAATTGTTGATGAAATAAGATATGAGTAAATTGACTGTTAGTAAAATATATATATATATTTTTTTTTTAAGGTGAGGTCCTGCTTTTATCTTTATTAATAATTTAACTAGCTGCTTCTGTGAAACTAGCTGTACTTTATACAAATTACTTTGAATAAAATTTAATAAACTATATGCAAGAATTGAAGCTCAGACTATTTTATCTGCGACCTAAACCTACTAGAGTGGTCAAGACTCACCTAGATTTGTATAGTTAAAATATAGTTAGTAGAAGTGCTAAATTTGGCTTTGAAAGTGGACCATATATCTATTTTTCTAATTGCTTGTCCAATAGGTGGACATGTATTAAGAGGAGTATGTAATTCATCTGGTTGGCTACAAATACAGCTATAAGTATAATTTTTGTGTTTTTATGATTTAGAGTAATAGTTATTAGTTTGTCTATTGTTAGTATAAGGATTGTAAATAGGTAAATTTTGGTTTTTTCTCCAAGTAGAAAAATTGCAACAGTAGGGTATCCAGATTTGATCATATATTTGTTCATTAATATCCAGCAAGATTTGAATAATAGTAGTAGATGCAATTTTATAGGAAATATTGAAGCTTTGAATAGATTGGATTATAGGTGTTGGTATAAGTCCTTTGAGTATTGTTTCTATATAATATAGATTGGGTGAAGGTTGAAAAGTGCTAAAGGCTTAATGGTTAGCAAGCTTATGTTCCAATTCTTGTAGTTCAAGATTTGATAGTTCAAGTTTGGACTTTTGTAGTATATTATGGATAGTATTTTGAATAATATTGTGTATTAGGAGGGAATTATTGCAGGTAAGCCAATGGAAGTAGGAATCAGGTTGATTACACTGAAAGCAGTTAGGGTTAGTGTAAAGGTATAGAAAGATTTTGTAGTAGTGAAAATACGAGGGTAGTTCATTATAAAGCATTTTACATTTAAAAGCTTTTAGATAGTTAAGTCTGATTATGATTAAAGTATTTCCATGTAGAATTCCAGTCAATTAAATGAGTAAACCTAACCATTCACTATTGCGTTTTTGTGAAAACCACATAGCAATAATGTAGGCTTTACAAATATCCTTAACAAGATATCTAGTTGGATGTTCGATAGGGAAATCATTCAACTGCAATATATGGTATTGATTATAAATATTATTATAATTGAGCTGCAGAGTTGATAATGAAGTATAGTGGTTTTGGCTAGCGAATCTGCTATATTGTTAAATAGATTTAGTAAAATTAAGTTGAATATTGAGAGATTTGACTATATTAAGGAGAGTTTGCCATATAGGCCAGTAGTTGGATTTAAATTGTTTTGTAGATGCATGGTTTAGAGTAATTAGAGTTTGATATTTGGAGATAATTGATTGAGAGTCTGTGAAAATATGAACTTGAGAATTGCGTGATACTGTAGTGATTGCTGATAAAATAGCCATTAATTCTGCTTTATAAGAGGATGGCCATAGTTTAATTGATGCTGAGAATTGATGTAAAACTTGGTTATTCAGAATTTGGACCAACTTATGCCCATTGAGCAATGATCAGTACCAATATCTGTGACTGAGCCATCAGTATAAAATGTAAAGGAGGACTGTATAGCATTATTAAGAGCAATTTGTTAAAGAGTAGTAGTTGCCTGATTTGGATGAAATATATTAGATACTATTTCATTATTAATATTGATTAAAGGTAGTTGAGTTATAGTTAATGGGTGTTTAACAGCCGCAGAGCAAATTAAATCTATAAGGTTTGCATGTAGATTAATATGAGATGGTGAAGAGTATTTGGAGTTTAAATGACAATTTGAACAGCGTTCAAATTGTATTTCTGGGGATGGATAAAATAGGGTGTAGTTGGTATCAAAGCTAATTTTTCAATGACTAATAGATGCTATTTTGTCATCCAGATATTTTCTAATTTTTCCAATCCCTTAAACTGTAAGCAAATCCAGGCAAATTAGGCTGGAAAATTGCTATAAATATGCTTATGATCTATTTTTTTTAAAACTTAAGATATTTAATTAAAATTTTTTTTGATAATATTTGAAGAGTTTTACTAAAACGCACCTATGGTGTTTTACACTATATTACACAAAACCATTAGAATAGCCAATCAAAATTTAAGATCAGGTGTAACATAAAATTTCAGTTTTTGTTTATTTTTTAAAAAAACATCCATATCTCTAAAGTTTGCTAATGAAACCACTTTTGGAGCTCTAATAAAAAAATTCCTTACTAAATTTTGGTATAAACTATGCCCCTGCCCCATCCCAGGTCTCACCCTAACCCTAAGGTAATAAAAATTTATTTTTTGTTTTATAAAAGTTTATTTTTTGTTTTTGTTACACAGATTTGTAAATCTAATTTACCTATGGTGGTAAAACACCATAAGTGCGTTTTATAATAATTGATATTTGAAAATAAGGATTATATTATAGTAGTATTTAATTTTATATTATAAAAAAAAAGTTTAAGTTGCTAATAAGCTAAAAATAGACAAATTTTAAAAAAATTTTTATCCAAAAAAATTATCTACTTTTTCTTGGCGAACTCTATAAATATTAGCTCTAGCTTCCTGATTTAATAGAATGATATAGTTTATAAAAAGGATTACAACTTTTATTATTGCAACTTTTGTGATTTACTTGTAAAAATTAGGACTTGTATTAGATGTGAAAATTTTTTTTATAGACGGGAACATATAAAATTTAAGAAAACCTAAAGAAAAATTTTATAGTAAAAATTTTAAAATAAAAACTTTAAACTTTTATTGCTTTAA
>QKWP01000327.1:263963-317266 GCA_003550325.1 Gigaspora rosea
ACCTGTCCACTTACATCATTCTCTTCTGAAAATGGCCCACTAAAAGTGGAGGACATTATTATCTCAGAAGCGGTGGCTGCATTCATGTGGTCTACAGAAATACTTATTGAAAAGGATTATATGAAGATGTTGTAATATGGGATTCTTGTTGTATATTAGAGTTTGAGTTTGAGTCATTTTCTATGTTATTTGTATCTGACATAATAACATCATCATCTAGTTCACTAGGTGGGTTTGAAGATTGTTGGGTTGGTGGGGATTGGTTTGTGAGTTGGTAGAATCATTAGTTGTTTCAGTATTTGGTTGTTCTGGGGATTTGTTTTTGGAATTAATTTTGGTACTTGAAGTAGGATTATGAAAGATGAATTTGATACTTGGTTTTTTGAATTGGACATTAAATTTGGCAAATAGGATTTTTTGAGCTTCTGGATAAAATTTTTTGTTATATGCATTTTAATATATGCAATAGATGGCTTATCTTTCTTGAGAATATGAAAGTAGGTTATTACTTTAGCTAAAAAGTCAGTATCAATTGGCTTAGCAGTAATTTTTTCAATTGCACTATGGGGACTAAGGTTATTAATTTGGTCATTAATAGCTGCAGCCTTATTGTATGCGTTAAAGAAATTGTAAAAATAAAAACTAAGTCGTGCTTGATTAGTTTCTTCTTTGTTGAGATTATTGAGTTCAAGAAATTGTTGTTCAGTTTTGGTAGCTAGTTTCGAAATAGAGAAATTGGTGTTTGTTTATGAAATGTTGCAGCATGTTGCGCTTCTTTATCAAAAATTGAAAATCAGAGTGGGGTGATTGTATTTGGGTTTAGAGAGTAGATTTTGAGGAGCTGGAAAATGTTTAAAGGATTCTGTAAAGAAAGATGTATATAAGTTTTGAATATTATGCTCAATATCTGAAGTCAATATAGAGCAATTTTCTGAATTACAAGTATGGATAAGATAAAGTGCTGCTTGAAAGCATAGTTGAATTCGTTCACGTAAAGAGTTAATAGCAGTAATTCTAAATTCTTGTAGAAGAAGTGCTTTGCATGTTTTATTAAGTTTGAGTGCAATTTGGTGTTTAATATAGTTGTATGTTTTCTTTTGGTCGATTTTTGTAAATTGTTGTTTATAGGTTTCAAAAAATTTTTCAAACCATGTATTAAGATCTGTTAAATATGGTTTAAGTGAAGAGATTTTAAAAGATTATAAAAATTGTTTTTTGGGAATATTGAGAGTAATGTTGATATTAAATTTGGTATCATTTTGAATTTTAAAGAGAGGCTGATTAATGCTATCTTCACTTATATAGTAGTGAAGGCTAAGATAAATAGGACATATATTTAAGTCTTGACAGAATTTGTTAGCATTAATTGTTTGGTATTTGTTATGTAAAATAAGATGTAGATGAGCAAAATTCAATGCTACTTGGTTTCGGTTACATATTGAATAGAGAGATATAGAATTGTAAGAGGAAAGTATTTTTGGATAGTTGAGTTGAGTAAATAATGAAGTAGTAAACTCTTTAAGTAAATCAACAAAAGTTGAATGAATAAACTCAAATGGTATTGTAATTGATTTGTCAATAGATGGATTGGCTTCATATATAAGATTAGTAAGAAATTTAGGTCTTTTACCAGCCATAGCTTTGATTAAGTATTTGTAGTTAAATTTAAATTCAGGTGTTGTGTTGGTAGCAGGTCTTGTAATTTTTCCTGGATAAACATCAATAAGATGTAGTTTAACAAAATCTAGAATTTGATAGGCTAAAGTATTACTAAATTTCATGTTTTGTTCCATTTCTGGTGTTACTGGGTATTCTTTGAACCAGTCTAAATTATTAGAAGTATCTCTTGATTGTTTGGGCTTTTGTATTTCTTTTTTGGCCTGGTTAGAATTTTTAATTTTTTGGAGAAAAGAACGGTATATAGCTTTTTTATCCACAGAGGACATTTGTTGAAGTTTAAGAATAACAATTAGTGATTTTTGTTCAAGTGTAAGTGGAGTTTTAGGAGTGAGTGGTTTGAGTTTAATATCAAGGATTTGTGGAGCACAGGTTCAGTGAAGTAAGACATTTCTAAAGAGACAAGCTACAGTATATTCTAGAGCATTCCTACTTTGTTCTGTCGCTACACATGGAATATTTTTGAACTTACAAATATAACATGTATGGTAGTGTTGAGAGTGAGCAATAATTGTAGTAGGAGTTTTGTCTGTTTGAAAACCTGAAAATAACAATTTTGGATTGGCAGAGTGTAGTTCTAGTTGTTTATATGCCTTGGTATTTGGAGAGGATGGAAGTTTATCACTAATTTTTTTAAATTTTTTAGCAGAGATTGTAGTTGTAGTTTGAGTTAAAGATTGGCCAATTTTAGTTGGATGATTAATTCTGTAATATTGAGAAGTGAAGCTAGTATAATATTTTTTGCAATAGCATCTACCAATAGTAGGTTGTTCTGGAACTTGAAAGTAGTATTGTTTTTAGTGCCTTGAATATCACATGCTTCTGGATTAAAGCTAGGTGGAAGAACTTTTTGTGAGGTTGGGTTGTTTTTATTCATTCCAATACCATAACGGTCTCTATATTTGGAATAGTAGTAATCCATATTATAACTATCAGGTTCCTCGGAAGAAGTTAAAGTTGGCATTGTATTGGTATAATATGGGGTAATAAAAGGTGTAGTTTGTATTTAATAATAAGTTAATATAAAAGAGATTAAAGAGGGCTTCACAAAAAGGTATAATTTGTTTCGTATAATGTAATACCAACAAGATTAGTATAGGTTACACAGGTCACGTATTATACAAGTCACGTGTTACAAGTCACGTATCACACAAGTTATGTGTTACACAAGTTTCACAATAAAGATCTACTTAAGTATTGTTACAGAAAATATAAATATTTGTTTTGTGTAAAATTAAATAATAATTTGTGCAGTGAATAAAGAACCACTAATTTTGAGCTATTAAAAAATGTGGGTTGCACGATTTAGGGGGCGTTTATGTTACATAGAAAATGCCTATAGGATTTTTGTAAAAAAAAAAAAATTTTTTTTTAGAAAAAAAAAAAGGAAAAAAAGTAGAAAAGTGTATTAGAAAAATTAATATATTTTTGTTAATTTTAGAGCAACAAGCCTAGAACACAGCTTGTTATGACCAGAAAAAAGTGCTTTTCAACTTTTTCTAAGTTTGCAAAATAGGTTAAGAAGACTGTTTTGTATATATTTTGAAAAGAATACAATTTTAGGCCAAAAGGCCTTTACTTAATGAGTTTGAAGACTTTTGCAATAATATTTAAATATAATATGTATTTTTGGAAGCAAAACAAGTTTATTTAGGGGCAGTAGCCCAGTTGACTTAATAAAATTTAATATTATAAGATGTTTTTTAAATAATTAATTTAAGAAAATTTGCAAACAAGTGATCGATGGGGAGAGTGCTAGGCGTATACTTACTGTTAGTAAAATATATTTAACTACATAACTATTTATTATAAACTATTTATAGGTGATATACTTATGTATCTAACTGGTCATTAACAGAAAATCCAATATTAACACTTTTGATAGTTCTTTTTTCTTTTTTTACAACTATCTATTTGATGAACTTATTTATTGGATTATTATCAAATTTTATTAGTGAAACAAGTAAAAAACATTTATTTTTGCTTCAAAGAGCAAAGGTAATATTTTATTAAGATATTAATATATTTATCTTCAAATTATAATATTGAATATATTTTTTAACAGAGTTTATCAGAAATAGAATTATATATATGCTACCACATCAACGTAAAAAAAATAATTGGTTCCCTGAAGTCATGTAAATATTCATTTCTATAATTTATTGTAAAATCTTTGTTTACTAAATTTACAAAATTCTAATACAAATTTATTATATTTAAAGATTCTACGGATTTAGTTATGATAAACTTTGTGAAATAGTATATAAAGTAAACAATAATAATTGGGATGGCGATTTTGGAATACAATTTCTTCCTTATTCAATATTTAGTATTGTATTCTTACCAAAAAAGCATGATAAAACAGATGTGCTATTTCAAAAATTGGAGAAATGAAATAGAATTAAATTGTTTATTGTAGTACAAACAATTTATTTGTATAGTAAAATTGTTAGATTATGTAATTCATAAAATTATGGATTTTTTAAAAAAATTGTTAAAGCATAGTGTAGCTATAAAGTAAATGAGACTCTTTTCGATTTAAGGTCAAACAAAGTTGATTTTTCATTTTCATTTTCTGGTGTTTCAAACTTCGGTTGATGGGTGGACTTTTTTTTTTAACCTCCTGTAATTTTATAAAGCAAAGTTAATTTTTCGTTTTGATAACATCAAGTCAGAAAATTTTGTTAGTGACCAGTTTTTTTCTAGCAATCCTATCGGATAATTCTTGGAACTTAAAGTCTTTATTAGGTGACAGAAGAACCTCTTTAGCATCACCCAAAAATTAGTCTGAGTCAGGATTTTAAAATCAGGCACCAGTACTCCTTCTCTCCTCATCACTCATTTTTTTTGAAAAATGATTTTTTAAAAAAAAAAAAAAAAAAACATTGTTGCATTGGAAATTTATTATTGAATTTTTTTATTTTTCTGTTTAATAACTGCAAAATTTTACCTGTTTTAAACAATGATAAAGAACAAAGCTATGATAACTGACAGTTTTAGAGTAAATATTTAACCGTATCATGATCAGATATATGTTTCCTTTATCCGAGTATCCGATCTGAACTTATTCGGATATCCGTTTATTATTTTATACATAGCTGATAGGAACTGCATAAAAATTCTGCAGCCACATGATTTTGAACCAATCATAGCACAGGATCAGGTGTAATGTGACAATGAAACAAAAACAGCTGGCTTTTTCAAAACTTGTCTATAGTGCAAAATTTGGCTTACACAACCACTTTCTGCGTCTTAACAAAAAATTTCTTGCAAAATTTTGCTATATACAAGGCACTTGCTAACATCATCCGAAAGCTCACCCTTACCCTAATATTGTAAGTTAACTTTTTAATCGAAAAATGCAATAACGCGTCGTGACTTTTTTTTGATCAATAAAATTTTAGCGCATATCATCATGTGCCTGCAGAAATTTTATGCAGATTAAAATTAATATCCGAATAATTATTCAAATATCTGTAGTAAGATTGCTGGCCATAAGTAATAATTACGGACATTACAGATTACAACCTGGGTTGCAACCTTAATTACAACTAATGCCCAAAGTTGTAATGTGCCGTATTGCTGTAAAATGCCGTAATAGTTGCAAGTGACGTAATAGTTGTAAGTGCCGTAAATAGGTTGTAAGTGCCGTAATAGATTGTAAGTGCCATTAATAGGTTGTATCATAAATGTTTGCAAAAATCCGGTTGGCTTACCAGTTTTTCCAATAAGGTAGCTGCGCAACGTTATTGCGCAAAACCAGGAACAGAACTTAATTTTATATTTAACAAGATAGAAAATCAGCCTAATATAAATAGAAAAATATTCCATGTATATATGAAAATCAATAATACAAATGGAACCATAAATAAAACAAGTAAGAACAAGTTATATACCAAATCTAGGAACAATATGGTAAAGCCGATAGCATATGACAGAACTCAGAAAAATAGGTTATGAGGAGGGAACATCCAATTAGATGCACAGAATTGTACACATCACATTTCCCACCAGCAAACATACTCTGCATACTTTGTACTCTGTTCCTGGTACTCTTCATCGAATTCGTTCCTGGTATAAAAACTTATTGATAAAGTTAACGTCTGGCTGATAATTTTGCTCTAGACTTGGTTGGCTAGCATTTCCAAGTTCCAATGGATCCAACCCAAAACTCTGGGAAGCGCCCTGTAAAGAATATTAAAATTCATGAAACATAATTTGGATCGACAAATTCTTTTGATTAAGCCTTTGACGATCAATAATTATCAATTTATCAGCCCAACAAAAAATCTGAGAAAAAAAAATCAAATATTCAGTATTGAAGTCTATAAATTTATATCGAATCCTAGAAGTATAATTTTACTATTGTTTGTTATTGCTTCTTTGATTTTTGAATTCATGTGCTCATTTGTAAATTTATATCTCATACAGCAATAAAATGTACGAACGTGAAAAATAATTATTGGATAATGAATATATCACGTGGATCAATCAATTATAAGATTTTGTGTACAGAGGCTGTTCAAATGCCAGTACATATCTTTTATAGTATCGTTCAGGGTGCTACACAAAGTCACAATGATGAATAACCCAATCAGATACCCAGATTTGTATAGAACACTTCACACCATGCACTATGTTCCTGGTATGGTATAATAGCATACTGGCATATTGAACGATATTATGAAAGTTATAAATTACCTTTACATGTCATAATGTAAAAAAAAACGTTGCATTATAATTGCTGGTCTTGTGAAAAAAATCGATTAAGACTAGAAATGTTAAGTAGTTTGACTACTTTAGTTTTTACAGACAATTTATATGTAACCAGCTAGTTTGACTAGATTCGTTACATTAAATTGTGCTGTAAAAACTAAAGTAGTCAGACTACTTAATATCCATACTCACATGGCATTTCCACACTATGCTTTTGTGCAACAATATCTAAATTTGCCATTATATAGGTTTTTAGTCTCAATTAATATTTCTAATTTAGTGCAACCGTACCAAGCCACTACTTATTGACATTACAGCTATTATGGGTTTATATTATTTTTCTGACACAAACTTTCCTGACAATTCATTTGCCTGCCAAACCTTTTTCGGACATATCACTTTCCCGACAGTGCATTTATTCTGACAGTATTAGATTCCCAACATATGAGTTTCCCGACATATCACTTTTCTTATATATCTTTTTTCCGACAGTATTATTTTCCTGACAGTATTCTTTTCTTGACAGTATTCTTTTTCCGACAGTATTCTTTCCTGATAGTATTCTTTCTCAACAGTATCTTTCCTGATAGTATCTTTCCCGACAGTACCTTTTCCCGACAGTATCTTTTCCCGATAGTATCTTTTCCTGACAGTATCCTTTCCCAGGTGCATGAAAATTATGCAATTTAAAAATTTCGATCCTATATCAACCTCTAACATGAAAAAGTACAATATTAATGCTCACCTTAACCCTAACTATTACTAAAATGTTTGGGCAAGAATAATTAATTCATATATATAACCAGTTTTAAGATACTGTTGGGACAATGTACTGTCAGGAAAGGGTACTGTCGGGAAAGGTTACTGTCGGGATGGTTACTGTCGGGAAAGGATACTGTTGGGAAAAGAATACTGTCGAGAAAAGAATATAGTCAGAAGAATAATACTGTTGGAAAAAAGATATATAAGAAAAGTGATCTGTCAGGAAACTCATATGTCGGGAATCTAATACTGTCAGGAAAAATGCACTGTTGAGAAAGTGATATGTCTGAAAAAAGTTTGGCAGGCAAATGAATTGTTGGGAAAGTTTGTGTTGGGAAAATAATTGAAACCAGCTATTACAACTATTACAACCATTACAACTATTACAACTATTATACCTATTACGACAATTATATCTATTACAACTATTACACCATTTATAGCAAATCATTACAACTTTAAGGTAAAAGGTTGCAACTTTACAACTTGGCCAAACCTATTATGGCATGCAACCTTAATCTGTAGATTATCCGGATATCTCAGATTCAGATAAACAGATGATAGATTTATCCGAATTGAACCTCTAGACAACTCATAAAAAATGATATAATAAATAAATTGAATTTAGGGACTTATAGTTTTAAGTCCAGAAGTCTATCAAATGCTACTGTAGTGCTACCCTTTTTAATACAGTATAATAATAATTTTCTTTATAGTTTTAAGTCTATCAAGTGCTACTGTAATGCTAACCTTTTTAATACAGTATATTTACAATATTAAGATGTACAGTAAAAAGAAAGAATTAGTTTATGATATTAAAGTCATAAGTATTTTGCTCCAAGTCTAACTCCATAATTTGAATTAGAGCCTCGTGACGTAATCTAGAACCTTATTGACCCTAATTACTCGAACAAAGCTTTTCACATCTCTTTCGTGTCTGACTTAGTTGTTAGCATAATGTTTTAGATAGTATCATTGTCAGTTAAAATCTGTATTATTTGCTCTGAGTATTTATATACGTACTAACGTGGTAACTCAACTAATTATAATCGATTAAAATATTATATTACCTTATTCAAACGCACAAAATTTTAAAAGACATTGCACTTCTTTTTCTAATTTTTTTTAGATAAAAACTCTTCACAGAAATCATTTCTAAAAGTTATGCTTGATTTTTTTGCAAAAACTCTATTAAAATTTGACTTGTATGCTTGAGGTCTATTTTTTTTCACTTTAACTAATTAAATTTAAATAACTTATAAGACGAATGTTCAAATTTTATATATTAATAGAAATTCTAAAGTGTAACTTTATTCTTCAACATTTAATAAAGCTCTTATAAAAATTTCTAGGTAATTCCTTGGGTTTTCAATAAGTTGTATCATTTTAAAATTTATTAATTTTAATAAATATATTAATAATAATAATGATAATTATTGATCTTTGATTTGCATAAGATGAAAAATCTGTAATATATCAAATTCCATATAGTTTTGATTTACTTAGTTGAGTTACCACCCTGGTACATACATTGTGAGGGGCAAAAATGAACCTTCTGTGTAAATGTCACCACAATACTCTACTAACACTAACTAAATCAACTTAACCTGATACTTAAGACTTCTAAACCTTGAACTGGCAGGCAGAAAGAGGCGTAGTGGATTTGGTCCAGGTCTCAAGGTTTGGAGAGTCTTAGAAGGTGGGAATAAACTTGATCAGAATAACTAGGGTCGAATAGAGTCTCTTGATTATGTCACGAGACCCTAATATGGGGTTATAGGATTTATACTTTAATACAATTTCACTTTATATCGGAATAGTATCAGTTTATAGTAATAGCAGTTTATTTAATTATCTATCGGGATTACTAACTTATAACACTTTTACTCTAATTTCGAAGGTTATTACTATACAACATTGGGTTCGAACTCTCATTCACTGGAGCTATCAAGCTGTTTTGCTCTAAAGACAAGAGACATTGTATTTATACTTTTATATTACTGTGCTAATTCTACTTTCATACAGGTTTCCGCTACTGAACTTAGTGCATAAATGCCAGAAAGTAAATAAATGTAACTTCGCGAATAAATGCAACGTTATGAATAAATGCAACAAAGTGCATAAAGGTGTGAAAGTGAATTTCGTGAATAAGTTCACAGGCATTTACAGATAAGTAAACAATTTACTACAGTACTATATATGGAGGCTATGTTAACTCTTACTAAATATACAAATTGACTAAAAATAGATGTCTAAAAATGACAATCGGAATAGAATAATAATATAAAAAGAAAATCGGTATGACTTTACACCTTCACTTTCTCCCATCCTTATTTTCGAGTTCTATGAGAAAAAAGGTATCGAGGCTTGGATACTTCTTCCAAGCTAGGACACTGACAACCTAGACTAGATTGGATTTACCATTGGATTTCTGTATTCAAGGTACATTTCTTTAGTCTTCTCTTTCATTTTTTTCAACACCAATTCATTTTTTATAACAGTTCTGCTTTTGTGAATACTATTATAGATTCAATTTCTGGCTCTTATCATGAGCCTTTGCAACGTATGCAGGGATACACTATGATATCCATCCAGGGCTTCTTCTTAGACTTATCTGTTATGCGATAGGGACGTATCCTTCTTTATTACCATCCTTTCTTCTGTCTCCAATAAGTGGTGTTTTATTTTTACTTTCTTTTTTTCTAGGTAATGTGTCCCTTTCTCGCACATAACTGTTATGACCAATCTTCTCTTTCGTCATGTCCATTTCTTCTAATAATTCCAGTTTGTCTTTCCTTCTTGCTTGTTTGATTTTGTTTCTTCTTTTGGTTCTCTTGTGGCCTCTGTGTCAATAATTCCAATAGGTAGTACTTGCTTTTGCAAATAGGGACCCACTACTCAACCTATCTCATTCTTGTATTGGTCACTATAGCACAGTCGAATTATCAAGTACTTTCTTTCAATCATGAACTTTGTTCATAATATCATGAGACAAGGGAAATCAGATTGCTGATTGGACTTTCAGATTTTTACGAGTTCTTGGGTTTCAGATAAATTCGATTACTACATCAATTGAAAGTCCAACTAAATTCTGACAGTGGCTGGCTGCAGTCAGAGATTAACAACAAAAGTCATGTGTTCAATTTGTACAAGTCACGAGAATTAATAGTTTATAGATAGATATATAAATATATATAATTTTTTTTAATAAAATCTTGAGGACATTAAAGTCCTCAAAATTATAAATGAAATCCTTTGATAGACTAGCTTCAAAGCTTCATCCAATAATTTGAAAGAATAAAGACTTCAAAATGGAAGGTGTAGTAGAGTTTTTGGGTATTGTGGAGTTACTATCGGCTTCAGATAAGTTCTAGTGTAATTGTTTGAACAGCTGAACGAGAACTTTGTTTTTAGATACTAATATCTTCTTCTTTTCTTCTTCTTTTTAGATCAAGTTTCCGCTTAATTTTAGGTCACAGATTTTAATAACCTTGTCGATCAGGTTCTAGCAACAACGTTACAGGGTTTGAACAATACAGCTTCAATTGTTGATTACAATTAAAGCTGCTGGTGAAACTAAACTATAATGGTGCTCCAATTTTTCACCAATCACTAATCATCAATTAGCATTAGTGAAACTAGTGAAACTGGTAAAATTGGTAATACTGGTGATACTGGTGAAACTGGTGAAACTGGTGATATTAGTGAAACTGTATGAAAATTACTTATAGGCAGAATGTTGTGTGCATACATATAAAGCTTTTTTTGTACTAAGTTAAGGGAGCTGACTTTTATCACCTGATTTTTGGGTAGGTGGGTGGGGTAGCCAAAGTATCAGGTGTTTCTGGCCGGAATTACCAAAATCCGGCCAAAATTATAAATAATTTTTTAATTAAAATTATAAAATTATATGTAAATTTAATATTAAATAGCTTTTGATCTACTGGACCAATTTGGATGATTTAAATACCAAAATGATCCTTTCAAAGAGAGGATTCTAGCAAGACTAAAATCATTAAAATCCAATTACTAGATCATAAGATTGATATTGATTTGTATTATTATAAATATTATATAATATTTTAATAAATCTCATGAAAATCACTATAGGCGAAATGTGCGCGTGCTCCATCTAAAACTTTTTTTCTTACTAAGTTAATGATACATGCCTACTAATTAAAAGTTGTAGAGCTCGTCTGTGCGCATCTAACGGTGGTTAGAACATCCAAATCGACCCAGTGGATGGCGAGATACCGTCAAAAAACGATTGGCCGACTTTATAAAAATCCGTGATATGAATCACTATAGGCGAAATGTGCGCGTGCTCCATATAAAACTTTTTTTCTTACTAAGTTAACGATACATGTCTACTAATTGAAAGTTGTAGAGCTCGTCGAGGCGCATCTAACGGTGGTTAGATCATCCAAATCGACCCAGTGGATGGCGAGATACCGTCAAAAAACGATTGGCCGACTTTATAAA
The DNA here is from genome assembly GCA_003550325.1 of Gigaspora rosea. Taxonomy (NCBI): domain Eukaryota; kingdom Fungi; phylum Glomeromycota; class Glomeromycetes; order Diversisporales; family Gigasporaceae; genus Gigaspora; species Gigaspora rosea. The sequence continues at coordinate 275,601 of QKWP01000327.1, forward strand.
AATCCGTGATATGAATCACTATAGGCGAAATGTGCGCGTGCTCCATATAAAACTTTTTTTCTTACTAAGTTAACGATACATGTCTACTAATTGAAAGTTGTAGAGCTCGTCGAGACGCATCTAAGATGGTTAGATCATCCAAATCGACTCAGTGGATGGCGAGATATCGTCGAAAAACGATTGGCCGACTATATAAAATCTCTATGTAAACAATATTTGTTTACATAAGAGATTTTATATAGTCAGCCAATCGTTTTCGACGATATCTCGCCATCCACTGGGTCGATTTGGATGATCTAACCACCGTTAGATGCGCCTCTACGAGCTCTACAACTTTCAATTAGTGGACATGTATCGTTAACTTAGTAAGAAAATTTTTTAGATGGAAGACGCCTCATTTCGCCAGTTGACAGGCGGATTATCAATTAATATATAAATTTTTTGCGCAATTTGATTGGCTAATAAAAGTGTCAGGTGTGGGTGGGTGGGGGTAGCCCCTTAAGAGATGGAAAACACCTGATTTACGGCAGCTCCCTAACAACTTGTGTCAATTAATTGAAAGTTGTAGAGCTCATTGAGACGCATCTAACGGTGGTTAGATCATACAAATCGACCCAATGGATGGTGAGATATCATTGAAAAACGATTAGCCAATTATATAAAATCTCTATACAAACTAACAATATTTACATAGAGATTTTATATAGTCAGCCAATCGTTTTTAACAATATCTTGCTATCCACTGGGTCGATTTGGATGATCTAACCACTATTAGATTTGTCTCAATGAGCTCTATAACTTTCAATTAATTGATACCAGTCGTTAACTTAGTATAAAAAAGTTTTATATGTATGCATGCCACATTTTGCCTATAATTAATTTTCATATGTGATTTGCAGACTTATCAATTAATATTACTGTATTACTAGTTTTACTAATATAGTTTCACCATATCACTAGTTTCACCAATTTCACCAGTATCACCAATATTACCAATTCACCAATTCACCAGTTTCACCAGTTTCACAAGTATCACCAATATTACTATAATCACCATTTTACCAGTTTCACCAATTTGGCTATTAAGTTTCACCAGTTTTACTAGTTTCACCTGGTGAAACTAATTAGTTTCACTAGCAGCTTCAATCACAATGAGCAAATAGGACAGATATATTGAGTAATTGGCTTGTGATTTCATGGCCTTTAGCAGTCCCCTATAACTGATTGATTATTTAATTCTCTTTTCTTTTAGTTGTTTTCAGCTAATTTTTCAACTTCTGATTGTTTTTTTGGCTAAATAGGGCCCCTCTGCTCGCTCTATTTTGTCCTAATCAACCTATTTCTACCATCAGGTCTATAAATTCTTTAGTTTGTAGATTACACTTCTTTTTTCATACTGAGTTTTCTTTGTGGGGCTTCAATTTGTATTAATTTTAGGTTGGACTTTTCAGGTATGTCTTTTATAGATAGTACAGTATATCGTGCCCTTCAATTGCCAGTCATAAATGTTCCATTAGCATCACTAGTGTTAGCAGATTTTTTATAAATAAATATTTTGTGGTGATCCTTTTCGACTCCAATCCCTTCGCTATAATAAATACTTACTTTAAACATTTCTTGAGGACTAATACTCATTTTAGAAGATTTTTGAGAATGAATAAACACTTCATAGTCAATTTTTTTTTTATTATTATTTTATACTAATATTTTCCTTCTTGGAAGGAACTTCTTCCTGTTACCTCTGGGTCAAAAACAATAGTTGTATTCCACCACAGTAAGTGTGAGCCAATTTCTTTTTCCATGTTCTTTAAGCAACTTTGAATTTTATTTAACTTTCTCAACTCCTTCTTTTTATTACAGGAAACTTTATGAATCTGGATTTGTATGGGATATATGATTGGAGGTTTGTTTTGGGCTAGGTCCATTTTGTTGGCTTCTTTTTCACTTGATTGTGGGCAATGGCAAGCTTCAGAACTCGCTCAAGTACAATCTTTTCCTTTCTTCTTTTTCTGGAAGTATCTGCATTCTTATTCTTTTCTACTCCAAGTTTTTCCTGAACATAATACTCTTTTAGCAGGTTTTTGGCAGAAAACAAAGGTCTTAGGCTTGTTAGTTTCAATTATCATTCTTTTAGCATTAATAGATTTTTGTCATTATGAATATTCTATTTTTATCTACTTCAGCTCCAACTTTGCTTTGGTAACTATTATTATGATTTGATGCTTCGTTGGCATTGGTCAGCTTTATTTTGATTGGTTCTTTCAGTTTGCTAGTAGTTTGTTGAAATTAGCAACTTTTCTGGTCCAGTTCTCGCAAGCAAGTCATAAAACTTCACCTTTTAAGAGAGGTTTTTCTTTATTTTTATTCTTCTCTTTGCAACTTGCATCATCACCTTCAACTAAAGTTTCTTGATCGCTTTTACCTAGGGCTTTATTGTATACAAGTTCCTTTTTCTGATTTAATTTCAGGACAGTTTCATTTACTTCATCATCACAATCTATCCCTATAACTTTTTTAACAACTTTGTATGCTTCATTATCCTTTTAGTTGATATTAATTTCATCTTTAGGTTCTTTTGCTTTATCTATTTTCACTCTACTGCCAATATTTATAGTCAGAGGATCTTGGATGGGTTCTTTCTCTTCTTTTGGTTCTTCTAGGATAAGATATGCACTATGTACTTCAGTCATTGGTTCTTCTTATATTGGGGCTTTGGTAAGAAAACTTTGCCATAGGGGTTATTGGGGATCAAATTTTTCTGGTTGAGGTCTCATGGACATATGGTGGTAAGTATACAATCGGCACATCCTTAGCACTTGTATAATTAGTAAGGTCTTCTAATATTCAAGAACTAATTCCAGAGCCTGAAGAAGTTGTGTGTTATCGATATAATTATTTCCAAAGATTTCATTTACAATCTCTTGGAATTCAGTTACTTGCTTATCAGTTAAAGCTTCTGATAAAGCAGTGCATAGATAGCTCTTCAAACTCTTTTACTTCTAGGCATCAACTAGCTATAGTACGGGACAGTAAAAGACATCCAATCTATACATATAGGCGCCAATTTTGGATGTTTATATAATCAATTCTAATTGGCTAATTTTTGTGCAATTGATTTTGATTGGCTAAAAACCTATATATGTTTCTTTTTTTTTATATTAAACACTAATTTTTTAAACTCATATAAACTTTAATGCCTTATATCTTCTTTAAAATTAAAAATAAAAAAAATTCCTTTGACAGAAATGTAGTTTATTTAAAAATTTATCAATTTGTCAGAGGGTTTTTTGATTTAATTTTTTTTAAAAAAGTTATAACAATTTAAAGATTTATTAATAATGAGTGGATATCTTTTACTGTCCGGTACCGTACATGTCCATTTTGTAGCAATAAGTGCACCATTTTTCTATTCGGAGGTCCCTTTAGCAACTTCTTCTTGAGGTTGCTTATATCTTGTGGAATTTGCTGTTGGGTTTTCTCTTTGGGGTAAGTATTTTTTTCATAATTACTTTAATTTGGGTTTGAGTCTACGATAAAAATAGCCTCTATCATGGCAATCTTACTTATAAATTGACAGTCCTATTAGTTAACAAAAAAGGCAGAGACTTTATTTTACAATGGAACGAATGGAAAGGCGAGTCAAAAAATTCACTTTCACTCCTTCTGGATTGCAAGTGTTAAGTAAATTACTAACAAAAATAGCCTGGTTCTTTGTGATAAAAGAATTAGACAAGCAAATTATATTGTTGGTGGAATGATAATTAGTGCTCAGATAAATAGTTTTTCATTCCTTATCTTTGGTAGTTGGTGGATTTGTTCAAATCTTGAATTTTTGATTCAGGTGGATAAAGAAGTTCACCTCATAGTCACCACCAAATTGTGAGGGGCAAAAATGAACTCTTCGAGTAAATGTCACCACAATATTTTACTAATAATAACTAAATCAACTCAACCCAATACTCAAGACTTTTAAACCTTGAACAGGCAGACAGAAAGAGGCGTGGTGGATTTGGTCTGGGTTTCAAGGTTCGGAGAGTCTTAGAAGGCAGTGATAAACTTAATAAGAGTAACTAGGGTCGAATAGAGTCTTTTGATTATATTACGAGACTCTAATATGAGGTTACAGGATTTATACTTTAATACAATTTTACTTTATATCAGAATGATATCAGTTTATAATGATAACTAACTTATAGCGTATATGTCTGAAAATAAGCTACTACCTAAAATAAGCTACCCCCTGATTACTTTTAAAAATCTTAAAAAATTCGTTAGCAGTTGCTACATATAAACCTTTTTTTTTAATAAGTTAACTTCAAAAGTTCGATTAAGTAAAGTTGTTCAGCGCATCAAAATAATCTTACAGTAAAAATTTGGTAATATTTGGACAACTTTTTATTAGCACGTTTTTCAATTTTTTCAAAAAACTCAATATTTCGAAAATAAGCTACTTTATGTTTTTCATGTAATTTTTTGTCAAAAAAGGTAGCTTAATTTTGGACACATATGGTAACACTTCTACTCTAATTTTGAAGGTTATTACTATACAACATTGGGTTCAAACTCTCGTTCACTAGAGCTATCAAGCTGTCTTGCTCTAAAGACAAGAGACATCGTATTTATATTTTTACATTACTGCACTAATTCTATTTTCATACAGGTTTCTGCCACTGAACGAGTGCATAAATGCCAGAAAGCAAATAAATATAACTTCACGAATAAATGCAACTTTGCAAATAAATGCAACAAAGTGCATAAAGGCACAAAAGTGAATTTTGCAAATAAGTTCACAGGTATTTACAAATAAGTAAACAATTTACTACAGTACTATATATGGAGGCTGTGTTAACTCTTACTAAATATACAAATTGACTAAAATAGATGTCTAAAAATGTCAATTGGAATAGAATAATAATATAAAAAGATAATCAGCGTGACTTTACATCTTCACAACATACATACCACCATGTGATCTATATTATCAAATGATTGGTTATATTACACGGTCTTTTTAAATAAATCACTCCAGGTTTACAACAATTTTAACTACTTCTTATAATGTCTATAACATAAATTTTAGGAAACTAGACTTAATAATCTCTCATATTTTTATTATAAATACAAACTCTCAATAATTATTATCATTTTTCTTGTTAATCATAAAAACTTCTATAATTACAACTAGGGTTGTTAAACATTCGATCCGAGCTTATTCAACTCAAGTGAAAAAAGTCATGAATGTAGTACAATGCAATAATACCTGAATTATGATACCCAAGATGCAGGCAGACTTACCCATTGGAGAAGCATAGTGGGCTTTCATTCTGATTGGATAATTTTTGTAGATCATTTCGTGATTTTACAAAATCTGATTGGCTTATAGATTTATATTAAGAAAGAGCCGAAGTAAATATTTTGTAAGATTAAATAAAAAGATACACTTATTTAAATTTAAGAATTACAATGATTTATTATAGTACTTGGATCTAATGTTATACGCGTATAATTCTATTATTATTTATTATTATTATTATTATTATTATTATTATTATTTTATTAAAAAAAATCTTAAATACGGAACTATCATTTTTTATACAGTATTTAACTATTCATATTTTAACAAATGCTTTTGTAGATTCGCATATACAAAAAGTAACCCATTTTAATTTGACCTATTATTAATTAATAATCAAGAAAAAAAATAAGCATAATCTAAAATAATCTAAAAGATCTTTGACACAAATTTTGATTCGTGTTAACGATAAAATCCTTAAAACTAAATCACTTGCCAACAATAAATAATTATAGATAGAATAATAATTAAATTAATATAAATAAATTAAAATAATTAATCAACTACAATAAGTAAAAGCACACGAAACTTGAACTTATCTTTTAACATTTCGACACCTTTCATCAATATCAATATCGTTGAACAACCATGATCTAAACATATTAATAATCTTGCGAAGACTCACAAGAGACCTAAATACAAAAAAAAAAAATTTAATAACTTTTTCTTTTTAGAAATTCGTTCAGTCTAAATAATTAAATTGAAAAAAACCTTTTTTTATAGCTATATAGTTCTCATGATTATTCCTCTGTTTTCATGTTTTTAAGCCCAATATGCTCTATACGCTATGTTTAATATTCAAACCCCACATATTCGACGCTTCTTTTATATATTTTAACACCTTAATTACAATACTCCTCCACATTTCGACATTCACCTTTCTCAATGCACTAGATCTTAGGCTGACATACTAAAAGAAAGACAAGTAAAACAAATAAAAGCAAAAAAAAAAAATTTCGTTGCTTCATTTACTGATTTAACAATCCATACCTTTGTCTACTACCAAAAAAATAGTTCTTTATTTGAGTTCCTCTTGCTTGTCTACCAAGTACGGCATTTCAACATATTTGTTAACGTACACCCTATTCAAGGGTGAAATATGTTGCTTCTCATTTAACTTCCGAATTACTTCGCGGATTACCGAATTACTTTGACAGTTTATAAAGTAAGACGTGAACTTCCCAATTTTTTTTGTCTTACACTCTAGGAATTCGTATTCGTGGCTCCGAATTCAATCTTGTGACATAAAATCGTTACTTTAATAAGGCTTTCTTATGATAAGATGATCTTCAAAAATCAGCCAATCATAATAAAGCCCGCTATGCTCATTTGAGATAAGCCTAATTTATTGTCCTCAATATCTACTTATGGTACATAGGATCTTTGTTTACTGTACTTTCCTTTGAATTCGTTTTGCTATACTATTTGACCAGAGTATTGTTAAAGTCCTTTACATCTTCACTCAACAACGCCTTTTCAACGACCACAAGGTAAATCACATTTAAGAATGTTTATACTCACGTTTTTATTATTCGTTCATTCTTTTTTTTATTAGAGAATCTTGTTGCTTTTATATGGTGCAGAAAACCTACTAGCCAATGTTTTGTATATGTAGTGTAACCTAAATTGGCAAATCAAAATTGCTAGAACAGGTATCACAAAACCAATTAAAAATTTTTTAAATTTATTATTTAAATTTGAATTTTGATTGGTCAAAAAAATGTTTATAATAAAAAATCATAGTTTTTGATTGGTTGAATTTAAAAATCATATATGTTTCAATTTTTATTTTAATATAAAAATTATCTAACTTTAAAAGCTATTAACTTCTTATAAAGATTATATTTTTAAAATCTGACTGGTAATTTTATAGAACTTGTCTTGAAAAACAAAATTACCAGTTAGTTTTTTAAAAATTTTTTTTATAAAGTTAATAGATTTTAAAGTTATCTATTATATTGGTGAGTTAAGATTTCCTGCACCATACGCAATACAAGATTATCTTCGGATATACTATTATCCGGTTACATTATCAACAATTAATTTTATGCATCACAATAACGCCACTTATGCAAGCCAATCAACACAAAGACCTGGCGTCACCAGTATAAAAAAAATTCGCTACCAGCGTTAGGATTTGTGATATTTTTGTTTTGATTTTATGTTACACATCTTGAGTTTTAATTTGACCGGGTGGTTGATCGACACCAGTGGTTACTCTAATTTCTACGAAGGTGTTGTTTATAATCGTAAGGTTAATGCCACAAAAGACGTTGCGTAGGCTAATAAAAAAAGAAAAGCGTAAGGTATACATATATGTATGCTAACTTTTTTTTAAGAAAAACGTATAATATACATATATGTATACTAAATTTTTTAAGAAAAGCGTATAATATACATATAGTATATAAAAATTTAAGTCGATTATGCTAGTATGTATACTATTTTATATACTATCGGTGGCTTGTCCACGTGATATACAATAATTAATTTAATCAGGTCAGTTAGATCATATTTAAAAAATTTTAATTTGATTGATTTAACGATGGGTCATGATGCAGTGGTAAAAATAAAAAAGTATGATAAATATCTTTGTTGCCAATTCTTTAGTAAAATAAGTTATTATATCTTCATTTAAATCGCTTGCAATAGTATCATCAATCTCTTGAAGCTCATCATCAGAAGAAATCAATACACTTTTATTTTCGAAGGATTCTAGATCTACTTCGTAAATAGTTTCAACCCCATCAACAATATGAAAGTCAGGATCATAGTTAACATAGAGGTCAGGTTCATCGTGAATATGAAGGTCAGGATCATCGATAGTTTGAAAGTAACGATCGTCCATTTCAAGAAAATAAACACGAACAAAAGTATGTAGTAGCTTTCAATTATTTAAAAGAAAAAAGTCTTAAGTACAATGTACTGTACGCACATACACTATCATACGATTATTCATAATACATCGGCATTATTAAAAACCGAAAAATATTACATATCAAATTTTATGCAGAAATGCTTAATATACAATTATACGTCATTTATAATGTTGCGGGATTAAAAAATTCTTTACTGTAATTTTAATTCAAGGGAGCCTTCGTTTGAATATATAGTTCTTAAAATCATATGTGCATCGATTTCCCTTTTACTTATTTTTACTGTTATATTCTATACTATATAATTACATCATTTATTTTCTATATTAATTTTTTTATGCTTCGCTTTATACTTTTTAATTAATCATCAATTTATCACCATCATGCTATATTATGCTTACGGCCACCCAAGCCTAGTACTTGTGTTACGTGAAATGTTTTTTCAAATTTTCGTCGCACAAGTATATTTATACTTACAAGTATGATCGTTTTCATACTTACTATACTTATAAGTATTGCCATCTTACCTACTTATAAGTTGGATAGGTATGATTTTTAAATATACGTATGAGTATAAAGATCTAAAGTTGCACTACGCTACTACTTTTGTTTTACATACTCTACTACTTTAGATAGGACTCTTTCTACGACGGGTTATTTCCTTACAGGCCATCTACGTATATACGTACGTACGTACATGACATTACTTAAGTGGCTATTTACTAACATAAACCTCCAATTATAAAAAAATGGGCGTTAATTCGAAAATCAGATACCTAAAATAGCATATTAGCTTCAAATTAACGCCCATGGGCGTCCCGAATTAACGCGCATCCCTATAAATAAAGAAAATAAGATAAATGGTAAAGTGCTTCGGAATGGGTTGATATTAAGTAAATCTATTTGTTACTTTAACAAAAGTTGCTCTTCGGAAGCAAAAATTGCTTTACTTAATATCAAATCCAGTTCCGGAACACTTTTTTATTCATATTACAAATAAATACTATTTATTATAGTTAGGAGTGCGAATTTAATTCTTGTTTCGAAATAAGCGCATGTGCGTACTCGAAATAACGTGCAGGTGGGCGGTATTTCGCGCTTGTACGGTAACTCTAACCCTATTACAGATTAGATATCGAATAAATAACGTAAAGAAATTACAGTCGGGAGTGGTTACTATTGTATTTTTTCAGGTAATACAATTTTCGAGGGTCGGGTAGTAAATACGTACGTACGTGAAACAAGTCAAAAAAAAAACAAAATAAATAAAATAAAATAAAATAAAAATACTAAATTATCAACATCAGTACATAAATACTCTATAAACACACACTTGGTTTCAAGAAATTCAGAGCTTATACAAAGATTAAATCCTATGTTTTATTAAGTTTTAACAATTAGTCGATTATAAATAAATATGATTATATAGAGTGTGACTATAGAGAGGTTTACCGTACTTATTAATGTCAATAATTAGGGAAAATTGATTTTAATATTTATACGTTACATTAACTTTATAGAATTAATGTAACAAATAATCAAGTAACACCTTGAAATCAAAATTTTCTCAAACTTTCGTATATACACTTTATTTCAGTGATTTTTATGTTACCATTGTACAACGACCCTGCATACTGGTCACACAGATTAATTAGAATTTCATATGGTTTTTCCAGTAATAATACACGGTGCGCTTGTAACCAGGCACCCACTTATTTGCGTGGGTAATAAAACTCCTGGAGAGGAAATAGTCAATCAGAGAGTGCAATTTTGACTATTCCGGATCAGCCCGACGAAGAATCCAAACACGTGTAAAGAAGAAAAAGCGAAAATATGCAAAAACCAATGTTTAAATCGATCTTGGTGCACTAATTAAAAATGACGGGAATGAAATTTTACATAGAGTAAGCATCATTCTAACACTATAGTCTCTAACGTTAAGGTCCTAACCCTAAATTTTTATCTCACGCACTTAATTTACAAAATCGGGGTTTGTATACCCGCTCAAATAAGTAAAATGTTGTACAGTGGGTGCATTGTGTCACCTTGTGCCGAGTCTAATCCGATGGTTGACGTTAGAAGGTCACATAAATTTGACAATTATGGAATTCGAATACTTATGATTTATTATTAAAAAATGTGAAATTTATGTAATTTTTATTTTAGAGAGGAATTTGGAGAGCAAATGTTATGCTCAACTAAGGGCGAAAGTAGACACATATGTACATATTAATTTCTCAAAGCGTGATCATAAAATTAAATGTATACGCGATAATTTTGATGTCCACATTGTTGTACGGTGCAAGAAATCTAATAACCACAATTACACTTTATTTAAATTTATTGAAGTCGATAAATTAATTTTAATGTGTAACTTGATTATAAGTTACAGATTACGCCAAGCAGATAATCAAGTAAGCATTTACATATGATTTAGGTTTTCAATGCATGTATTTTGTCTTTATAAGTTATAATGATTTTTTAGATTTATTGCACAGCACATGCATTAAACCTTAAAATACACAATAATATCTAATGCTACTAAAAGTAAGATTAACGAGGCTACGATAGTACAATTGTGGAAGGTAATTACTTAAAGAATTACCGTGGAAAATACCACTTGATCGGTACCCCCTTGATTTATACCGGATCTATTTCAAGTTTATCGCAATTTTATTGGCTGTTTTGTAGAAAAACCTGTATAAACCTGTTTTTCTATTTTTAGTTTAAGAAGTACCCGGGTATCTTACACGGTAAATTACGGTAGGCAAATAAAAAAATGGGAAAAAATTATCGTTACACTGGTGAACAAAATGACAAATCAAAAAAAAACTTTGAAAAAATTTTTAATGAGCAAGAAAAAATCTTCAGCAAAATTCGATTGTTCTTGAACAACATGGCTGAAATCACCAACTATTCCAACGAAATATATTCAAACGAATACGAAGATGATTTATCACGTGATTACGATGAAGATGTTAAAGAATTATATGATTTATTAATAAAAGAAAGTAATAGAGATAATAATATTGAGTCAATTATGGACAAATTTTTGAAAGATAACGGGCATAAACCAGATAACATAATTAATTTTTGTTTGGAAAGTTTGGAGCATGAAACTAATCCCAATCCTATAATCCAATTAGTTTTAGCGCACTGTTATCACTTTGGTAAATGGATCGAAAGTGATGAACATAAGGCCTTTGAATATTATCAAAAATCTGCAGAGGCAAGGAATGCTAGCGGAATGTACAATCTTGGATTTTGTTATCACAAAGGAATTGGAGTTGATATTAATGTACAGATTGCATTCAATTATTTTCAAAAATCAGCCGAGTTAAACGATGCTCTAGGAACAAATATGGTTGGTCTTTACTATGAACGTGGAATTGGAATTACAAAAGATGAACAGAAAGCATTTGAATATTATCAAAAATCTGATGAGATGGAGAATGCAAGTGGAACCTATAGTGTTGGCTATTGTTATGAAGAAGGAATTGGAATTGAAAAGGACGAGTATAAAGCATTCATTTACTATCAAAAATCTGCAGAGATGGGGAATGCTTTAGGAACAAATAAGGTTGGTTATTGCTATAATGAAGGGATTGGAGTCGAAAAGGACGAACAGAAGGCATTCATTTATTATCAAAAATCTGAGGAAATGGGGAACGCTATTGGAACCTATAATGTTGGATATTGTTATCTTAATGGAATTGGAGTCGAAAAGGATGAATATAAGGCATTCATTTATTATCAAAAATCTGCAGAGATGGGAAACGCTAATGGAATGTTTAATGTTGGATATTGTTATCAAAATGGATTTGGAGTTGAAAAGGATCAATATAAAGCATTCATTTATTATCAAACATCAGCGGATATGGGGGACTCTAACGGAATGCATAATGTCGGATATTGTTATGCTAATGGAATCGGAGTTGACAAACATGAGCAAAATGCATTCGAATATTTTAAAAAATCTGCAGAAATGGGGAATGCTTTAGGAAAAAATAGTCTTGGTTATTGCTATGATGAAGGCATCGGACATAAAAGAGATGAAGATAAGGCATTTATTTATTATCAAAAATCCGCAGAGATGGGGAACGCACTTGGAACAAATAATGTTGGATATTGTTATCTTAATGGAATTGGAACCGAAAAGGACGAACATGAAGCATTCATTTATTATAAGAAATCTGCCGATATGGAGGATCCTATCGGAACATTTAATATTGGATATTGTTATCAAAATGGAATTGGTGTAGAAAAGGACGAACAAAAGGTATTAACTTATTATCAAAAATCCGCAGAGATGGGAAATGCACTTGGAACATATAATGTTGGATATTGTTACCATAATGGAATCGGAATCGAAAAGGACGAACGAAAGGCATTCATTTATTATCAAAAATCGGCAGAAATGGGAAACGCTAACGGAGCATACAATGTTGGATATTGTTATCAAAATGGTTTTGGAATTGAAAAGGATGAATGTAAAGCATTTGTTTCTTATCAAACATCTGCGGAAATGAAGAACGCTCGTGGGGCATATAAAGTTGGATATTTTTATCAAAATGGGATTGGAGTTAAAAAGGATGAACGTGAAGCATTCAGTTATTTTCGGAAATCCGCAAAAATGGGGAATGCTTTAGGAGCAAATAGAGTTGCTTATTGCTATGATAAAGGAATTGGCGCTAAAGAGAATAAACGTGAGGCATCAATTTATTTTCAAAAATCTGCAAAAATATTAAATGCTGATGAAATAAATAATGTTGGACATTGTCACTTTAATGAAGTTGGAGCCGGAGAGGACGAACATGAAGCATTCATTTACTATCTAAACTCTGCTGATATGGGGAATGACAGCGGAACATTTAATGTTGGATATTGTTATCAAAATGGAATTGGAGTTGAAAAGGACAAAAATAAGGCATTCATTTTTTATAAAAAATCTTCAGATATGGGAAACTCTGACGGAACTTATTATGTTGGATATTGTTATCGTAATGGAATTGGAGTTGAAAAGGACGAACAGAAGGCATTCAATTATTTTCAAAAATCTGCAGAGATGAAGAACGCCGGTGGAACATATAGTGTTGGATATTGTTATCAAAATGGAATTGGGGTCGAAAAAGACGAACAGAAAGCCTTTGAATATTTTCAAAAATCTTCTGATATGGGAAATGCTAGCGGAACATACAATGTTGGATATTATTATCAAAATGGAATTGGAGTTGAAAAGGATGAATATAATGCATTTATTCATTATCAAAAATCTGCTGAAATGGGGGATGCTAACGGTGCATTTAATGTTGGAAATTGTTATCAAAATGGAATTGGAATTGAAAAGGATGAACATAAAGCATTTATTAATTATCAAAAATCTGCAGAGATGAGGAGCGTTCGTGGAGCATATAATGTTGGATATTGCTATCAAAATGAAATTGGAGGAAACGCACCTAGAACGCATAATGTTAGACATTGTTATCTTAATAAAATTGGAATTGAAAGAGATGAATATAAGGCACGAATTTATAAACAAAACTCTGGTTACATGGATAAAAATCATCGTTATACATTAATATATGCCGCAAGGAATGGTCACTTAAAGATTGTTGAAAATTTGTTAAAAAATGAAACTAATATCAATATTATTGATAATGATAAACGTACAGCGTTGAACTGGGCTGCAGAGAATGGCCATATAGATGTTATTAAAGTTTTGATAAGGCATGGAGCTGACGTAAATGCTATTGATAAGGATGAACATACAGCATTAAACCGAGCTGCAGAGAAAGGTCGCATAGAGATTATTAAAACTTTGATAGAACATAAAGCAATTGTAAATCATATGGCATTATATTTAGCTGTCGTAAAATGTCAAACAGAGGCTATTAAGATTCTGATAGAATATGGAGTTGATGTTAACTCGATTGTTAATAATCTTCCGATATTACATCATGCTGCAAAAAATGAACAACATGTAGAAGTCGTCAAGACTTTGTTAAAACATGGTGCTAAAATCGACTCCACTGACAATTCTAAACGTACAATATTTGATATAAATAAAAATATGATAAAACATGGATTGCATTTTGCTGCACTAGATGGGCGTGAGGATATCATTACATATTTGTTGAAAAAATATGGAACTAATAATGTTAATGATGCTGATGCTGATGGCAAAACAGCATTACATTTGTCTGCTGAGAATGGACATGAAAACATTGTTATTATTTTGATAAACTATAAAGCTGATCTTTCTATTAGAGAAGAAAGTTTCAAAACAGCATTACATTTAGCTGCTAAAAAAGGTCACACGGCTATTGTCGAGAGATTGATAAACAATAAAGTAGAAGTTGATGCTTTTGATAAGGATTGTCGTACATCATTATTTTATGCAGCTGAAAGTGGCAATGAAAAAACAATTGATGTCTTGATAAAGTATAATGCAGACATTAACCATACTGATAATGATGGTGTCTCCGCATTGCACAAGGCATCGGAGATTGGTAAACCGGCAGTCGTTGAAACGTTATTAAGATCTAAAGCAAAAGTTAATGCTAAAGATAAGGATGGTGAAACGGCTCTACACAAGGCTGCATCTCATGGTCATCGAGATGTTGTTAGACTTTTAATAAAATATAAAGCTGATGATAAAGCTTTTAATAAAGATAATTGGACATTATTACATTTTGCTGCTGCTGCAGGACATACAAACGTTGTTAAAGCTTTGTTAAAGTATAATATTAATTATATTTATAATGAGGATAAAGACAAAAAAAAACCATTGGATTTAGCTATAGAGAATGGACATGTAGATACAGTTAAGCTATTGCTAGAAGCAAATCATCATGAACAAACTTCAGACTCTACTCATTTTGCTGTAGAGGAAATTTATACAAATATTATTAAATCATCATCAAAAAAAAAGGCTTGTAAGCATGCCATATTACACCATGTTGCAGAAAAAGGAGATACTAAAACTATTAAATTTTTGATAGAAAACGGAGAAAAACCTGATACCCGTGATGAAAATAATAAAACACCACTACACTGGGCGGCATTTGGAGGGAACAAGGATGCTGTAGATTATTTAATAAACTTAGAAAACAATTCTAAGCTAATAGAAGCTACTGATAACAATGATGAAACAGCATTATATGAAGCTATGCGAAATGGACATACAAAAGTTGTTGAACTTTTACAAGAAAAAGGAGCAAATAGCTATGCTGCAAATAAACATGGCTGGGCACCATTACATATAGCTGTAATCCACTGTCAAGTTGAAATTTTTAAATCTATGAAAGTACGTGATGACGAATATATTAAATTATTGAAGCAATCAGATAAGATTAATTGGAATAATCATTTTAAACCCATAGATCCTTATTACATAACAATTAAACTCGTTGAAAGGTTAGATAAACTTGAAAGTCAATTTCAAAAAAATGACAAGGACCTCGTTTTTTTTTATCAATTTCTTTTAAAGTATATTGAAAGATTTACAACGCATCTTGATAAGGCAGAAAAGTTTACGCAATATAAAAAAGTACTTGGCTACTTATATATATGTACTTTTACTAAGATTTGTAATTTCAAATCTAAATCGATAATTGATATAGATAGATATATTGATATGATAGACAATAACATAAAATTGCTGCACAAGCAAGATGTAACTCATATTAATATTATATATAATTATATACAAGATTGTGATCAATTAAAACTTGCTAACTATATCTCGCAGATTAATTTGTCAAAAGATGCTGAAACAATGGATGACAAACTAAAAGAAGCTATCGAAAGACTAGAATTAAAAATAAGAACCAACATTATACTTTGGCATTTTAAAAAAGCTATAGATGTACTCAAGCAATGGGTATTTCCATATGCATGTATGTATTCAGACGTATTAAATTCACAGTTAGATGATATTGACAAGATTGTAGAGAAAATAAAAAATCTAAGATTAAAAGTTCAAGAACATTATGTATTTATTAACAACAGAAAAGACAAAGCTTTAATAGATGCAGAATTCAATAGTGAATATGAATCCTCTCAACCATTTTTTATATGGAAAAACAATAAATATGGCGAAGAAATATCAAAGTTGTTAAATGGAGAAGAAGTAACAATAAATGCTGATATAACGGAAAGCATCCCTAAAAAAAGTGCAATCAAGTTTAATGAGATAGGTATTAGACTTAAATCAAAAGATAAAACATCGCAAGATGAAATTGATAATGAGCTTAAACGATTCAATATTACTATGGTTCATTCAGGTAAATCATATTATAGATATATGGATAAGTTTTATTTAATAATGAATGATGAACAAAGTATTGAATATAGTTTTGAAAAAACAAAAACTGGGGAGCCAGTTAGCAAAAATGCTGTGTATGAAAAACTTAAAAAAGGAGAATTTATGTTTAGTCCTTATACTGAATGGACAGTAAAAATTGAATCTATTGAAGATGATGATTTTGGCAAATTAAAAGGATTTAAGAAAAAAGTAGATCTAGAGTTAGTAGGACATGGAAAGTATATAAAAACAAAATTTAGCAATGTAAAAACAAAAGATAGCAACAGTTTGTCTCTTGAACTAAAAAATTACTACCGAGAACATATCAAGTCCCAATGAAATATGTAACGAAATTATCTTAATATCTTAAAATTTTTCAAGTAATAATATATTTTATAATTTTACTAAATAGCAAATATTTTTATATCAATATTTCAAATTTTAAATGTAAAACTTAAAATTACTAATCATATAAACCGATGAAATTTTATAATATAATAACAGTAATCTAGCATTATTAAAATCCAACTTTTAATTGTAAAGTTAATTGAAACTTCATTTTTATAAAATGCGTTGTGATGTTTTCTGTCGCATAGATTTTAAAGGACATGTGAATTTGTTGCACAGGATTTTATGTACCAATCAGAATCTGCATATGACGTGTGTATATGTAAATAGTGTGATAGCTCTCCCACAAAATAGTTTACCCCACGTGACTGTTAGCCAATAGTAGACCATTTATAAATAGTGATCTACCTAACCCTAACCAAAAATAGAGGATGGCTATAGCTTGGTACATCATGAGATTACTCGATTTTTCTGATTTTTAATTAAAAATTAATTGATATTAGGGTTAGGGTTAGATTAAAGTTGTAAAGAGTAGTTTATTTATAGCAAAATCACATTTTTGACACTTACTTAGTGAACCAAGGCCAGTTTAAAAAGCTGTTTTTTATATTTTTCATGAATTTGTCTTTGTCATCTCACTTTGTTTTGTTCAGACAGATCTGGGTTACATATCAGGTAATCTCATGATGTACCTGGCTTTAGCCAACCCCAAAAATAGTAATGATGTTTAGTTGTCCATTTTAGCATTTGACTAGGATATAGTATAGGGAATGAATTTTAGAAAAATTACTTTAAGGGAAGTGACTATGTTTTTGTGTAATATTCATATTTGTCACCTCTATATATCACAGGGGAAAAATAATTAGTGAGATAGTTATAAGTATTAGATGTAAATTAGATTTCACTAACAATTACTTCATTGATATTCCATTTTACTAACAAATTATTCACCAACAAATTCATTTTATTGACAGTTCATTTTACTGAAGCTTATTTTACTAACAAGTTTTTTCTAAATAGCACACTATCATTACACTAATTCTATACTGACCCTAACAACAATAAGAGGGCATCCATAAATAATATTATATACTTTACATAGTAGCTATTGATCTAGTTTTGTTAGTCAAAATTAGTGTTTAAAATAAAAATTTTAATTTACCTGTTATATAAAAAAATACCGGTTCAAAAAAAAAACCTGCATTAGTAGAAAATGATTATCAGATCATTGGGGCACATAGATGCGCGCACCGGTTACTTCAAAAAATTCCGGAACATGCACCGTTTGTTGCACTGACCCAATTTTAAAATACTGGTATATGCAATATAAAAAACAGTAGATTCAGATTTTTATCATGCTATTTTATACACTGGTCGAAATATACTATTTAGTCAAATATTTAGATATTTAAGTATCTAAATATATTTTGACATCGCATTATTTTTTGTTGAAATATCAAAATTCTAAATTTGACTAAATGTCTTGACCAAATAAATATTATATGACTAAATGTCTAAATGCTTGATGAAATGAATATTATATGACTAAATGTCTAAATGCTTAATAAAATAAATATTATATGACTAAATGTCTAAATGCTTGATCTATATACTGTACATTATAGCTAAATATCTAAATGCTTAACAATTTAAATAAATGTCAATGTTTGACGAAATAAATATTACATATACGTATGACTAAATATATAAATATAATATAGATATTTTGACTATTTAGACATTTTGACAGACATTTCAACACTATTTAGACATTTCAACACTATTTAGACATTTTGACACTATTTAGGCCTTTTGACATTAATTTAGTATTTTGCCATTAATTTAGAATTTCAACACTATTTAGACATTTCAAACACAATTTAGGCATTTCAACACTATTAGGCATTTCGACATTAATTTAGTATTTTGACATTAATTTAGAATTTCAATATTAATTTAGAATTTTGATATGCTAAATGTCGAAAGTCGAAATATTTCTACATAGCTTAAAACAATTTCGACTAACAATACTATATTGACCCCTAGACTATATAAAAAAAAATTTAAAAATCTGTATGTTTATATATAAAATTACAAAAACTTGGATATATTGTGATATAGTGATCCAATTTAGATAATTTTGGTACCAATCGATTCATTTCAGTAAGAGGAATCATATAGTACCAATTTCATTTTATTTGGATTCTAGATCAGCAGATATTCACAAAAACTATTGATTTTATAGTAATTTTATAAGAAAGAATAGAACCAATAGTATTTTTCCAATAACTTCTGATCCAGTAGTCAAAATAAAATAATTTTGGTACCATTTAATTCCTCTTACCGAGACGAATTGAATAGTACCAAAATTATTCAATTTGAATCTTTGGATCAAAATTTAGACAAATTTTTCTAAAAAAATTGCAATATATTTTTTTGACCTTCTTCCTACTTATTAGAAAAAATATTATATTTTGTCAGACCCCATTCCCCACTCTTGTATAATATTATTTTTGGATTCACTCTAACCAGGATTACTATGTTAGTGAAATAAGCTTTAGTAAAATAAACTGTCATTAAAATGAACTTTTTAGTAAATAATTTGTTGGTATAAAGGAATTGTTAGTGAAATGATTGCAACCTATAAAAAGTTAGTATATAATATAATAATAATATTAGAAGATAATAGTCATATAAGGTAATTTTATCTAAAGATATAAAAAAATAAGGTAATAAGAAACTCTAGTACTAGGTTGGATTATTATTAATATAGTCATATCTCTTTATAATTGCTCTTTTATAATTACAATCTCTATACAATTACAGTAATTATGCCCCAACTTTTTAAATCAATATATATATATCACACTAGTGGTGTTCAATATCAGTAAATACAAATTATAATATGCAAAAAAATTTTTTGCTATTAGGGTTTGGGTTAGAATTCATGTTAGGGTTTGGGTTAGAGTTTGGGTTAGGGTTTGGGTTAGAATTAGTATATACCAAAATTTTGCAAGAAGTTTTTTTTGTTAGAACGTGAAAATAGGTTTCTTAGACAGAATTTTTAATATAGACAATTTTTGAAAAAAAACACATTTTTTCAAAAAATTTAGGTTACACTTAATCTTCATGTTATACAAATTTTATGAATTTTAATTAACCAAAATAATGTGGTGTTGAACACCAGTGGTGTGCTTTATCAACATCCTTTTGAATAAAAATTTTCTCTTAATATAGCAATCTATATATAATTCTATCATATATTTTTATATAATCAAATATCAATATATAGTATTTACCTTTTTTATAATTACAAGCTACATGTGTCTAAACAATATCTAATAATCAAAATTTAGAATTTAATAAATAAATATACTATATGTGTCTATAAATAGACTACTACTAAAATAAACTACCCATGATCAACAATAGTCACTATATAGTAAAGTCCAAATTTTACTATGTAAATCAATTATTATTGCTTATATAAATTTATTTAGAAGATCAAAATATATATATTAATATAATTTTTAGCAAGTTTGAAGAAAATTTTATTATTTGATTTTTAATTTTTATGTTAACAAAAAAATTAAAATTTGTTAAAATATATATACAATAAATATAAAAATTAAAAGTTAAATAATAAAAACTTATATGGAGGTCCTGGATAATGATAGTCAAATCCACATACAGAACAGACTATGGATACCTGCGCAGCTGTAAGAGCTAAGCCTAAAATATGAGCAACTTTGTAAAAACACAAATAGCTCCTCAGATAATATTACATTATACTACTCTGAGAAAACTTGTTATAATCTATTTTTATAACAACACAATCTTTTTCTATTTTCAAAACCACAAACTCTTAAATCCTTTACTAAATATTTGCTTAATGGTAGAGGGTACATAGATTATTTATCATATGATTTTTGTGGTATCAATTTTTTCTTTTTAAAGTTTAGTAAAAATTTTTTAAGCAATTGTTTAAACTATTAAATAAAATCACAGAGCAGGTTTTTATGATTTTAAAAATAGTAAAATTATTAAAATTGGTTGAATATTCATCAAGTTATAAAGATTTAAACTTTACATATTAAAAGTTGTTTACAAAAATTATATGATGATCATATGATATCGACCAATCAAAATTAATAATTTTGTGTAACTTAGAGAAATTTGAGCCAACTCAAGAAAACTTTATATTATATAAAAGTATTTTTTTTTAAATATATACTATATTAAAATTTTACTATTATAAAATATGCATTTTATTCTATATATATAAAATTTTAGTCAAATTTGGTTGTAACTATAAAAAGTTTTCATCAACTCTTTCTGTCAATCACTTGTACAAAATTCTGAACAAAAGAATAACAAAAATTTTTTTAGTAAAGATGAAGCAACTATTAATACTAGTTTTTATAAAGGTCAACCTTCTTGCTATTCTTTGGGGACTCCTTTATACATTCATCAAGCAAGTTAGAAGCATTAGTTGTACAAAATAACTAGCAGTGGGTGCCCTTGGTACAAAAAATTCTGGTGAAAGTCTTCTTTTATTAATGAAGGTTTTTATAGTTTGGCTAGGCAGTGAACTAAAAAATGAGTTTTTCAATACTCTTCCTAAGGTTTTTGGGTACAAGAACATATTTGACCATATGCCTACTACCATATTTTCACTTGAAAATTTTTTTTTCTGGAATTTTGGACAAAAAGTGAGAAATTCGGTGTACTCTCTTCAAAAGATTAGCATTGTTGTTCCTATCCTAATCGAGAAGAAGTCATGCAAAGTAATAAACAGGAACAGACGCATAATAAGATATAGCACAGTAGAGTAGGCAGATTATTGGAAAATTAAATTCTAGAATTTTCTTTTATTTATCTTTTATGTACATATAATACTTTGGCGAGGTGTTCTTTGTGCAATATTATATAAATTTTATCACTGGGCATAGCTGTAAATAGTGCTATTATAGTTGTTTACTTCTTGCCCTCCTCTTCTGTCTTTTCATTTTACTTTGTACTTCTTGGTTTTCATTTAGGTAGTGCAGTTTTTCCTTTTTTTTTACCTCCTTTTATTTTCTTTATTTGTTTTTTTTATTCTGGTAGAATCCTGCTATTCAAGAAGTTAGGAAAAAAGAGTTAAGAAGTAGGCAGTTATAATAGGTGGCAACTCTATTCAGTGATTCAGACACTCTAAATCTACTTAAATGAGGAGTTACAATGAGTAAAGTTTGTTACGGTATAGCAGATCACATTTAAGGATCCTTGATAACACTTGGGTGGGTTGCACTTTAAACATTAGTCAACCTAAAGTACATAATGTACTGGTGTTACAGACAGCATGACTGCTAAATTCTAAAAAAAAAAAAACTATAAAAAGTTTTATTAGTAGCACATTTTCAATTTTTATATAAATCTCATTGTACTATAAAAATCATATGATAAATGATCTATGTACCCCTACACTTAAACAATCCTTTTTTTTTCCTTACAAAATATCTATAAATATAACTACATAAGAAGCCCATGTATATTTTAGTACTAAAGACAAACTTCTTCCAAATTATATCCTACTACTACCTAACCAATTTCCTATCTACTATGACTCTTCTTTTGCAACAACTTCCTAATTAGACAATTCTATATCTTTACAATCAACTCTTAATCTTATTAATATTGCTATACAAAATGTTCAAAGCTATAATATTCTTCTTAAAAGACAACTTTGGGAAGAATTTTGTCTCTTAAACAATATTCAAATCTGTAGCATAACTGAAAGCAAACTTGTTGAATCTAAACCCAAAAAGTTCTTTAATAACAAGCATTTTATATATTTTTGGTCTTGTCTAAACAACTCTGCTGAAGGCATTGTATTATAATTAATAACTTTATAAAATCTCATATTCACAATATAACTGCACACTTTGGAGAAGCAGTTGCAATTAATCTGTTCTTTAAATATAACTTTAAATTCTAAATTATTTCTGTATATCTTTTGTCAACCAACTAACAAATATGAAACCAATCTCAAAAAACTATTATATCATGGATATAAAATGCACTCTCTTTAAATTTACATTACATTATCTTAGGTGATTTTAATATATCCCCTTCTTTAATCAATAACTCTATTGTCAAAACTAAACTTCTTTCTTATTTATATTACAGTAGCATGTATGATCTGGCTGATCATACTAAAAATACCCAACATACCTGGCAGCATGGTAAATTAAGCAGCTGCATTGATTATATATAGGCATATGATACAATAATACCATATCTCATAGACTTTTCACTTCAATTACCACTATCTACTATTCATAGTAACTACCTTATTCTTATTTCTAAATAGATTTTCTATTTGCATTATCTTCAAAACTTCAGTACAAAACATGCTACAAAAGTAGAATAATCTAATACAAACTTATGGATAAAGCAAAATGTGAAAAATTTTCTTCTCAATATCAATACAATATTATTTACAACAACACTCCACTTTCTTCTTGCTCTACTGAATCTATAAAATGCATATAGCACAAGAATTATTAATGCTACTCTCAAAACTATTTTTAAAAAAGTTTACAGTCCAGAATTTTTATTATACTTTCACTTCTAAAGCTACAGAATTACACATGAACCTCAAAATTATTGGAAACATTATGCAACAAACCAAATATTTACTATCATACAACTAACTTATACCTACTACAACACTTGCTTATATCCAAAATATTAACTCCAAACACCAATTTTCTATCCCTTTTCTACCTTCTTGCCAATCAGGTTTATCTAATTGCTACTCCAAACCAAAAGTATACTGAAAACTCTACACAATGCTAGAAATCTAGAAAATTCCCATTATTTTAAATATCATATTAAAACAGCTATTAATACTAGATGTGAAAGATTGCTTACTTATCCAACTAAAATAATCAATGGTATTCTTAACTGTTATACTGATCCTGTTCATTTTGATAATATAAAAACCCAAACTGATATTCTTACAGACCCTATAGAAATTAAAGATTATATCCAATTATATTTATATCAGTGGATTACAAACTATATCTATAACCAATATATCTACTCTACTATTTGGCAATCAGAATACTTACCCAAATTTAATATTATACCTGAATAATACAATACCATTCTAGAACCAATTACTCTAGATAAAACTATCAATACTATCAACAACTTTCCAAACAACAAAGCTTGTAGTCCTTCCGTCATTAGTTTGAAATGCTAAAGCATGCAGGTTTGCAAACTATTACTGCTATTATAGCACTATTTAACTGGCATTTAATATCTAGCTCAATTCCCAAACAATAGAAAGATAGTTGCATTTTTTCTATTTCCAAAAAACCAACCTTTGATAGATATTTACACCAAACATGCAGTCAAAATAAAACCTGCCTGAAACTAGATTTAGAAGGGTTCTAATCCAAAACTAGTTTCAGATTTTTTTAAAAAAAATCAAATCTCCAAAACCTGAAACCAAGAAACTATAATCTGAAACCCAAGCCTATAATCTGAAACTCAAAAATATAATATTGAAGCCTTTATAATTTATTATAAAGCTGATTTATTTTTAATAAATCCAAAATGTAAAATTATTTTTAAATAAATTATAACATTATATAGATTATTTTTTTAATTATGTTTTGTTCACTGCCTCAGTTTGTTCAGGTTTTTTTAAAACTGATCAACTTTATTTTTAATACATACCATTATTACAACTGATTTCAAATTTCTAGAGTGATATAAAAATTACCAATGATAAATTGATAAGTATTTGATGACTTTTGATACCAACAATTTATTTAATTCTGCGATAACTTATTGTATCATATTTAGTTTTTATATAGTAAGTAAAAAAAACTGATGCTTGCAAAAGCAATCTTGATTGTTAGAATATAACCTCCAGAATTATACTGTTCATATTAGACTTGTGAATTATAACAACAAAAAGGACTGTATGCATTTATTTTGGCTCAAATAGTGCTAGATATTCAAATTTTATTGTATTTTTTAAGGTGATATATAATATATATTAATATTATTAGTGTATATTAAAGAGATACATAGCATACATCAGTGCATTTAAAAGAGATATACTGTATAATATAATATAGCTGTTTTTATAATTTCTGGACAATCTAAAAATTTTTTTGTTTCTTGAAACCTCTTCAATCCTGTTTTAAGAATTACCTATCTTTTTAACATCTATTTTACTGTGCTTATAACTTCGATATAGAGGCAATGAAGTAGTTTTCAAAAAGTTAGATGATTTTTAGAATGGGATTGAAGAGGTTTCAGAAAACAAAAAAAATTTTTAGGTGGTCCAGAAATTATAAAAACAGCTGTAATGCAATAAATGTATATAGAAGTTTGGGTAGTTGAGGTTTCAGGTTTCAAATAAGATTTTAGGTATCAAGTAAGGTTTTGAGTTTCAGATAAGATTTTAGAAGTTATAATCTGAGGCCTGAAACTTTTGGATTTGGTACAAAAGGGTTCAGCACCAACTTTGAAGAGAATAAACAAATAAATCATTGATGTTTTGGCAGTTTCAGGTTTTGGTTGAGATGAAGATTTGAGTTTCAGATAAGGTTTTAGAAGCTATAATCTGAAACCTGAAACTTTTTGGAATCACCAAAAAAGGTTTCAGTGCTATTTCTGATTTACACAATACCTGACCAATTAGCTTTATTGAACACATTAAAAAACTATATACTAAAATCCTCACTAATCATCTAAACTCTGTTTTTTTCTCCTTAATCCACACAACTTTGTTGCACTTCCTGGCAACAGAACTGATATCCCAATCCATATTCTAAACAATTTTATTAAAAATGCAAATTGCAATCAAAAAGAGATCTGGCTTCTGTCTTAGGATATGAGCAAAGTATATGACTCAGTTAATATAGATCTTTTTATTCTATCTTTAAAAGACTTAATATGCCAATACTTCACAACAATTCTTACCAATCTTCTTATACAAAGAACCAATAGAGTAATTACTAATCTTATGTCTTCTTACGAAGTTCATAATAGAATAGATTTTTGAAAAATTTACTATAATCATCTTATTACCAAAATTTCTAGCTCTTATTCTAGTTACCAACCTTCTGTATCTTGGCTTTCTAGTATATCTCCATATACTTATAATTCTCTACAAGTATCAACATCTGTTTTTGCATATTGTTATCCTATATCCACTTCTTCAAAGATATTAGGTAACTAGAGTGATCTTAGACAGTGAACACTTTGTGTAACTTCAAACTTTGTTACTGTGGTATATCTAAGTCAGTATGGCGTTTTTAAGAAAACTTAACAAAGAAGATTTAAGGCAATTTGCAATTACGAAAGAGGCGACAATTAAAAGTATATGAGGATACTAATAACTGTTTGATTTGTGTAGTTAATAGTTGTTTTTATTATTGAAAGAGTATGAAGACTCGATGTTGAACTTGAGGTCCACATCGGCCGCTTTTATACTTTTTGAAATTTTACAAATGTAATGGTCAATATCTTTTACATGTGTAATATATACTATAACTATTATTAATAAAATATATAGTATAACTAGTATAAATATAATATATGTAATAAATAATATATATGTAATAAATAAAATATCTAGAATATAAGCTATAAATATGACATCTTTTAGATATGTCAGATCTACGATTTTTGTCCGCAGCAATCGCCTAGCCAATCAGATCGTTGGTCTATTAATAAGTATAGGAGTAAATATTTGACAACTCCTATCTTGGAAACCAGAGGTAATACAGGGACGTACTATAGCTTATTCGAACCGTCTCATCGCGCTAAGTCGAATGGTAGTTGTTTCACCGAATTTGGATCACTGGTTCAAACGTTATGTCCGTTTTTGTGATATTTTACAGGTTAACAATATATAGATAATACTCTATAGATTGCAGTATCTTAACAACAACTAGAAAATATACTTCATAGCATCTTCATTTTATATAGTAGTACTTGTGCATGATCTTTATAAATAGCAAATCATATTAAGAGATACTTGAAAGCAACTTTTTTAATATTTTGTGCTTTGCTGGGTTTGGAGATTTGGACTCAGAACTAGTACAAGATAAGTACTTGTTGTTCTTTTCGTTTTCTTGTTCTTACTTTGTAC
The DNA here is from genome assembly GCA_003550325.1 of Gigaspora rosea. Lineage (NCBI taxonomy): Eukaryota > Fungi > Glomeromycota > Glomeromycetes > Diversisporales > Gigasporaceae > Gigaspora > Gigaspora rosea. The sequence continues at coordinate 302,642 of QKWP01000327.1, forward strand.
TTTACTAATATTTTTTTTCTATAGTTGGCATTTACTAGTATTAGAGATTTGGATCTGAAACTGGTACAAGATAAGTACTAGTTGCTATTTTTTATTGCCTTGCTCTCACTTTGTTCTTTTTTATACTAATGTTCTCTTTTTTTTTAGGTTAGTGCTTCACCAGAAATACTTTGCTATAGAAGATATATTGTAGCTAGGAATGGTAATATGAACTGGTACTAAGATAAGTACCAGGTTCATTTTTTGTTTGATCATTCTTGTTTCTATTTCTTTACTAATGTTTTCTTTTTTTTTCAGGTTGGAGCTTCACTAGAAAAATATATTGGAGCTGGAACTGATGATTTGGACCTGGAACTAGTACTAAGATAAGTACCAGTTTCATTTTTTTAGTTTTCTTGTTCTTTGTTTTCAGTTCTTTTATATATCTAGGTTAGTACTTTACCAGAAAGATATATTGGAACTGGAATTGGTATTTGGACCAGAACTAGCACCAATATAAGCACTAGTTTCTATTTTTTTCTCTGTTTCATTATTATTATATATTTTTACTAATTTTTTTTTCTTATAGGTTTGCACTTTGTCAAGAGAGTAAAATGGAGCTATGAATAGGAATTCAGTCCCAAAAGGAAATAATACTAGTATATAAATAAGTGCTAGTTTCTCTGAGTTTGTTGGTTTCATTTTTTTATTAATACTTTTCTTTCTTTTATAGCTTGTCACAGAGAGTATGAATTTGAGTTAAGAAATACGAGAATTGCTTGAATAAGGCCCAAAGCTGGTGTAAAAATAAATGTAGTTTCTAGTTTTCCTGTTATTTTTTATTCTTTAATTTTATTATTTTTGTATATATTTGCTAAAATGTAAGACTTTAAATAGGTTGATAAAAGGACCAAAAGGACCAAAAGTATTACACTATTTTTATACTACAGCAATTATATTGTAAGAGAGGCACGAAATGTATAAAATATGTAATAATTTAAAAAGTTTTAAATAAAATAAAGGTTTAAATAAGTATTACAGTTGCCTCTCTCTTATCCGAACAGGCCGTCCCAAGAGATTTTGTTCAGTATAGAGAAAGTTCGTAATATAAAATTTCTCTTTCTAAACTGAACTCTAATAAAAATTTAGTATATAAAGAGTTACTAATAAAAAAAACGGAGATAAAAAATTTCTTAAGCCCATTTGATATATCATCTGGTATAGATCACAAATATATATTCAACAAAATATAAAAAAAACTTAAAAAAAAAAAAAAAAAAACTATTTTGATTAATTTTTATTTTTGTATTTAATACTCACTGGGTTACTATTATCTGACCTGGGTCATGGCCCGGGTTGAATATCGGGTTACTATTATCTGACCCGGGTCATGGCCTGGGTTGAATATCGTATCGGGTTACTATTATAAATATTGGGTTACTATTATGAATATTTGGTTACTTTTATGAATATCGGGTTACTATTATGAATATCGGATTACTATTATAAATATCGGATTACTATTATCTGATCCGGGTCATGGCCCAGGTTGAATATCGGGTTACTATGATCTGACCCAGGTCATAGCTCGGGTTGAATATTGGTTACTATTATCTGACCTGGGTCATAACCTGGGTTGAATATCTGACCCGTCAGGTCACTATTATCTGATCCAGGTCAGAACACTAGTTTAATTAATTATATAAAATAAATTTTATTCATAATATAAAATAAATTTAAGGGTAGAGAGTATGTAGATTATTTCTATTAATAAACGAGTTACTAAAAATTTTATATTTAATAATAAAGAAAATTTTATTAAGTAACTATATTAAATTTTTAAATAAATTGTAGAAGAGGTTTTCTGATTCTAACAGTGGTCGAATCATTAAAATTGGCCCAGTAGAATATAAGATATAATCTTTGTAACCCTATTTTACTTATTGTTTACACATGATTTGATTGGCCAATTTGTGATCACCCTGCAGAATAGACCCTACCCCACAGAAGTTGATACTATAAAAACTTTATCAAATTTCATTTAAAATTAATAAAATTTTTAGGATATGTGTGATTTTTTATTACGAAAGGTTTACTTAGTACAAAAAATTAATTTATATAGTAAAAAAATGAATTTTTATATGTAGCAACTTTTAAATTCACATTAATAATATTTTTTGTTACTCGTTTACTAATAGAAATGATCTATATACCCTCTACCCTTAATTAAATAAAAGATTATATGTACTGATTAACTTGAGTTTGGATCCAGAATAGAAATTTACTATGCTATTTTGGTATATCTAGAGGAAATATATGGGGACCCCACAACAAAAGGAGGCAGTGGGCAAAAAAAAAAATTTTTTTAAACTCAATTTCTTGAAGAATTAAAGTATTAGAAATACAATTTTTATAAAATTACAAAATCAAAATTTTTTGCCCACTAACTCCTTTTGCTGTAGGGGTTCTCATATATAAAAATATTTGTTCTGAAAGTTTTAGTTCAGATTATCAAGAGTTCGGTATATAGAGGGCCAGATTAGAGAGAGACAACTGTATTTTTAATCTTGGAGTATCGATTATTATATATTGGCTAATATATTAATTATATCATATCTGCTATATATCGATTACTAATAATCTCAGCTATATATCGATTACAAATTATGATTGTTATTAATATATATCTCCTTGGTTAGTAATAGATATATATCAGCTTATATATCGGTCTGTAAACTTTCCCAATAAAATTTTTATTAGCAGGCCAGTTTTAGAGTTTTGGTATAGTTTTGGAATATTGATATAGTTTAGGGTCTTTAGACAAGTTTTGGCCAAGTAGGTCATATCTTAAACTGGTAATACCAGTTTCAGTTTCAGTCAATCTGAAACTATAAAGTTTTGGGCAGTATTGTTACCTATATATACTTTCTTCTAATGGTAAACTAACCTTAACTCTAATTATAACTATAATTTCAAAACTTATGTGGGTACAAAGCTTTAGCAATCTCCCAAAATAAAGTACAATGAACTTGGTGATTATAGAGAAATCAGACTGTATTGGAAGACAATTTTACTTATAAGATAAGCTCTAACCCTAACCTTCAACTAACTCTTACCCTAATTTTAATTAAATTATTAAAAGCATCTAGCTTTAGCCATCCTCCAAAATGGATCAGTAGTTCAAAGATTATTTAATATTAAAGGCATTTATATAGTAATTCTAAAAGTAGTATTAAAGTTGCACAAAATTTGAATATTTTCAGGATTTCTAATTGGATTTTAATAATTTTGGGCTTATTAGAATTAGCTCATCAAGATGAACATTTTGTTGCTAAATTATTTAAAGAGCTAGTAAATTAAAAGATGTTAGCAATTTTATAAATCAGCACATATGTATAGCTATATATAGCCAGAGCTATAAATAAATTAATAATAAAACTAATATATGACAATAAAATATTATACTTATCAGTATTACCAATTTATACTATTAGAGCTAGAGTTATAGTCAAAAGTTGTTATTTTTTAAAAGCACTGAATTAAACAAACCTTTATATAAAAATCTACAGGCTATTATATATAACTTTTGTAAAAAGGTTGATAAAAACATTACAATGCTTAATACTATATATAAACCAAGTCTTGGAACCAGATCTTAGAACCTAGTTTTATTTAAAACTTAGTGTTAGTTATAAAAACTGAATACTTAAGTTTACAAATTAAATCTAAAGATCTTGAAATCAAAACCAAATCTAAACCAACTTAACTATCTCTATGAACCAGATTCTGACATCAGGTTTTGGAACCAGGTTCTGAAACCAAATTTTAAACAAGATCCTGGAATCAGGTTCTGAAACTTTTAAAAACCAAGTTTTTAGAACCAAAACCAAACCTAACCAACCTAACTATCATTATATTACTGTTGTAACTACTCTAGATCACTATCAAAATTTCACTAGCACGTAATTTTTGGCCAATAAAATTACAAGATTAGATATAGCATAACATGATCAAAAAAAGTCAAAACAAACGTTCATTTCATCAAAATTGCTTATTTTACAAAAATTTGCATAAGGAACCATATTAATAAAAAATTTTCTTTAAACAATTTTGCTATTAGAGTGCTTAAATTTAAACCTAAAATAAACAAACTTTGTTGGTGCATTACATTGATTATGTGTCACTGAAAATTTTGGCAATAATCTGAAAAATGATGGTATATAATTGTATGTGATAAAGTTATATATAAGCAGGCATGTATCGTATAAAAGGCCATAAATATACATATAAAGTAAATTGTGAACTTTATTGCTTTTACTTTGCTTGTCTTGTTCCTTTGTTTTTTTTCATTAACTGATTACAAATCTAAATTTCATGCTAGACCCATCTTGTATCCAGCACCCTGTTCATTGTTATATATAGTGGTTGATTGGCTACAACATAATATGGGCTCTAATTTATGCCACACCATAGCATAGGCCTAGATTTTCAAACCTCATATTAATGATTTGTCATGTGAGTGTATCCACGTGAATATAGAATTATTATTATTGAGCATAACAGAAGAGATAGTAAAGTAGTACTCTAGTTATGTATGTACATATATACATATAAACATAATATATTGCATAATTTTAAACTTGGCTTTGTTTTATGATAACAAACAAAACTTCATAAAGCTTAGTCTGCTAAGTCTGCTTTTATAGATCGGCTTGTCAGTCAATAGTTCAGGAATTGACAAATAATACTAATATCAATGCATTTGTACCTAGTAGTGAGCTGAAAATTATAGAGTTTTTATATTCAGTTCTATCTAAGTAAAATCTAAACTATTTTTGTAATATATACTGTTGGCAGTGTTGTATATGGGACAGTTGGGGACAGAAAAAATAGCAAGAATTCAAAATTTATTATGCCAACCTTTCTTCAGATCTAAAATAAAAATATTTTTAATATTTAATTTGCACATACTTTATTATTGCTTTGATATAGCTTTCAAAATAAAAATTAAGAATTTAATGGACAAAAACCAAAAAAGCTCAGAACAGTCAAAATGTACAATACTGCCTAGCAATACATCTAGAATACAGTCAAATTAAGTATAATAGTGCAAAAAAACTTTTTATACTTTACAGTAATATAGTATTAGTACCTATTTTATATTAAATAAAAGATATTTTGGCCTGGGTTCAGTATAACTTAAATAGGTATCAAAAATAAAAATCGTGTGATTGACAATTTGTTATATACTAATTAGATCACAATATCTAAGTGAACCAGAAGTGATTAAATTTGAACCAAATTCTGGTTCAAATAAATCTAAAGTGGCTCATCTTGGATCAAATTCTGATTTAAATAAGCCTAAAATAGTTTATCTTGAACTAAACTCTTGTCCAAGTAAACCTGGAATAATAGAGATTGAATTTTTTTTATTTATATATATATAGGTCTGACTTGTTCAAAAAATAAACATCTGAATATTCATTCATTCAATTTTTAGTATTCAAATATTTGTTCAAAAATTTTGAATAAATATTCAAATATTCACTGAATAATTATTGAATATTAAATATATTTCAATTTAAAAAATTATATAACTATCCCACTTAAATTAGCCAATAAAATTTCAAATAATTATTTAAAAATAAAATAAAATTATAAAATTATATAAATATATAGATATTCAATGAATATTTAATGAATATATCTAGTAAAATTTTAAATATATGAATATTCATTCAGTGAAACATTATATATTAGAATATTCAAATATTCAATGAATATTCAAATATGCTATTCATTAAGTCAGACCTTTATATATATGATCAATTATGAATAATCTATCAGTGCTCATTTATTTTTTTATATAGGCCGGTATTAAAATATAGATACACCAATATGGTGATAATAAAAAAATTTTTTTAACAAGTTAATACAAGTATTTAAAATTTTAATTTATTACTTTGGTTTTTAAGTTTATTTTAATAAAATTTTTATTAAAATTTTAAATTGAAAAAAAATTTTACTAGGGAATGATTTTCTTGATTTCAAGATTTTTATTATTATTTTCAACCAAAGCAACGTATTCATCATATTTCTTATATTCCTTTGCCCTAGTGAGCGATTTTCTCCAAAGATCTATGATAGTTTTTTTTTTTTAAGTTTAGAGGCCGTGTGCTATGGCTGGGATTTTATTATGAGTTATAGTGACGTAATATTTGTTACATGAATGAGGATACAACTAGCCACACGTGCACTTTTGGTGCCTAATTTAAGTAGTCCGCCCGAAGGTTCTACACTAGCTGCCATACCTACAACCCAACTACGGGAATTGTCTATTTAAACCCTCTGGTTCATGGTCCTCCTATTACTACTGACGCACTACATTTAATGCAGATATTGTGGGCCGCAACCCTTTTTAAATTCGACGACCTAAGGGCTACTTTATCCTCGCACAAGAGCCTACCGGAACAAATTCCATGTCCCATACATGTACCATTGCCCGGATTTGGTAACTGAGGCTACCTGCCCTTATTAGGTTCGTTCCGATCGTAGTATCCGCCTTCTCTGGTGCATACCGTAGGACCGATTTTTACTACCTCCTAACTCGGGTCTTGCCAAACGGGTTCTTGTGGGTTTTTTCTGGTTCTCTGGATTTGCGATGTAACACATACATCATTGCGCCCGCAGGCTCCCATTCAAGATGGTGGAACCAAGGTTACAGGTTTAGCACCCAACCGCTCATAAGCCACAATCTATGATAGTTTTAGAACTAACCTTTTCAGTAAATGCTTTGAATAATTTGTTTTAAATAGAAAGCACTAAAATGTTATCTCAAATAACAGTCACGAAAAGCTACATTTTTTGCTAACTTATCAATATATTAAAATGTTCACTATGCCTGTAATAGTATTCTTAAGCATGTAAAATTCAAAGTAAGGCCACGCAAATTAAATTAGTTGGTTCTCATAACATGGGACAAGCAAATAGGACCCGGCCGGCTGGCAAAAAATGTTATATTTTAGTGCTTCGATCTGTATCTGATCAATTCAGATAGATCTGACAATTCGGATTAAATTCAGATATTCAGATTCATTAATTTTAAACGGATAGATCCGTAATATATATCAGATTAAGGATAAGGATTATCCGATTTGTATTCCTAGATGTTGTTATGATAACTGCAAAAAACTGAGTAAAAAAAGTAAATTTTAAATTATTATTGAAAGTTTAAAGTATCACTTCACTAAAAAAAATCTATTAACGTTATTAAACAAAAAATTAAGTTTAAAGTATGCAAACGGTATCCTGGAACACCACCAGGTCTAAAAAAATTAAGTTTAATATCGATAACAACAAAATAATATTTTTTTTAAGTTTTTTTTGTTTGCCTTCATGTTCTGTCACCTGATGTGCTGCACAGATCACTTAATAAAAATTCCCTATTAGGCAAACTTGTGTTCTCAAATTATTTTCATCTCATTTAAGTAAATGAAGCTCTTCTGTTATAGTATCTTGAAAGTATTAGTAAATCTAGCATTTTTGCTTTTAATTATGCTAAAGGCTTGAATTTTTTAATTTAAACATTCATTATAGCGATTAATACCCATTAAGCTTCGATTAATTTTTCTTTGGTTGCTATATATTCTATTGAAGGATTCATAAGACAGAAAACTATATGTTTGCAGCTCTATAATATCAATAAAGAAAAAAACTGATTTATGAAAGTAATTATATGAATATTATTTAATGACTTTAATTATTAATTTATTTATTTTTACTACAATTTATTGATGCATTATTAAACATTAAATTCTAGCAATAACTCGGGTTATTGATAGATCAGTAAAAAATTAGTAAATAACATACGTCAATCTCTGAATGACAGAAATCAATAAATGACACATAACATACACACCTGAAATAAGCAGGCATATTTAGCTTGTCTCATATGTTTTAAAACTTTATTCTATATGAAGTAATTTGAGTTCTTCATGTACCTATACTTTTTTTACAGATTAAATCTGAATTTATTCAATTTGGATTATATTCAAATTTAACCGGATATGTAAAATAGAATTCGAATTTAATCTGAATTGCCCCAAAAAAGTAGAATCGAAGTTCTATTATATTTAAAAATTTTTTAATATAAAAATTTTTATAAATTTTTTTTTCAAAAAAATTTTATTATAACAAAAATTTTTAACTTTTTAAAAAAGTGACCCAGCCGGGTTATGAGAACCAATTTTATTAGGTTGCATATAATATTGTTAGCTGAAATTGTTTTATACTTGTAGAAATATTTTGACATTTGATATTTAGGCTGCCAAAATGTCTAAATATTGCTGAAATCCTAAATTATGCCGAAATGCTAAAGAATTTCGAAATGTCTAAATAATTTTGAAATGTCTATATAATGTTGAAATGTTTAAATTAAGAAATATATATAAAAAAACATTAGGAATGTTAATTAGTCTGAATAAAACCACTAGTCCTGTAGAACTATCTTTTTATGAACAGACCAAAAAACTATCAGTCTGAATATAGTTAGTTTAAATTATTGTAACGAACATATGTAGCCTAACTTTTTGTGGTATGCAAGGTTAATTTTTAGAGGCTTAGACAATAATAATAAATTTAAATAGTTTAAATTTTATTTAATATTTATTTTATATCTTTGCAAATTATTAATTTGTTTTTGTTTTCAAACTAAATATTAAATATTTTAGAATATAAATGACAAATTAGTATTAGCATTAGCAATTTGGTTTTGCTATCACTCACCTTGGTAAAGGCTGACTCTATCTCCTGACCACCATCTCTAGTCAATTGTTGGGCTCTGTGGCTGCAATGGCAGTGCAAGAACCTATTAGTGGATAGTTAGGCTTTGTGGCTGCAGTAGCAGTACAAGAACCTTAATAATAGATAGTTAGGCACTACAGCTGTAAAGACCTTATTGGTGGATAGTTAGGCTCCGCTGCTGCAGTGGCAGTGCAAGGACCTTATTAGTGGATAGTTAGGCTTTACAGTTGCAGTAGCAGTGCAGTTACAGTTGTAGTGCAAGGACTAGTGATTCCACCGAAATTGATTTTTAAAAAAGGCCTATTTCGTCTTCATTAGAAAAAATTAAAATTTTTTATAAGAAAGAGCAAATAAAATTTATATAGATATGTTCCTTATAATTTCGTCTATTCAAAAAAAATATCAAATAATTTTGTCTTTCAAGTAAAATAGGTTAAAAACAATTTTGTCTTCAAATTTTAATTTCGGGTTTTCAAACCCGAAATGCTTTCATTCTCATGTATAGCAAGGAACTTATTAATAGATAGTTAGGCTCCACGGCACAGTACAAGACTTTTATTAGTGAATAGTTAGGCTTTGTGGCAGTGCAAGGATCTTACTAGTAATTAGTTAAGCTCTACGACTGCAGGGACCTGAAACAGATGCTAAGGATAACACCCTGATTTTTTTAGCAATATGGGCGTATGTTAGGTATCTTTTTTATGATTGTATTTTTATGTATTAGTTAGAGTGTGGTTTAGGACCTTGGTTTTAGAAAAATTTGGAACTGAGAGATCAGTAGATTATGCGTTCAACAGGTTGTGAATATAGATGCTGGTGAAATTAAATCAAAGTGGTGAAATGATTTCACTATTTCACCAATCACCAATTGGCAATGGTATAATTGGTGTATCTGGTGAATTGGTGTAATTGGTGTAATTGGTGACTTGGTGAATTGGTGAAATAGTGAATTGGTGAATTGGTAAAATGGTGACGGTAAATTAGTGAATTGGTGAAATAATGAGATGGTAAAATGGTAAAATAGCAGAATGTTGAAATGGTAAATTTCCAGGGTCTGGAATTATTTTAGTCTGGAATTTAGACTGTATTGGCTCTTCAAAAGTTAGGTTTTTGTTCAAATTTTTATATTTTATGTTTTTACAAGTACACTTAGAGATCAAAACTTTAACTAATTAAGTTTGAATTTAGATACAAAATGCACTATATAAAAATAAATTTTGTAAAGTTACAAAAGCAAATAACTTTACCTTAATTTTATTCTAACCAACCAAATTTATCGATCTCGTTGAAATAAATGAAAGTAAAGGTGCTTTTTTTTTTTAGAAAACAATCAATTTACTGTATCAACTCACTGTTTCAAAATTCACCAATTCACCAATTCACCATTTTCACCAATTTATCATTTCACCAATTCACCAATTCATCAATACCATTTCACCTATTTCATCAATTTTACCATTTCACCATTTCACCAAAATTTATTTTGGTGTAATTTTGGTAAAACTATTTCACTATTTTACCTGGTGAAATAGTTTAATTTCACCAGCATCTATAGTTGTGAGAATAATTGGTATGGGTTCAAATAATTAGTCCTAGATTTGAGATTTTGACATAGGTATTGATGTTATAGTATGAATGCTAAAGCTTTTTTGGATAGCGAATCTATTCCCATTAGTGCTGTTAATGGGCTATCTTGTTTGTCTTGGTCCAAAGTAGAGATGTGATCCGTTATCCGTTTTCATCCATTTTTATATTAAAATCTGCGGATATCCGCAGATTTTAATATGAAAACGGATGGAAACAGATAACGGATCACATCTCTAGTCCAAAGACTGCCAGTCTTTTAAAAAGTTAGATCTGACTGTGGTCCAGAACTGATTAGGACTGATCAGTATGAGACCAGACGGACTGATTAATATACTAATTAAATGTCATATAAATTGCACTAACATATTAATTTATTACCCATTATTATTATAAACTCTATTCAAATAATTAATTCCATTATATAAAGCTACCTCAGAACAAATATCTAAACCTGCCTATTATTATTAGAACTTGTAATAATAATGCATATGAATTTTGAAACCATGCATATAATTTTTGCAGATATATTTTTATGCGAGTATGCTAGCATAATGCCAATTTATCTCAAGCAAAAGTATTTTTTTGGAAGTTTCCAACTGGAAAAAATTAATATAAATTATGAACAAGGTCAAGAGTAGAACAAAATTCCTTAATATTCCAACAATGTAATGTTTTTTTTCTTCCTCTGCTATCCAGAAGGTCCTAGACACCTTCGGATTTTCTTCTAAGGCCAGAGTTATCTAGCGGCAGAAATCAACGAATGGTGTATGGCCTCTTAATTCATTACCGTACTAGTGGGTACCCATATTTTTGTTAAGTACATCATTAGACATCCCAGGTTCCTGGTTCCGTAGTGTAGGACCCCGTTATCGAGTCCACAATTCCCTAACTCACATGACTCTACTAGCTGGGTCGTACATTAATGTCCATTTTATTCTTAATCGGGAAATCCTTATATTAACGATGTTTCTTGTCAGATTTTTGGATGTCACATGACTTAGTGGCTATCTCACGCAACTTGGTCTTGTTGTAGTATCCTGTCCATAAACCGGAAAGATATGCAAGTCCTCATTATAGATCTTTACTACTCGTGGTTCTGGCACAGATTTCGTCTCCCGTTGGACTTGAACCGGTACCTTGCGAGCATGACCCGGAGCGCTATCGACCCACGGGGCTTTTTACAATGGAATGTTTTTTATAAACTAGGTATAATACTGCACATTATGCGCATCATGTATAAACAGCACTGAATGGCTTATCACTAATTAATATTAAATTTATACTTAGTTTTGCTTTGTCTTTAAAGTTCAAAATGCAGTAGTAATAATATAATATTCAATTTATTTATAAATAATTTTATTGTTTATATTTAATTTAGACATTTAGTCACATAGTATTTTATTTAGTCAACTATTTAGACATTTAGTCACATTGTATTTATTTAGTCAACTATTTAGGCATTTAGTCAAATTTAGACTTTAGACATTTCGAAAAAAAAATAATGCCATGTCGAAATATATTTAGACACTAATTGCCTAAATGGTTGACTAAATTAAAGGTAGAGTGTAATGTAGATCATTTTTAATAGTAATCACGTTGCAAATTATGCAAATCATAACAAATCATATGATGATCATATGATTTACATAGATTCTAACCAATCAGAGTTGATAATTTATGTAGATCTCCTTGTAAAAATTAACAACTCCTCGCAAAATTTTATAGTATTGAAAATTTGAAAAATATATTGAAATATTCTTGTTTATATTTACATAAGATTAAAAATCAATTTTTAAATTGTTTTTTCGACTAATTTATTTTAATTTTTAAAATTATTCTAACTTTGTTTATATAAACCGCTGATTTTTGTATGTACAACAAATAATTCGGCATTTATATTTATATTGTATTACACTATACCTTTAAGTATTTCGACTAACAACATTATTTGCATGGCCTAACTGCCATTTTGAAAACTTATGACCTTCTTCTTCAAGCTTCTGCTGCAGTACAGGTGTAGAAAGGGAAGTTTGCATACATAACCAAATCGTATATAACTTCAGCAATATTGGGATTAAGTTCTTATTTCAGGCAGCCAGGTAATTTGGGTGCTGTTAATTGTTTATTTTCACTTTTATATTACCTGTGCAACCATAGCCTTACCAATTCCTAGAACTGTGGCAACAAGCTTGCATAGTTGCACATGTTCTTGTTGCTTCTGGCCTTGCCAAATACTCCAAAAAGTATTGGTGGGTGCTAAAAATCATCCTTTTTTCATTAAGAGTTATCGGGTTTTGGTCTCTTTTCAAATTATCCATTTTGATAAAAAAAAATCAACCTTTAATTGTCGAATTTTCCATCAGTGAAGAATTTTAGGTAACGATTTTTGTGTATCTACATTTTTGCACCAGCCCATATTTTAGAATAGGATAGTGTTCTGAATTAAATTAATGCTTTATACATTCGATTTTCTCACGATAGAATGTACTGACAAAAAATTTTAACAATAATAAGATTGAGTAATTAGTTATTGTGAGATCGATTATCAAATTGATCCAAATTCTGCTTTACGAAAAGATTAACAATAAAAGGATACCGTAATTTTTGGTGCAAGGTACCCAGGTATTTTACATTCCACGTAACAACAAATCTTGATTTATATACAGGAATATTGTATGGCAGGGGTATATTACATGGGGTATCTTGCAAGGAGCGTATATTAGCCCATAAGTAAAAAAATATTATTAGTAAATCGGCCTTTGATTTGTATCCGGGTCTTACAAAACACCACAACAAATAACCTTGAATATACCCGGTACAAATCAAGAGGGGTACCGATCAAGGGGGTACCTTGCACCGAAAATTACGGTACGATCAACTCACTAACAATTACTTCAAAAATATCACATTTCATCAGCACTCATTTCACCGACAAGTTTATTTTGCAGAAGGTTAATTTACGGAAAAATTCATTTCATAAACAGTATATTTTGCCGACAGCTCATTTCACAGATGAAGTAATTCTAGTCATTGTCGTTAGGGTTAGGTTTATAATTAAAGCTAAGGTTAATGTTGTTTATAAAAAACTTGTCTTTGAAATGAGCTATCTGTGAAATACATTATATGTCTATAAAATGAACTTGTCTGTAAATTAATCGTTTGTAAAATAGGCTGTCAGTAAAATGTAGTATTTTTGAAGTGATTGTCGATTGTTACGGTTTCCCGTGACCTACCTGCATTTATTTTATTTTTTTACTTAAATATTTGCTAAATCAGTTCCTGTTTCTTTTTTTTCCTTCCCTATATGTATAAGAACTTCTATCATTGTTTATTTGCAATTCCGAGTCTACTTAGAGTTAGGACTGGTAGGAGCCTGTAGTCCTCAATTGATCTCAATAAATTTTAGTGTTAGATTCATTCTGAAGTCTAATTACCATATGAAGTAGCAGTGTTTGCCGAAGAGATCTATCCCTGAGTAATTAGATACGAAGCCTCACCCGTTTATAAATATTTATTGTTAACCGTTGAACATTACCTGTAGCTTTAGGAGTTAAATCACTAGATTGGTGTTGCTCATTTGATTATATAGACATATCAGTGAAATAATACGGACCCGTTTGCAAAATGCACATGCATATAGATTGTCTTGTTATGCCAATGTAAGAAGCTGAAGCCACTACCCCAGTATCGCTATCAAAAATTCACCCCCACGTGATTATTGGCCAATAAAAGATGATAATTTGGTGTAACGTAACATGATCATCTCAAAACGGCTCTTTTGTCAAAAAAGCTTATTTCTCAAAAGTTTGCATAAGAAACCACTTTATTTAACTAAAACAAAGTTTTCCTTGAGCGATTTTACTATATAATAACCTAAACCCAAACCCTAACTGAGCACTCACCCTAACCCTAACCTAACATAAACGAACTTGAAAGAATTTTGGTACTGATCACGTGGGGTGAATTTTTGATGCCGATATTGGGGTAGCCAGTGTTGGCACATGACCAGGCCATAACAGGTTATATTACTATTAATTATTAATAAGTTCAATTAATGAAGTCATATGACCATGGCCATATGACTTTACTATCATAATTGAACTTAGTTAATATGACCTCTATGACCTGGTCATGTGCCAACACTGCAAACTACTGAGCTTGCGAACTATCGTCTCACGTCAGATTTGTGGCATATCCAGTTTTTTTTTTTTTTTTTTTTTTTTTTTTTTTTTTTTTTTTTTTTTTTTTTTTTTTTTT
>QKWP01000327.1:340057-350063 GCA_003550325.1 Gigaspora rosea
AGCAGTAGTAGCAGTTCTGAGAGTAATCGTCCTCCGAGACCACTAACAAGAGAGCAATCGTCCCATCTTCGGGTAAATATATTATTGCCTTCTCATGTCTTTTATGAATAGATTTCCTTTATATTTTTAATTTTTATTTTATATTATTTTTTTTGCAGGCCGAAATTAAAATCTTGATAGTAGGCAGAAAGCTATCAGCCCAAAAAACGGATCCTAACAAAAATTGGTCTTCGCAAACAAAGAATATCCGGAACAATTTAATCCCATCAATAATAAAAAATTTGCCCGGATACAAACAACATTCTGGTGCTATCGAAACTATATTAAAATCATATCACAAGACGCAGAGGCGTACTTCAGCAATAAACCCGGATCCAGCCCTAAAAGCATACAATCGTGCACGCATTAGGAAAAACAGTAAGGTGAACGAGGTAATAACAATTTTTTTCTTTATTTTATATAAATTTTTTGATTTATCATTTTTATTCATTTTTATAAAATAATTTAGAAAAGAAGAAGGAGGAGTAAGGCATTATCATTCTTGATGAGTGCTGGAAATAAGGGTATTGGTCTGTACCCACGGGAAGATTTGGAGCGGTTTACGACAAGTCAAGGTGGAAACACTTATCATTCTGCGGAAGAATGGGTGACAGATGAGGAAGCGACTGAAGGGGCGGGAGGGATGGAAAAAAATAAAAAAATTAATATGCGTGGAAAAATGGTGGCGCAGACCTCATGTATGTCAAATATATTATAGTAATGCTAAGTTACAATTAAATTAATAATGTATCAACCTAATACAATACGTATTATTTAGTTGAAACAGCTATTTCATAAAAGAATCGATCCGGTTGTGAAACAGCTGCAGCCTAAGAACAATAGAATGATTCCACGCCATTATAGTGGAAGATTGATAGGGAAGATGTACCACCACCGGATTGTCCAAGTTGGGCATTATCCACCGAAGCCCGAGAACTATATAATATCCCGGATCCTGACTTTGATCCCGAACTATTAAGTGGGCAAGAAGATTCACGAAAAAAAAAGGAAAGGTGGGGATAGGCACAAGAAACGAAAGAGAAGTCATACGGCTGAGACAGAAACAAGCAAGTGAAACAGGTGTAAAAAGAGGAAGAGTGGATGATGATAATAAAGTTGTATTATATAAAAGAAGAAAACCTAGAAGATCAGTAGCGTCCTCAAAAGCACCAACACCAAAATCAGCAACATCCAGATTAGTAACATACTCAAAACTGGCAACACCCACGTCATCAAAACTGGCAACACCTACATCATCAAAACCGCCAACACCCACATCATCAAAACTGGAAACACCCACCTCATCAAAACCGGAAACACCCACATCATCAAAAACACCTATAACATCAGAAAAAACACCTAAAACATCAGAAACAACAACAGCTACAAATGAACCATCATCATCAACGGAAGCAATAGCAGCAGCAGAAGCCTTAATATCAAAAATACCACCAACATCATCAACGTCAGCAGCCTCCTCAACATCAATACCGGTACTACCAGCAAAAATAACATTACAATTCGCCCGAGGCTCTGCAAAAAAAACCAAGTAAACTGCCGTCAGAAGATGATGCATTAGTATTTAGAGATGAAGGAGTTGAAGCTGAGGATGGAGGTGACGATGGAGGTGACGATGGAGGTGAGTATGGAGGTGAGGACGAAAATGAAAGTGAAGGTGAAAGTGTGGTTAGTGCAGAAGCTAGTGAAAAAGTGGAAAAAGGAAAATGAAAACTGGAAGATTATGAGGACAATGAAGGTGAAGGTTGGGTTGAAAGCAAAAAAAAGGAAAAAAGGGTTGCAAAAAAAGAAAGATGATAAAAAGAAAGCGAAAAGATCGAAAAGAAGGCGATAAATTAGATTTTTGTTAGATTTATCTGTTATTGTGTTTTTTAATTTTAAAATAGTGTTTTTATCGGAATATAATAAAATTTAATAAATAATCAGTAAAATAATATAAATATCAGCCAATCGGCCAATGTGTATATAAATGTAATCAGTAAACAGTTAAATAGCAAAATTATACAAATATTATCAACTATCGCCTTCGGTGATAGCAGACCGATAGACTATAGACTCAAATATTCGGTTTAAACCTAAAACCTATCGGTCTGCTATCACCAAAGGCGATATTTTATTAATAATAAAAAGATGATATATAATATTGGTAAAATATACTTTAAATTTTAGGAACTGATTACTATGAATTTTATAAATATATAACTAATCATATTAAAAATCGCTAATTATCGGCCAAATATTATTCAATATCGGCCAAATATTATTCAAATATCGGTCAAATATTATTCAAATATCGGTCAAATATTATTCAAATATCGGTCAAATATTATTCTAAAGAATAAAGAAGATATGTTAAAGACTAAATAATCATTAAAAAATATAACCAATATATCAGTACAATATCGTATAAATTATGAAAAAATTTGTAAAATAGCCAATACAATATCTTCTTATGATTTATCTAATCGTGAATTTATCACCAAAATATCAATCTAAATATCTGCCTTGTATCTTCTTTATAATTTCACTAATCTTCATACGGATATATGAGTATTTTTTACCGACTTATAACCAATATGCAACAAATTTTCTTAAATTAGCAGCCTATCGGCCTATTTTGATCCCCTATCAATCTGCATCATATCGGCCTGCAATCTTCATAGGCGATTTTTAGATGATATTAGGGTAATATTTTTGATTTCGACCAGTGAATACAAGTCAGCAAATACACAAGGAGCAGGCCTGGCACCAGGGCCACAAGAAAGTGGTAAGTTGTATTTAAGCCAAGTAAAGAGAATGCAAGTCCAGGTGGACTTGAACCCGAATGATCAGAGCTCCACCCCACCTACTCACCCAGATAGGGAAACTACGTAATTCTAATATCTCTCTATCTGCACATGTTTTCATTGTCACAACCATCATTATACTCATAGCTGGCTTGCATAAGCAAGCAAAAAACCACTGGCTATTCAAATCCTATAGTGACTTTTAGCGCAATATTTGTTGCATTCTCTTGGGATGTCATTGCTATTCTTACCAATCTCGGTCAATCTCTTGCTTCATGATCATGTACTAATCACATTTAATTGCTCTAATAAAATCATCTCCGGCCTAAAATAACATGCCGGAATAGCCCAACAGCTAATGTGTAATGCAATGCTTTTCATAGACAATTTTATGCATTAAAACATGCACTTATGCAACAAATCGATACTAGGACCCTGGCATTACCAATATAAAAAAATTTCGCTATCAGGGTATTTTTGTTTGGATTTTATATTACACCTGATCTTGAGTTTTAATTTGACAAATAGCAAAATTTTTCAGAGTGGTGACGCTAAGGTGGTTCCTTTACAGACCATCTATATATATATATACTACATACATACATACATGATATTACTTAGGTGGCAATTTACTAATATAAACCTGCAATTAAAAAATGCTAACTTTAACCCTATTTAATATCGAATAAATAGCTGTAAAGGAAATTACAGTTGGGAGTTGTTACTACTGTATTTTTTCAGATAAAACAATTTTTGAGGGGCGGATACATACGTACATTGTGAAAGTGTAAATCGGGAGTTGTATCCTAAAACTTACTAACAACATCTATAACTAATCTAAACTCTTACAACAATTAGGCAAAGCTTCTAGTTTCTCGATTTGGCAGGCAGAAAGAAGCATGGAAGATTTGGTCCGGGTCTCGAGATTCGTAGGGTCTTGCTAATATCCTTCATAGTATGATAGAAGTATAGTAAAGTCACGGGATAAGAACTATCGGGTTGCCGATTGGGCTTCCGGATTTTCTGTCTCGAATAAATATGATTATTATATTGATCGTTAGAATGAATGATATCACGGGATCACGGGGTTTGGACTTTCTATACGATTTTAACTAACACTTTTACTCTAATTTCAAAGGCTACTACTTACAACATTGGAGTCTGAGTTTGGGTTATCAAAGAACTCGAAGTGAGTAGTTATCTAATTGACTCTTACTGAGTTGTTTTATTTCAAGGCGAGCTTTGAGCTCTTATATATTTTTTGATTACAGATTAAAAAGCTACAAAAGATTCTTTTTACTATTTTACATCTTTTATATCTTTTATATCTTTTATATTTTATATCTTTTATATTTCTTGATTTTTTTGATAAAAAGGATTTAAAAATATAAAAGATTCATGACATAATACTATATACTAAAAATAGAAATAACTATATATATAAAAATAGAAAATAGAAATAGAAATTGAGCACAGCCCAAATTCAGATTGTGCTAGGGCGATTTTGCCTGCTATTACAAATCTCTTCTGCTGAATAAAGCTTGTACTACAAGCTTATATTTTGTTAAGCTTTCATAAGTCTCCTTCAAGAGCTTTGAGCTCCACGAGAGATACATTGAAAGATTGAAAGTAAATAACTCTACATGCGTCTTGCTGGTTATACTAGGCCACTGACTACCTAGACCGGATTTAATTTAGTGTTAGATTTGCTTCGGATAAGCTTCTTTTTTCATCTTTTTCAGTACCAATTCCATTTTGATAACAATATCCAACACTATATGTGGATACATTCGCGAATACACTTTGACATTCCTCACAGGTAATACAGATGTTTTCTTCCTTGTTGCTATTCCTGTTTCTGGTTCTTCTCTATCGTTATGTTCATCACTTCTAACGATTTCAGTTCTCTTCTCTTCTTGCTCATTTGACTTTGTTGCTTTTTTTGGTTCTCTTGTGGCTTCTGTATCGATAATTCCACTGGGTTGTGCTTGCTTTTGCAGATAGGACCTATCTCTTTCTTGTATTTGTCACTGCAGGCACAGTTGAATTATCAAGTTCTTCTTTTTATGAATTTTGTTCATAATGTTACGGGACAAGGGAAATCAGATTGCTGATAGGACTTTAACATGTATTGTCTGATAAGCACACAAGGCTGCAAGGAAATTTATGGTGTATTTAATTATCCACTAAGTAAGGTAAATGGATGATCAATTCTGGGTTTTGTATAAACAGAATTATTTTGCCAATTACCAATCCTTCTACCCTTTTACTGCTGGTCGATAAATCAGGTTTACAATAACCTGTTGAGAAACTTATGTTCTTTTGTCTTTTTTATAGGATAGTATTACGTTTTCTTTGTTGTTTTGGTTTTGCTTTTCTTGACTCTGCTAACTTTCTTTTTTTTTTTTTTTTAGTTTCTGCTTTCGACCTTTAATTCGTTAAGAGTTGTTAAAACTTGGACTACTGTCAATCTGAGAAGGCATATTCAAAGTTTTGTAAAACTGTAGGTAGGTTGCTTTTCTTGTAAGGTGGGTAAGGCTTAATTTTTGGTCGACCACTTGTTTTTGTATTTAATGTTCTATTGGTTGCAATTGAAAGTCCTAAGTTTGCAATATGAGCACTATATAAGTTGTTTTGCAAAATATGCAATCTTGATGATTAAATCCTTAGAAATGAATTATTCAAAGATCAAGAGTTATATATTGTAATAATTTTAATCTTTTTCTTCTAATCCATTTGCAATACTTCGTAAAGATTACATAATTTCTATTATCATCTTAAAACAAATAGATATACATATCTTACAAAATATAAATTCTTTACGCTTATCTAGTTTAAGTTTTTCAAGTGCAATATTTGTATATAGCCTGGATTTTATTAATCCACTACGCATTGTATACAATCACAAATTCATCTTTTTCAATTTCTATAATACCCTTAAATTTATTAAAAGGCATCCATAGTAATTGATATCCTTTATCGTCTGATATATATACATATATTATTACTATTATTGTTTTTTTTTGTTTTTTTTTGAGTTTATTAATGTCCTTGAAATTATATAGTCTTCGGTGAGTTTTATCCAAATTCATGTTGTTTGAAACATTTAGGAGCGACTATTACACTTTTTTCTATTTGTATTAAAAAATTTTCGAAACTTCTAATTCTGATTACCGTAGAGTATTAAGAAAGGCATGATAAATGTTCAAAAAGAAAAAAAATAAGAGCTATCAATCAATGCATAATATATCTGGTCCAGCTCTTTAGATCCAGAGAGTCTTGTTATAGCAAAATTGGTGAATTAAGTATATCAATTTAGTTCTTTTTATGATTCTTGTATTTGGGTATTTATTTGCTACTAATTCTCTAAGTTCACAAGTATTAAAAGTCATAAGTAATTTTGATTACTGCTTTGATTGGGTCTCCAATTTTCATTCCAATAGTAAGAGGTATGGTCAGAAATCGAAATCACAAATCAATTAATGCATCATCATAGATCAATCAAAGGTCAGGTATTGTTCTTTTAAATTCAATAGGCTATCAGTAGTATTTCATGTGCTGATGGGCTTCGAGAAATACATGTGATCTTGGTGCATTTTAATTATAGGATTTGGTTTGTTAATATCAGCATTTGTCATATTTACTGTGGTAGGCTGTATTTGAGAATATGCATTATTTCATTAATTATATATAGCAATCAGGAGTTTTAAGGGAAACTCAGGCTAGAAGCCCATGCCAATTTTATTGCAAGATTTGTAAAATTATCTAAATCCTGTTAATGTTTCTGATATGATTATTCTGGTTTGGGTAGAATATCTTGAACAATGGGCAAGCTGACTTAATACTAATATTTTCTTTTAGGTTTGAATGCAATTTGAGTCACATGTTACAGGGTTCACAGGATCGATTTAGAGATTTTAGATCGGAGTTGGTCGATAAGATTCTAAAGCTTGTAGCTATATATAAGGATGAAAGCATTTTGTGTTCTAAAACCTAAAATTAAAATTTGAAGACAAAATTGTTTTTGATCTATTTTATTTGAAAGATGAAATTATTTGATACTTTTTTTTTTTTTTTTAAATAGACAAAATTATAAAGAACATATCTATATAAATTTTATTCGCTCTTCCTTATAAAAAATTTTAATTTTCTCTAATGAAGATGAAATAGGTCTTTTTCAAAAATCCATTTCAGTGGTATCACTACTTGTAGTGTCATAGGGATTGAATTATAGGGTTCAATTGTTACTTCCAATATAGGGGGGCATCTTTTTGATTAATACATCGAGGTAGGTTTAGACTGCCATTTTTTGTATTTTTCAATGTTTTGCTTCTCTTTCATTTTTACTTCACCAAAGATCATCAAAATTCTATAATTTGATTGGCAGTTGATTGCATGATTTGTCTTTACTTTAGACAACCCCCAATATAGGAAGTCACAAGGTTAATATATGTCCAATAAATGAGGTAATGATTCTTATTTAATTGTTGTCTTATGTCAGGGATAATCTATATATATTGTTATAGAATAGGTTTCTTGTTAGATACAAAGTAAAGTGGAGTTTTACAGTTTTACAGTTTTACAGTTTTACAGTTTTACAGTTTTACAGTCTTACAGTTTTACAGTCTTACAGTTTTACAGTTTTACAGTTTTATAGTTTATAATTATTATCTTTATATTATTATTATATTATTTTATTACTCGCTTGAAAGATATATAAACCCTAGCTTTTTGACCTTCTACACATTAGCTTTTTAGCTTAGACTCAGATTTCCTTTCTCCATCCTCTAATACTAAAATAATTACATTTCTTAAATATTATTATCTAAGTAAATAAAATATCTCTTTACCAAATAATATACTCTTGCCAATTAATAAAAATATACTGAACTGCTCTAGTGAAGTAATATTCCACTTCCACACCACTTCATATCTTCTCTGACCTTTACAAAATCCCTGTCGCTGTGTGCTGTGTTGCAAGTACTATATCAAAGGCCATAGTCACTTGTAACATTTTGGTACCTTCTGGCAGAAATCATTTAAAACAGCTGGAACACTAGGACTCTCTTCTCTTATCTCTGCAAGGATATTTCTTTGGCTACCTCCTCTCTTCCCTCTTCTAATTAAGAAATTGTTTTTGGTTTTCCTGTCGAATTGAAAAAAATTCATTCAGAAGGGCATACTTGAAGCCTATTGCATTTGTTGCACTAGTATTTTCCTGTCGAATTAAAAAAGATTCATTTAGAAGGGCATACTTGAAGCCTCTGCTTTTGTAGTATTCTCTTTTGTTTTAGTATTCTTATATTAATTTTTAGTTAATTTTAGAACCAGATTAGAAACACCCCCTTGTCTCTTAGTTAGTACATTGAAACTCCTACCTATTTTCTTACATTTTTTAGTAAAAAAAAATTAGTTGTCAAACTTTTATGTCTCTTTATGACTAGAGTAATAGAGCCTACCAAATTCATCAGCAACAAATTGAAACACACGACGCTAACCATCCATCTGCTCTTGCTACTACTGTTCTCCAACTTAGTTATCCAGATTTATCTTGTACTATTTGCTATCCATCTTATACCTATCATCGATATTTTTGACAGTTTTGGAATCAGTACTAGGATACTTACTTTGCTGGCTGATATTCACAATTTACTATTGATTCCTTTTTCATTTTAACTTGTCCAAACAGCTATAACACTTGTAGAGCTGCTGTTCGTGATCTTGTTTTCAGCTGCCGATACTATAATCCTTATTTGGACCCTAAAGAGGTTATTGCTGAATTACTTCGACGTTTCACTCGATATACACTTGCTCCTACTCCACCAGCAAATTTTCTAGCAAATATCTTTGACCACCATATTGAAGGCCTCACTACTTCTACTCCTCTACTTGGCCGCATTATTGATACTCTTGATCACCTCTCACCTATAATTCAAACTGATACTGATGATCTTGAATTTAGTCTTACATTTACTTCTAGACCTGTACGAACCTTACAACTAGAAGATTTAGATAACCAAGCAGGACCCTCCCATTCTATTCACTCTACTACTCTAGCACCCTATGACGAAAATACAACTCAAATATATTTTCCTCCTACACTTGTACTTCTGACCTTTCCTCTTAGTGAAATTCCTCTAGATAATCCTCTTTCTACGCAACATACTCACTCTCCAAATTGAGTTGCTTGATTTATACAAAATCTCAACCCTGTTACATATTTTCAATGTACACCCCAACCCACAACCACTCCTCCTCTACCTGTAGTTACTGAAGTCTATTCTGAAACTAGTTTTTCACCTTATAATACTCCTCTATGCACTTCCTCTCTACAATGTCAATGTCAAACCTTTAATCTCCAACTAGGAATTGTTCAGCCCCAGATCATTGGAGCTTATCCTGACCAGGGAATTGTTAAACCAGAAATTCATCAAGAAATAAATTTAGAAGAAGAAAATTTAGAAGAAATAAATTTAGACAGAATTTTAGATGACCTAGCAGAAATACAAGGAGAAATAAATTATCAAGAAGAACTAGAAGAAAAAGAAATAAATTATTAGCTGAAGAACCAGAAGAAGAAGTACATTCAGAACCTGACTCTGAAGAAACTATAGAAGAATAAGAACTTGAAAAAAATATGGCTAAAGATGCTTTAACTGCCGCTGCTAAAGCAATGACTACTCTTGCCAATGCTCTTGGATGAGGTGGTGAAAAATCTCTAATCAAAATTAATTTTTATCATGGTGATAGAACTCAGGACCCTGTTACCTGGGTTGAAGAATTTGAACAAGCTGCCAAAGCTAACCATTGGGGCCCTGCTCACCAATTGGAATTGGCTGCTGCCTATATGAAGGACAATACCCAGGAATGGTTTTCTAGCCTTGAGAATGCCCCTATACATTTTCATCATGTTCAGCATGGTCAAAATTAGGGTTCCGAAGTTCAGTTCAGTTCAATAGAGGTTCAGGTTCAGGTTCAATGAACCTGAACCTGAACCTGAACCTGCTCTAAAAGTTCAATACTGAACTGAACCTGAACTTAAAATTATTGAACATGAACCTGAACCTGAACTTAAAAAAAGTTCAGTTCAGGTTCAGTTCAAGGTTCATGAACATGTTCAGGTTCATAATATATGTGCATGTTTACCTAAATCACAAAGTTAG
>QKWP01000328.1:0-143790 GCA_003550325.1 Gigaspora rosea
AAGTCTTCCATTAGTTCTTTAATAGTTTTTCCTCTTCTGGAGTATATTTTCTTACTCCTTGATTTTTGTCATTAAGAGGTATATCTGAATCTGGTTTATTTGTTTCTAATACGATATCAGCTATGATATTTCTATTTACATGAGTTCCTTGTTCTTGTTTTTCTCTAAACTCATTTACATGTTCTGTTAGTAAATCTCCAAGTATTTTCCATACTTCTGTTCCACATCTTTCTTTAAGTATCTTGATACGTTCCTTTTCGGTTTCTGTTATTTCGTTTAGTGTGAGGTATTCTGATGTATCCGCATATGGTTCTAGATTCCCAATATGTTCATTTTTACTTATTTTTAAATCTCGTGCAGAGACATTCATTATGATGATTCTTTCCCCATTTGGCAGCCCTAGTTGGATTGCTATTCCCTTTTTAGCCATTCGTAGTGGGGTTCCTACTATTACTCTTGTTTGATTACATGGTTGTATTTGTACACTTTGAATAGTATATGCAGGTATAGTAATCTTTTCATTACTATATATTTTTCCTTTTTTGTTTTCTTGAATAATAGTTGGTATTATTCTTTTCTTTTGTAGTTTATGTAAGTGATTGAGTCGAATATGTAAAGTACTTTCTGATTTAGCATAATATTGTTCATTTTATGTATAATAATAATCTTCAGTGTAACAATATCTTTCTTGATTTTCTAGATTTTCTTTATTAGCTTGTTCTATTGCTTCATCAAGTTCTTCTTCATTTATCGATTCATTTACGGAATAATGATCATCATTATCATTTCCATATATTTCGTTAAATGATGGTAATCTATCTGGTTCCCATGTATATATTGTCCTTGTTTTTCCTTTCCAGGTTTCTGTTATTGGTATTTTTCGATATAGTTGATTATCTTCCATTTTAGTTGTGGAAGTTGTTGGATTGTTACTATTCTCTCCAAATCCTCCTGCTCTTCTTTTATTAGTCTGTCAACTTGATTGATGGCGTCTTCTTCTTCTTCTTGACTTCTTTTTGAACTTGTAGTTTTAATACTTGGTGTACTTGGTGTAGTGTAATCATAGTTTTGAGTTCTTCTATGATTATTATTACTAAAATCTTCGATTTCATCTAGAATTTCTCATCTGAATGATTTTGATATTTCTGGTGTAGATGATCTACTATGTTTTCTGTTGTAATAGTTTGAACTTTCATCATAATTTATTGGAGTGTGTGATCTTTCGTTCTCCTGTTTCCAGTCTGGATTAAGACGTGATGGTGTTGTTGGTCTTGAACTTTGTACTGAGGATCTTCTTCCCCATGGTATTAAGCTTTTCCCTGTTTCATAAGCATTTCCTAATGCTTTGATTATTGGGTTCTTTTGAGGTGATGTGGTTTTTGGTATTTGATTATTTCGTTTTGACATTTGTGATAATCTTTCATCGTCATAAATGTCATCATTATCTGTTGGTGATATGGGTATTCCTACTGCCTCATTTTCTTTTTTAAACTGAGGATCTCTTGGTATGTTATATTTATCATATGGTTGGTATGTAACTCTTCCAGTTACATCTGGTTCTAATCGTATTGGTTTTACTTTTTCTCTCTGATTGGATGTTTGTTGTTGAAGCATTTTATCAATATCTTTGGCATCATACATAGTATCTGCACAAAGTATATCATAAAATTCTACCCTTTTATTACGTATTTTTTGTTTTGTTTTATCATTCTCGCAGTATGTTTCTGCTTCGGCAAGTTTTGCCATTATTTCTCTTTGCTCTATTTCTTCCATACTTTTGAATTCTAATGCTTGAATTCCTAGTGTTCCTTCAATATCTGTTGTATATGCTTCATGCAATTCTTCTAGTTCTTTTCGATTTGCATAAAGTGTTGCATTATTTGCTTTATCCATTTCTAATAGATATTTATATATGTATTCTCGTCTGTTTTCTGCAAGTTCTGCATCATTTCCTATAGGTTTTACATCTGCAAATTTCTTTAATTTGTCTTCTATTTCTTCTTCAGTTAATCCATCTACATATCCATATTTGTTGTTGAGCATTTCAATTCTTTCTTTAAGCTTTCTGAATGTTCTATCGATTTTCTCATCTTTTACAATGTTTCCTGAAGATATGGCTATATCTAATCTTTTTAATTTCGATCTTACTGTTTGTCCCATTAGTTGTTTATTGGGTTTAATTTCTTCTAGTCTTTCAGGTTCTTTACCCTTTTTACTTCCTTTTTTAGGTGGTAATATTTGATTAAGTGTTTCATTCATTTGTTTGAATACGTTCTCTTTATGGATTTCGTTTAATTTTTTCTTTCCTTGATTAGCAGGTCTTTCATTTTCTGCTTTAAAGGTTGTTCTTTGTAATTGTTCTGCAAGTTCGACAATGTCTTCATCTTCAAATTTGTATCCCATAGGTATTGCAGGTATATATTCTTCTCCTTGCTTTTGCAAGTCTTTAGATTGTTCTTTGTCTTTTTCTTTAGACCATTCTTTTGAACGTTTATCTCCTTCTAGGAGATCGTCTGCGTATTCCCTTAGTTTCATTACTTCATGTATTTGTGCAATTTGATCAGATAATTCTATATTTGGTGTTTCAAGTACTACAGCACAGACCTCTTTATGCTGCATTATAGATTTAAATACGTCTTGCGTTAAAGTAGCTGTTGGATCTAGTATATGCGCATGTTTATCCATTCCTCTCCCAAATATTGCTTCTTGGGGATTGTTGTTTATATGTGCTAGCATTATTTCATTTCCATACATATCTAATGCATTCTGGTATTCGTGTACACTTTTTCCTTGTCCTGCTGCCCAATAATGTTGGGTATCCCAGCAGATTGCTATTCTTTTTATTATTTTATTCTTGTTCCTATACTGTAACTCTTGGTTAATACTATTCAAGATATCCATGAGGTCAGCCAATGATGATCCAAAGCAATTTGTACTTGCACTATTTTCTAGTAATATGCCTATGTCCAGGCCTTTTTCCTGTATCTTTTTTAGTATGTAATTGATGTTTTCTATTATGTCCTTCCTTTCTCGATCGAGTTTTGTTCCTAAATGTAGTACTGCCCATTTTATATTCATTTTTTCAGCGTGTTTTAGTTCTTGTAATATTCTGGTTATTTTCCAATTGACTTTCTTTTCTCCATTATCATATTTATATAATTGATCATTTATGAATAATCCCATGTTAAAATGTAATACCATTTTTAGTCCTATTTCTTTGTTACCTTCTATAATATTCATGTCTTCTATCTGATCTGGTTTTCCTTCTTTCACTGAATTATTTTCATACTTGAGAAATATTTGTACTATATTAGACTGTGTAATTATTGCAGTTCTTACAATTTCATTCCATTGAGAAGATTCTTCTTTGCTACTTCTCCAATGGTTACTCCTACTAGTTTATTTCTTTTTTCATTTTCTTTGACTATTTCTTTTAGTCTTTTCAATTGTTTGTCATAAGCTCGTGGTAATAGATTTTGCACAAAATGTGAATTCCATTTTGGTGAATATTTGATTTCTACCTATTTATTTGCATTCATTGTATTTTCTTTTGTTTTTGTAATCGTGAACTGTACTTTCTTTTTATGTGGGGGAGTGTTTCTAGTTCTTATTTTATTGATTCGTTGATTTGTTAATGTTATAGACTGTATCTCATTACTTTTATCAAGACATTCTGTTTGATTTGTTTGGATTCGTGTGAGGGTAACTTTTTTAATTACCTTTTGATCGTCAAATTGTTTATTTGGTTTGGGTTCGGGGTAATCTTTTTCGATTACCACGTTGGGCGTCAACGGCAGGTTTTTTTCGCTTTCGACTAAGTCACTAGTTTTTCGAGCAAGGTAACTAGCTGCACGTGATTTTAATGCATTTTGGTCTTTCACAACCTTTTGTTGGATGATGTTTTTATAGTTTTGTGCTGACATATGAGACTCATCCTCTGTCCCAATATTTTTTAATTTGAGGTTCAAGGTGCGATCCGGGTTCCTGTCGTATAACCGGTGTGATAGGTTCGTATATTGTTTTGGTGTGATGTCTTGGTATGATATTGGTTTGCCTTTTATGAGTACTATTTGACTTTTTCTATCTTTAATTATATCATATCGTGCCTGGTCTACTTCTGACATTAATATGTAGGATTGTTCTCCTTCTATTACTGCTACTTTAATAGTCATTAAATAGTTTTTTAGTTGAAATGTTACAGGTATTTTCCCGTAATTTGCTATGCTTATTCCTCCTGGTGTTATTGCAGAGAATTCTGCTTCTTTTGGTATTAAATGTAAGAGGTTCCATTCTTTTGCAACATTGTATGTCATTACGCTTGAGTTTGCTCCTTCGTCAAGAAGTATTTTAATAGGTTTTCCATTCATTAGTCCTATAAATTCATATGCTTTTTTGCCTTTTTCGTTCGGTATTAACTATTGTGGTTTACTTGGAAAATGATATGTTTTGAGAAGATATTTATAGTCCGAGTCTAATTGTGCTTTTTGGTACATTTCATTTGATAACATTTCTTTGGCAGAGTATTTTTTATATTGGTTTTTAATATTTTCTTTATTAATAATTTTGTTATTAATACATTTAATTTCATTTAATGATATTTTGTTACTTTTGGTAACAGCTTTGATAGTATGGTAATACTCTTTGGTACTTAGATTATTTCTACAGCCTTTTGTTCCGGGATTTGATTCCTGAGTACCTTGCAGGTTCCCTTTTAGAAATAATTTTTATGAATTTTGTTCATGTTTTGTTTGATATTTATAGAGTTTACTCTGGTGTCTTTTTCACTTTCATAACTTTCGTAGTCATTGTTATTTCTGATGTTATTGACTCGTTTTCCTTTGGTGTTGCTTCGATAATTGCTTTTTTCTTTTCTTTCTGGTTTTTCTTCTCTTTTGTCTTCTTTGACATTGTTGAATCTTCTTCTTTGGTTGTTATTATTTCTTCTGAAATTTCCTTTGGAACTGTTTCTTCTGAAATTTCCTCGTGAGTTGTTATTTCTTTTATAATTGTTGTTTCCTTTTGAGAATTTGTTATAACTTTCTTTTGTATTGTGGATCATTGGAGTTGGTCCTCTTGCAAATTTGCCTCCGTAACTGTTTCTGTTACTTTCTTTACAATTTTTGGTATGATAAGGTCTTTCTCTTCCACACCATTTGCAGTATTGTACTTTGAATACAATTTGACCATTTCTTCCTCTTTCTGTTTTAATTCTGTTGAAGTTATTATGTCCTTTGAGTTTTGGACAGTTTCTTTTGTAATGACCAGGTTGGTTGCATAAGTAGCATTTAAATGTAGTTTCATTTGAAGTTTGCACGTTGTTAAATTTAATAGATCTTTTTGGATCTTTATAATGAGATATTTTTAGGTTTCCTGTTATCGATTTGGTTAGTCTTTCTGATAAGAATTGAGCATCTGCTGCTTTAAAGAATTCGGTTCTATTTCTTGGTTTTGGTTCCATTGATGCAATGTGTTGCATTATTTTTGGTGGCATTTTTGATAATAAGAACATATATTCTCCTCCGTAGAAGTTTTTTGCCCATTGCCAGTTTGATATTTCTAACAATTTTTTATATTTGTTGATTTGGTTTCTCATTCCGTTATCATTGTTATAGTCAAGATTTTTGTTAAAGTCGAAATTCCATAAGTCCTTTTGACTTGTTTGTTGTATTGAATCGACTAGGAATGCATTATCGAATACTTCTCTGAATCCCTTTTGTTCAGTTCCAGCGTGTATAGCAGGTGTACATCTTGCTGCTGCATCAGTTGCTGTTTGATCAAATGCTCCTGCATATGCATGATTTGAATCGATTGGATAATTGTTGACATCTTTCAGTGCTGCTACTAAAGCTTGGTCGTTGTTAATATCACTTCTCCAATAGCAGTTTATATTTCCAATTTCTGCATCGAATATTTCTAATGCTGTTCCTTTTAATTTTGTTCTTACGATTGCTAGTACTTGCATTATAAATTCTGTTGACCATCTTGTATGTGGTGCTGCTGCTAGTCCAGTAGTAGCTACTGTTTCATCTACTTGGGTATATCCTACTTTTGGATTTCCTGAGAATCTTCCAAATATCATAATATCTTTTATTCCGAATATTGTAAATGCATTTTCTAATTGATTTCTCCATGGTCTGTATAATTTGACGTCTCCGTCGAATTCTCCTATGTGTTCTCTGAATGCTGTTAGTTTTGGCCATCCGGGCTCTGGTCCAGGTTGTGCCATTTTTTATTGTGGTAATGGTATATGGTAGTTACACCTTGTAAATTTTAGCCAATTTTCTAGATTTCTAGATGTTCTATTAGCTAACTGTAATGCTGTAATAATTCTTGGTGTGTCTTGTAAGATTAGTACGTATAATAAATATATTGCTGTATCTTCTTCTGTTATTACAGTTCTTTTTTGAGATCTTATTGTTGCTGGTTGTCTCAGTGTTACGTGTTTTCCGTTTTTTGTTACTACAAATCTATGTTCTGTTGTTTCAGTAATGTACTCAAATTTTCCTATTCTGGTTAATCTATATTCGTGATGTTTTACGTATTCTTGTAATTTTTCTTTTTGATCGTAATTTAATGGATCTGGATATTTTTTAAAGAATTGTTGAAATACTTGTATAAAGGTATTATTTCCTTTTTCTGCTATATTCATTTATTTTCTTTTAGAAAATATTCTTTCTTTAAGTAAGGTGCTTTATCTAAGATTTCTTCTAGAAATTCTTTCGGTTCTTTAAATTTTCTTGCTTTTAATAATAGTGATGGATATCTAAATGTTGGTAAGATTCCTTGTAAGAATTGTGTTTTCAATTCCTTGTATACAAAGTATTCTGCTGCTTCGTTAGTATTGATTAGTGCTTTTCTTTTTGTTGGTGATATGTCAGTTTTAATTATAATTTGGTTTGGTTCTTCTTTTTGGACAATTATTTCTTTTATGACTTCTTTTTCAACTATAACTTCAGTTGTTTTTAAGTTATTTTCTAATATTTTAGTTACTATTCCTTGGTAAGGTGCTTTTATTATTTGTTTCTTGATTTCTTCAATCTTTTCTTTATCTAGGAAGTTCATTAATTTTTCTGATATTTTCTTTCTTGACTTGTACTATTGTGTATGATATTATTGATGCTATGTATACTATGGCTATAGTTACAATTAATAGTTGTATAGTTTGTATTAGGTATTCAAATGGTTTGTCAGATGCTGATAGTATTATGATGATGTTGTTCATCCAAGTTATAGATGCGTTTATTGATGCTATGCTATTGTCAGTGGTTATGACAGTTATTTTGCTTTCTTGTTGTTTATCCACTTTTTATAATTCTGTTCTGATTTGTCTAACTTGTTCAGCAATTCTAGCGTCGTCAGCTTGTTGTTTTTGTATTTTGAATTCGTTATTTTTATTTTTAAGTTGTTTAGCTTTATATATTATTGCTATTGCTGATGTGATTATTAGTGTTCCTAATATTGCTAGTGTTTCAATTACGTTACTATCTTGAAAGTATTGTGGTGTTTGAGTAATTGTAGGTGTTGAGGTTGGTGTTGATGTTTGAGTTATCAATGATGTTGATATTGATATGACTGTTGATAATATTGTTGATACTACTGTACTTGGTGTTATAGATATTTGTATTACTGACATGTATCCTTAGAATATTCCTGTATTCTTTAGGTTATTTAGATTTGGTCCGTAAAGTAGTTGGTCAGTATCATTAGCTATGATAGGTTGTCTTTTTCTTAACTTTTCTTTTTGTTTCTTTTGGACTTTGATCACGTGGATTATGTATATTAATGCTAATCCTCCTAATAATATTGTGACTATGGTTATGGTTCCGTATATTCCCAATAATCGTAGTTGATTAGGATCTTTTTCAGACATTAATTATTTTCTTCGTTTAGGTATATATTTCTTTAGTTCAAGTGGTTTGAGTGGTGGTCTTGGTGGTGCCAAGTTGGGTGGTTTGTA
The DNA here is from genome assembly GCA_003550325.1 of Gigaspora rosea. NCBI lineage: Eukaryota > Fungi > Glomeromycota > Glomeromycetes > Diversisporales > Gigasporaceae > Gigaspora > Gigaspora rosea. The sequence continues at coordinate 7,958 of QKWP01000328.1, forward strand.
TCCTTGATTTAGTCTATGTTGTACGTCTTGGTCAATTATCACTTGATGTGGTAGCCTTTGTAGGTTCACAGGTGGTCTAACGTATGGTATAGCTGGTAGATTATTAATAGGTTGTTTTGGTAAGGTAGGTGTCCTATATTGGTAATTATATTGTGGTTTCTTTTTCTTTTGTCCAAACATATATTGTTGAGTTATTTTTAGTTAACAACAGCAAGTTGAGTCAGTGTTAAGGTATTGATCTGCTCCAGGTATGGTCTTGTTGACCTTCTTTTTATAGCGTTGGTGTTTACAACAGCAGTATAGTGATACTATAAATAGTAGTGCTATGAATATAGTAATAAGTTCTATGTATAATAGTTGTGTCGCTAGTGGATTGTTGTCAAATGTTGTACAGTAAAGAGTTGTTGAGTTAGTTTCAGTCATTAGTTATTGTGAGTCATTAATTATTGATAAGCTTCTTGTATTGTTGATGGTGAATAATTATAGATATTGTTATAGTGGATATAAGTATTGCTATAAGTAGTAATGTTGTACTAATTATTAATATTATTGTTGTTAGCATCAGTTGTCCTAGATATTTCTATTATTCCAGTATGTGTTTCTTTCCTTAAACAGGTGTATATCGTGAATAATATTCCAAATATTATTGTTGCTATGAGTACTATGAATGATATTAATGTTGGTATGTCGTAATGTTTAATGTCGTTTATGTCCAAATGTAGATATGTCATTCGTGGTATGAGTTTTGCAGCTATTTTTATACTTTTGTTTATAAGCTTTGTAATTTCAAATTACGTGTTGTTTATGGATATCCTTGGTAATCCGGTGGTCTAGATGTTTGGGTTGTGGCCAAACGTTGTATTTGTTGTTTCAAGACTTTTGTATTCCTTTTCTTTATACAGATTATGATTGTGATTACTATTGTTGATATGACTATTGTTACGAGTTCAGCAACGAGTGTGTTTACAGCATTTGCGTCATTAAAGTAATTTGTTGATGGAGATTGTATTACAGTTTGAGTTGTAATTACAGTTATTGGAGATGGTGCATTTGTTGGAGTTTGAGTAACAGTTATGACTGGCACTGTGACATTAATATTTTGAGCTTTAACTATTTGTTGTATTGCAGCTATTAATAGTATAATGGTTATTGCAGTTATATTCTTCATTAATTTGGTAATCGTGATTTGTAATATGTATCACATTCGTTCAATAGTTCAATCCTTAGTGTCTGAGTTTCCAATATGGTTGTCTTATCAGGTGATCAGCCTAACAGTGTCAACGTAAGGTTTCGTGTTAGCCTTTACAGCCTTAGTTCAGTTGGTTGTCAGATTAGGTTAGTTGGTATCTATCCTGTAGATCTCTTGCTAACTTCACTATGGTACTTTCCCTCGTCTTGGTACTTGTATGAGTTGATTAAGCTTCTATTGTTCTATGATGATTATGCTTTTGCTTAAATAGATTTTGTATAGTTTCGCGCTTGTATTCTTTTTAGTTGGTCAAAGATGGATTTTACTTTCTTTTTAGTATGCCAATTCGTGGCTTCTTCTTTTCTTCTTTACTTTAATATAATCATATATTTTTTATCTTCCAGTTTCTCTGGTTTCTTACTGCTTTCTGTAGTGTATTTAATAGGTTGAGTACGGTTTCAAGTTGGAATGGTTACTTGAGGTTCGTAGGTTGGCTATGCCTTCTGTTTGCAGAGTTGGATAAGTTCTCTGAGGTATTACTTTTTGTTTCAAAGGTTGGGCTTCCTTTCTCTTTTGTGTATACAGGTTATTTATTCTTTGGTATACTCGTTTATTAGTTATAGAAGGTTTTTTATTCAATAGTTAATTCAGTTTTATGTAGAAGGATAATTTGTAAAGTTGTTTGCACAATAGAGTTTATGTTTAATAAAATATAGTTTCTTTATTTAATAAATATGTATCTTTGTTAATTTAATACAGTGAGTCTTTTTTTTAGACTTTAAATAACGTTTATAATAATATGAAGTAAGTATGTATTGTAGTGTACGTATTGTATTTGGGTGCCTTGTTAATGCTTGTTAAGTATTGTTTTGCTCGTTGGGTTGTCATTGTGGTATGCCAATGGCTTAGTGTTTTTCATTTGAAAGGAGAGTGGGTCAAGTTAATGATACTCTCTTTTGATAGTTTGATAATTAATTTTTACCAGTTGGGTGCTAAATTTTATGCACATTTGGGCGCTATAACATGTTTCTATTACATGTATTATACTAAGGGTAATTGTATAAAGGTGTTGGGCGCCATTATGGACTTATCCTGTTAATTATAAGGGTTATGAGGTCGTATGTTACGACTCTTTGTGTTTTGTCAAGTCAAATTAATGCTTCTTAAATTAAAAGGTTTGGAGGTTGCGGGTCGCCTCTAATGTTTTCTAAGGTAAAAAGCTATTGTATTTATACATTCGAGAAGTCTATGGCTAAAAGGTTTGTGCTATCTTGCTAAAAATATGTTGTAAATACCATGACTAATTATTTACTATGACTATTATTATGACTAATTGTTTACTATCGCTATGAATAATTTTTATCATTAAGAGTAATTTTTATATGATGATAAGATTTCCCGTTACGGTAATTTCGACTTGGTATAGGTGTGTTACGGTCTAGGTAGCACATGTGTGATCGGAAAATGTTACGGGTGTGGTACCCTGTACACGCTGTTCGGTGCATTGGCCCATTATACGCTCCAACCGTGTACGAGGAGAGAGATATAAATGGGGGTCAAAGGTATGATTAAAGTCAGGTATGCAAGTGGTGACCTAAGGGATGATTTATCAACAAATCACCACAATAGAATATAGACGCTGACACTAGTGATGCTAATATGGGAGAATATCAATAAATTGATATCAATGAAATAATAATAATAAGATATTATGCGGATGAAGGTGGGATCGAAATGGGTATCACAGGGGTTATGTAGTCAGATAATCGAATGGATTCCGATCAGGCAATATTATGGATCAATCAGTGGGCAGATATGAGTCACGTGCACAATTCTGAAGGATTAACAGGACAGGGTTAGATCAAATTCAAGTCTTAATAAAGCCGATTCGAGGTTACAAGTCAATCCAGTACGTCAAATTGAGTTACGAAAAGGGTTATTAAAGTTACAAGTCGAATTCAAATGTTAAGTATCATTTTGTTGTTTAGGGAAAAATACGATTTATTTGATAATAATAAGGGAATTCTTTATTAAATAACAATAGGACTAATGAACTTTGAACTTTATATACATTTGAGGTTCTGACTATGTATACACATTTTTCACTACGTTTACTTTGTCAATGCTATGTTTGCTTCGCTTTGGCTATGCTCTCTTGGCAGCTTCTTTGTTGACATGCTTTTCCAACTACGTTTACATAGTGGCTTTTTCAAGCCTAACGGCTTAAACGACTACGTATACATAGCCACTCTTATGCCGCAATACCCCCAAAGTATCATTCATAAGATTAAGCCACCAAGCCACCAATCACTACCATTTCAGTACAAGGTATGAAATGTACGAGAAAATTTTATAATTTTACCAAATCGGGATGGTCGCTTTCTATGAAAATTTGCAGACGAAAATAAAATTTATTTACAATAAAGAAAAAAATAAAAGTTTAATTTGTTACAGTGCCGAATGTACCGGATGTGCCGCATGTGCTGGATGTGCAGAAGTGTCACATGTGACGGATGCGTCACATGTTGCAATTATGGCATAAGGGACTGATGTAATAGGAGTAGCATAAATGATAGATAGATCATTTCTGGCACAAGTGCCACATGTACTTTATAGTAGATAGTTCACTATATATATGGGCGATGTTCGCTCCACTTTGTAGACATGTTTGCCATGATATCTTAATATATTATTATTAATTAAAGGACACTCTAATCGATTCTAAAACACATAACATTCTTTCGAATTGCCAAATCACTATACATAAAACCCTCTCGCTTGTATAAATTATAACATACCACAGCACAGTTCGTGTCTCTGTGCCCACGTGACTCACTGCTCCGTTAGCCTCGATTTCCGAGAGGTACTTCGAAGGTTAACACTGGTAAGGATGTAGATCATCGCACCTTTATGCGTAACGCATACAAAATTAGAGCATCTAATCAGAATCAAGATTTTGTGTACGAACGCAAAACTCGAATTGAACCATACCACTACGTTCCTGGTATTTTGTACGAATGCAAAACTTGAATTGAACCATATACGCCGTTCTTGTATTTGGCCATATATGCACGAACGTCGATCTTATACATATTTATATATCAATAATTTGACAGCATCGCGAAGCTACCTTATTTGGTAATGTTACCGACTGTACTAAATTTTCGATATTGGAGTTTCAGAATTAACTTATTTTGGAAATCGTGTTTTCTATTTTACAATACCGAATCTGAAAAATTAAATAGGTGTTTTTTTTTTGATAAAAAATTCATCAGTATGTGATTATGTAAACACGTTTAAGTTTTATATGTATTTAAATATTCTTATTTTTCTCATTCGTTAATATTCTCTTACCTATCCGTTTAATACTTCGTATTCCCATTTATAAATTAAATTATCTCTTTTTATTTGAATAAACTACCCTTGTCATATCATCACTGAGTTCGTGACATAGTAATATATACATATAAAATTTTCTTGTATTGTTTTTATAACCATCCTTCCGTTTTAATGAATGTTGTTTTAATTCGATCTTCTGAACCAAATAGTAATGTCAAATTATAATGACTTATTTGTAAATCAGCAAGAAAAAATCGACAGCTCATTAGATATTACTCAAGTGGTCAACAATAATACACAATTGTATCTTGAGGATAACAGATTTCAAGATTTATCACAGAATTCTACTAATGAAATTATTAAAGAAATGTGTAATCTATATAATGAAAAAAGATTAGAATATAAAAGTCCTATTTTAATTCTTGACATATTGGAAAAATTTTTAATAAAGAAAAAGCAAAATCCAGTTAATATTATCAATTTTTGCTTAAATGATCAAATCAATCCTATGGTTCAAATTATTCTTGCATGTTGTTATCGTTTTGGCAAATGGATTGAAAAAGATGAACATAAGGCATTCATTTATTATCAAAAATCTGCAGGAATGGGATGTGCTATTGGATTTTATGAAATTGGTTTCTGTTATAGTTTCGGAATTGGAGTTGAAAAAGATTATCATAAGACATTCATTTATTGTCAAAAATCAGCAGAGATGGGTGACGTTAATGGAATTGCTGCTATTGGATATTTTTATCGTTATGGAATGGGTGTTGAAAAGGATGAGCATAAAGCTTTCATTTATTTTCAGAAATCTGCAGAGATGGGAAGTATTAAAGGTGGATATAATTTGGGAAATTGTTATCAATATGGAATAGGAGTTGAAAAGGACGAAAATAAAGCATTCATTTATTATCGAAAAACGGCAGAAATTGGACTCATCAATGGAATGTCAAGTGTTGCAGAATGTTATCGATGTGGAATTGGAGTAATAAGAGATCTAGATAAAGCCAGATACTGGTATCAAAGGTAAATTTTTAAATTAAATATGTTTGACCGAGTAATGTAAATCGCAAGGTCGGACGTAATTGAAATTAAAAACATATTAGTCTAAGTCAAAGATAAAATAAAGTTTGGCAAAAGATGAAGTATTAAAAAACTGATTTCATAAATGAAATTTCAATTTAAGAAAATTCATTACAACTGAACTTGGTACTCTCCAGGCAGGGTAGACAATGGAACCGCGAATGAAGGCAATGAAGCTCCGAATGGAGTCAATGGATATTGGTTTTTTCAGTCATTTGGGTAACCATTGAATTCCATTGGCTCCATTGCCAACCCTGTCTCCAGAGTATTAAATTACAATATTGTAATAACATCGATATTTATATATTTAAATTGCCGATTGCAGGAATAGAGAAAATTATTTTGCTTTAGGTATTATTAATCAAATTTAGTTTATTACTAACTATAACTGATATCTGTTATTGTGATTAATTGATTATATATAACACTAACATTGTTTAAATCTTATAAATAAATGTTAGTTAAAAACGAATGGATACATAACTTAGAAATTGAAGATTATTTGAAAAATATATTTATCGAAAGCAAATATCAGTTATCTTGGATTCCTTTTGATGATTTTAAAAATATAGAAAAGATTGGTAAAGGTGGCTTTGCAACTGTATACCGTGCTGAATGGTTTGATGAAATTCATTATATGCGCAGATTTGTTGCGCTTAAATTATTTCATGAATCAAATAATTATCATGCAGAATTTATAAGAGAGGTAATCTTATAATTATTTTTATCAATTCTATTATCCATAGTTAAAATTAATAATTCAAATATATATTTACTTTAATAATAAGTTAAAAGCATATTGTGATATCGGTCTTAAAGATCCAACATTTTTAAGTTGTTTCGGTGTATCAAAAGATGAAGTTTCTAAAGATTATTTTCTTGTAATGGGATATGCTTTAGAAGGTTGCTTGCGAAAAAATCTACATGCCATAGCACGAATGGATTGGAGAGATAAATTAAATCTGTTACAATGTATTGCATATGATCTTCTGATAATTCATTCTCAAGATCTTATTCATCGTGATTTACATAGTGGAAATATTTTATTAAATAGTTTAAAAAGTGCATACATCGCAGATTTAGGACTTTCCATAGCAGCTAATAATGCATTAAAATCTAATTCGGATGGAATTTATGGAATTTTACCATATATTGCTCCTGAAGTTTTGAACAAACATCCATATACTAAAGAATCTGATATTTATTCATTTGGCATAATAATGTGGGAAATTTTATACGGTAAACCTGTTCCTTATGAAACGAAATCAGATCTACAATTCCAATTACAAGTATTTAATGGTTTGCGACCACATATTTATGAAAATACAGCAATATGCTATGCGGACTTAATGAAGAAATGTTGGAAGTTAGATCCAAAACAACGACCAACATCAAAGGAAATTTATGATACCTTTGCAGAATGGCTGAATAATGAAAATATTTTATCAGAATTATCTGAATCTGATAAAAAATTACAAAATATAAAAAATGAAGATATAAAAACAGATATTGAATCAAATTATATGAGCAGTTTTATTTCATTTAATAGTAATTATAAATATCAAGGTAATATAAGTTTGTTTTATTTAATCAATTATATTACTTTATGTCATGCATTGCTTGATAATCTTTTTTTTTATAGGTAGCAAATTACATGAATTAAAAATACCGGAAATTTAAATTAATAAAAGTTATTTTTACAGCTTTTGAAACAAACAAAACAATATAGCAGATAACATTAATTTTCATAACACGCAAAATTAGAACATAATATATCGAGAATTGTAAATCATACATAGATAGATTGAAAGCTTAAATTTTTCTATCTATATCAATATCAAAGTATCTTTTATGATAAAGCATGTCTGATATTAATTAATAAATGTCTAAATATAGTTTAAGTAGGATTTTTACTATAATGGTATAGGGATGTTAATTACAAGGACTTGCAGGATCGGTAAAGACTCGGTTCTTAAATCACGTGAGGATATATAAGACTTAGATCCGGGCTCAGTTTTTCGGACCCAGTCGCTTTAAAAATCCTAGGATGGCTTTTGTTAAACGTTATAATGCTTTTGGTTTAAGCCCACTAGTATGATAATTTTTTTTATAAGGCATATGCCTTAATTTTGATTATTTTATGGCTTCCAGTTAAGTGTTGGCAATATGAGATATGATTTTAAACTAACTTTAGCAGAGTAGCAGTATGTTTAAAAAGTTAACCATCTCTGGATTTAAATAACAACTATAGGCAAGTAAGCTTTTAAAAAGTTAACAGTCTCTGGATTTAAATAACTATAAGCAAGTAAACTTATAAAAGTTACTGAATATTTAATAAAGAGCTATTTTCAAACTTTTTGACTAACTCAGCTTGTTGACACTCTAGATTGACCTTGTTATGATTTGGAAATTTTAAACAGTAATGAAGGCAATGTGCCTTACCTTTTTCTCTAATAACTCCTTAAGGAGTTAATAAGAATAAACTAAAGTTAAATTAGACTTATAAAATTTGCTTTATTCAACAAAATTAACTATTTTTGTCCTGAAATTAGTTTGCACAAGCATACATTTAATCAATAAATAAAGACACTCCTGTGCTAATAATAAAGTATTTTATTTAAAGTGATTTTGATATAATTGTCTAGAGCGTAGCAGAGGATGATCTATGGTGTAGTGATAGTCCAAATTTTGTGTGTGATCTTGTCTGCATCTATTTTTAGATCGATGATCATCGATTTATCTAATTTATCAGTTTAATTTTTAGCTAATAGCAAATTCCAGCTTCAGACATTAACAGTGTCTGTTTTTCTAGTATAAACAAAAGCAATATGATTAAAGCAGTATAGTATTTCTCTTTCTAAAATAAATTCCTTTTTACTAAAAACAAAAGAATAAGTTTTTCTATGTTTAGAACAAAGTTATACACCTTTTTCAATATAGTAATAAAGATGATATATCTTCTTCAATATAGAACAAAGGCAGTATATGAACAAAAGCCATATGTTTTAATTTTATTAAAAGCCTTCTCAAAAAAAAGCAAAAATGGCAAATAAGCCAAATTTCTTACTGAAACAGTTCAATTTGAGTTTGAATTTGAATTGAAAGATAAAGAAGCCTCTAGTAAAAAAACTTTTATGAGTAATAAAATTGTACTCATTTCCAAACAACCCAAAAAAAACAACATAAAATGTCTTACATACCACTAACTAGTGTTGTCATAGGACAGCTTTGGATAGTAGCAGGGACACAGAAAAATACCAGTTTGATTTGTAAAAAGTTCATTTTGATATAGTAAAAAAATCTTTTTATAGCAATATAAAATTTTACTCCTATTTTATCTATACAGTCAATTCTCCGCAAGTGCTCCTTTTTTCTTTACAATAAAATATATTGCATTTAGAGTTATTATTATAATTATATCTCTCTATAAGTGCACATTTTTCGATAGAGAAATCACTCTCTATAACTCTGTGACCTCCCAACTAACTCACCCATATTTTATATTTCTTGTTATCTTCTGAACTTTTTCAAAACTTTCTGATGTTCCTAATTATATTACTTTGCCCAAATTAAATATACACTGCTCTTAATTTTGCCCAAAAATTGGTTGTTGTCAAAAATTTCATTTTATACCGATTTGTACTAAAAATTTCATTTTATTCATATCTAAATAAATATGAATTTTTCTATGTCCCTAGACAGTAGTTTGACAATTTTGGACAATTAAATAAAGTAAAATTACTTAAAATTTTATTAAGACAATCTATTTTAATTTTAACTAAAAAGTATTAGTACCTTAAAAAATATATAATCATATATTTTTTAGACAAATTTAACAATTATTAAAGCCTGTATAAGCTTTGAACAATCTTGGATGCTTGAACATTTTGGACATGGACAAGGCCAAAAATGGCCTTGGACAGCCAAAATGTGCAACACTGCCACTAACCTAGTGCCTGCCAAATATATAAACAAATGTTTGGCAGTTAGACCAGAACCCTGAAATATACTTTACAAAAACTACCTAATTTTTTTATTGATTTATTATAATTATAAAAATTATAACTAGGTAAATGCATAGTATTGTTTGTCTGGAGCTAAATATTTATATAAATAAAATAATTAAAAAAGTTTGCTATTTCTTATTATATAGTATATATGATAATAATTTTTGATCTACTAGTCCATTTTGAATGATTTAACTGCCAAAATGCTCATCTTAATGAGAAAATTCTAACAAAACCAAAATTATAAAATTTAATTACATGATCCCAAGATCATTCAACTTTTGTATAATTTTAATAGTGATTTTTAAAATCACTAAGTAAAGTTCTTTAATATTGAATAACTTTTGATCCACTAGCCTGCTTTGAATGATTTAATTACCAAAATGTTTGTCTCAGTAAGACAATTCTAACAAGCCCAAAATTGTTAAATTCCAATTACAGGATCTCAAGATTAATAAAAATTTGACAATTATTTAATCAAAATTGGTTTTAAACTAATAATTGTCTAACAATGCAAATCTTTATTGATCTTGAGATTCTGTGATTAGAATTTAATGATTTTGGGCTTGTTAGAATCGTCTCACTGAGTGAACATTTTGGTAGTTAAATTATTTAAAATATACTAGTAGATCAAGACTTATTTGATGTTAAAAAATTTACAAAAGTTGAACGATATTGGTATCTAGTGATTAGATTTAACAATTTTGAGCTAGTTAGAATTGTCTCATTGAGACGAACATTTTGGTAGTTAAATCATCCAAAACGGACTAGTAGATCAAAAGTTATTATCAATTCTATAAATTGGTATACATGACCAATTAAAAATAGATGTAAGTGGACAGACAAAAAATACAAAGTTACGTTTTTGATATTTTAATATGTTATGCATCAAGAAAGTAACTTTTGTATTATGATGCAGAGAAACTAAAGGTCCTTTGCTTTGCTCTGGACAATAAAATTATTAAAATTATATCTTATAATAAACTTATAATACTTATATTAATATTATCAAAATATATAAATCATATCATGGTGTTTAACACTATATTGTACAAAATATAAACAATGATTATCATTTGATGATTAGTGTTTTTTATAATTAAATTTTTTGCTAAGAATATCAAACACTAAATTATTGCTAAAGTTGTTATTAGAGCCGTTGTAGGAGCTATTGTTGGAGCCATTGTTGGAGTTGTTGCCAGAATCATTGCTGGAATTATCATTGGTATTGGTGGAATTACATTTTTTAGGTCCTTGTTGATATTGCTGTCTTGTTGTTGCTATTGTTAGTACTTTTATATAACAACTAACCTATTTTCTCTAATTAATAAAGTTATTGCTAGGAGTTGTCATATATTGTTTGGTGTTGGTATAATTTTAGCATATATTTAGTATTATTATTTTTTTTGGAGTTTTTATACTATAACTAACTATTTTATTTGTTAATAGTATAATGTTGTTATCACTAAAGTCATTGTATGGTGTTGTCATTGTTTGGCATTAGTGTTGGGTCTTTGTGTTGTTGGAGTTTTCGCTATTATTATCGTAGTCTATCGCTTTTGGGTTGTTGATGAAGCATTTAGTGTTAGTTAGTAGTCAGGGTTAGTATTAGTTAGTTATTGGTGTAGTCTGTCACTTTTGGATTGTTGATATAGTATTTAGTGTTAGTTAGCGATTAGAATTAGTATTAGTTAGTAGTTTTGGTTAGGATTAGTGTTAGTAGTTAGAATTAGGGATAGTTTATAATTAGAGTCAGTATATAATTAGAGTTAGGAGTTAATTAGTGGATAAACATGCATATGTACTGTACTTTTTTAAAAATAAAAATAATACTAGCAAATAATTAAAATTTTAAAGGTTTATTAGTTCAATATTTTTATATAGATATATTAAAAATTTCATGACTTTAGTAATAATGACCCAGATAATTATGAAAAAGGTGGTATTATTAAACTAGACATTTTTTTGGCTAGCCCAAAAAAATGTCCGGCTTTATAATACCACTTTTTTTATAATTATCTGAAGTTTTAAGATTTGTGTTAATATTATAATCGATATGCACAAACTTAATCAAGTTGGCCAAACCCTTTGAAGTTACAAACCTTTTGTATCCCAACAATTTGATTAGTAGTTTGTTGTATATCATTGTGGTGTTGAACACTAGTAGTGTAATTTATCAATATCCAATATTATAATAATTTTAAAATAATCTTAAAATAATCTTATAACTAGGAAATGGATAGCATTGTTTGTCCAAAGCTAAATATTTATATAAATAAAATAATTAAAAAAGTTTGCTTTTTCTTATTATATAGTAAATATGATAATAATTTTTGATCCACTAGTCCGTTTTGAATAATTAACTACCAAAATGCTCAGCTCAATGAGACAATTCTAACAAAACCAAAATTATTAAAATTTAATTAAAGGATCCCAAGATTATTTAACTTTTGTATAATTTTAATAGTGATTTTTAAAATCACTAAGTTCTTTAACATTGAATAACTTTTGATCCACTAGCCTGTTTTGAATCATTTAACTACTAAAATGTTTGTCTCAGTGAGACAATTCAACAAGGCCAAAATTATTAAATTTCAATAACAGGATCCCAAGATTGATAAAAATTTAACAATTATTTAATCAAAATTGGGTTTATATATAGAAACTAATAATTGTCTAACAATACAAATCTTTATCGATCTTGAGATTCTGTAATTAGAATTTAATAATTTTGGGCTTGTTAGAATTGTCTCACTAAGAAAACATTTTGGTAGTTAAATTATTCAAAACAGGCTAGTGGATCAAGACTTATTTGATGTAAATAAATTTACAAAAGTTAAATAATTTTGGGATCCTGTAATTAGATTTTAATGATTTTGAGCTAGTTGGAATTGTCTTATAAAATGAACATTTTGGTAGTTAAATTATCCAACACGAACTAGTGGATCAAAGGTTATTATCAATTCCATAAATTGGTATATATGACCAATTAAAAATAGATTAAAAATTATGTAAGTGGACAGATGGAAAATGCAAAGTTATGTTTTGATATTTTAATATGTGATGCATCAAGAAAGTAACTTTTGTATTACAATACAGAAAAACTAAAGGTCCTTTGCTTCACTCTAGACTAAGCTTGTTGGTGAAACTAATTTTTGATGGTGCACCAATAGTCAATTGATAGTGCACAGTAAAGTTGGTGAAACTAATGCACTAATAGTTATAGAAAAAGCTAATTTTCAATAGTGCACTGATATTGTTTTGCTGGTGCACCAGTTTTTTGGTGAAACTAATTAGTTTCACCAACAAGCTTACTCTAAACAATAATTATAAAACCGGTCCCTGAAATATACATAAATAGGACAGATATTAGTTTGCTTATTTTTGGGTATTTTTATACAGTCTTTTCTATTTATAGTAATTTTTTGCTTATTTTTAAGATTTTTCCGCAGATTTTTTATTTTAGTAATTTTATAATTAACCTGTCCTTAAGGATAGAAATTGGTTAAAAATTTTTAGTCGATTAGTCAGTTGACTAAAACTGTTAGTTGTCAACTAACTAAAAATTGACTAATTGATTAATCAACTAATCGATTAGTCGACTAATTGACTAATCGATTAGTCAACTAATCAATTAGTCAACTAATCGACTAGTCGACTAATTGACTAGTTGATTAGTCAACTAATTGACTAGTTGATTAGTCAATTAGTCGACTAATAGACTGATCAACTAGTTGATTAGTTGATTAGTTGATTAATCAATTAGTTAATTAATTGGCTAGTCAATAAATATACAAAAAATAAATACAATACCAGGAATATGGCAGTAAAAATATGAAATAGATGATTAATTTTATTGACTAATTGACTAATCGACTAGTCGACTAATTGACTAATCAACTAATCAACTAATCAATCGACTGACTATAAAAAAATTTAGTCGATTAGTTGACTAATCATTGACTAATCGACTAATGACTATATGATTTCTATCCTTACCTGTCCTATTTATGAATATTTTGGGGTCCTCTTAAAACAATTTTAAAAATATCTTAAATAATTTTGTAATTATCTTAAAAAATTCTTAATAAAATTTTAAAAATATCTTAAAATAAGCTTAACAATAATTATATGATTATTTTATAATAATTTATATTTGTTTGCTTATTTTAGGGGTTTTTTGTACAGATCTTTTTTATTTATAGTAATTTTTTTCTTACTTTTAAGGGGTTTTGCAGAGTTTTTATTTTAGTAAATTTATATTAAACCTGACCTATTTATATATATATTGAAGTCCTATTAAACCTTAATATTAATAGAATTTTCTCTAATTCACCAATATACACTTTGAAGAATTGCTCTTTACAATTCAAATAACAAATATAAGATTAACAATCTAAATAAAAATTTTAAAATAGATAGTTATTAACCAACAATTATTTTTATTGCCAAAAGTAACAAATTTAATAAATTTTTTATAAGAACTTGATCTTTATAATAGACTTCTATGTTTTCAAACACTTTCAACCTGGGTTAATCAAAAATATGTAAAACAAAAATAAACCAAAAATTTTTTAGATATAATTTAATCAAAAATTTTGATAATATTGGATAGTTAAACATTATGTAATCAATAGCTATATATTAGTGTAATTGCATACTGAGTAGATCCTGAAAGGACCCCAAAAACTCTAATAAGGATTGCATATAGAAAAGTAAAACTCTATAAGTGCATATGTAGCAAAGGCGCAACAAAACTGTGCATTTATAGAAATATTGTATTTATAGAGATCTGATTGTTCTATTTTGATAGATGTTTTGAGTTTTTTGAAACTTTGAGCAAAGATATTTTGACAACTATTAAATCAAATTCAATGAACTATTTATAAATTCTATGAATTTATAGAATTCAAATATTAAGTCAAATTTGATGAACTTTTTTTTTGAATTTTATAAATTTATAGAATTCAAACAAAAAAAAGTTTAGTGAATTTGACTTGATGGTTGTTAAGATATTTTTGCTCAAAGTTTAAAAAAATTAGTTATTACTTCTATTTTAATAGATATTTTAAGTTTTTTGAAACTTTGAGTAAAGATATCTTGGCAACTACTATGTTAAATTTGATGAAATTTTTTCTTTGAATTCTTTAAATCTATAGAATTTAAACAAAAAAAATCTATTAAATTTGACTTGGTAGTTGCTAATATACCTCTGCTCAAAGTTTAAAAAATTAAATCTAGTTTGTTTTGATTTACATAAATTAACCAATTATATATGACCCATAACAAAAATGGAATATAATATGGTATAATATTTAATAGTAAATAACTTTTGATCTACTGGACCAAATTTGATAATTAAACTATATTAATTATCAATTAAAATCAGGATCAGGTGTAATGTAAAGAAATTTAAAACAAATATTTGTTTTGCAAAAATTATATTTATTGCAAGATTTATACTAACGAAAAAGTTTTCTTGTACAATTTTGCTATATGATGCTCCTAACTACTAATATGAACCCAAACTCTACCATAAATCAATTTTTTTCTCAAAGACAATTGATACCAAAGTCATATAACCAAAAATATTGATCCTATGTTCTGTTAATTTTGTCTATTAGCATAGCCACAGGGTTAGGGATAACTAGAGCTTGTACCCGTATAAGTGTTACCTGGGTAACCCGGTTAACACCTGTCAACCGGGTCATAGCTATCGTTAACCGGGTGACCCGGATTTATTATCCATAAGCATGCGTACAAACGTATGTACAGTACGTATGTCCGTTGGGAGTGAGGTCATTTTAAATTTTATTATTTAAACCCAGTTTATTTTCCGACGGCCTCTAGCCGTTGGAGAATAAACTGATTATGTTACAGCTATTATCATGATTCTCAGGGCACCTGTAAAATTTGTTAAACTTATATGGGGTCTGTGCCTTGAAAATGATCTTACGGACTATGTAGATTTTATGAATAAAAATTAAAATTTCTAACCGTCCAATAATCAAATTCAAATAATTTTTATTTTATTTTGTAGAACTCGCTAAGTTCTACAAAATAATATAAGTTTATTTGAATGGACTACCGGATAGCTAGAAATTTTAATTTTTATTTATAAAATCTACATAGCCCTTATAGGAAGACATTCATTTGATTGGTCAATTTTTGAAGATCTACCCGTGATTTCCCGTTATAATTATCCAATCAGAATGTACAGTTTTTAAAAGATACTATCGCTATTATAAAACGAAAAATATTTTTATACAAAAAATTTACAAACTTATAATGTGTGAAATGGGCAAATGTGATACATTATCAATAAATCCAAGATATTAACTGGATCTACTATTAAAGGTTCACGTTTACAAAAAGCTTTAAAATATATAAATAAGTTGTCCAAACGATTAAATTATATACGAACGTTTTATTGCATTAAGTAAATATTATGTAATAATTTAATTTAATTATATCATGTAATAATTTAATTTAATAAAATTATGTTATTTATTTAATAAATATGTAATAATTTATTTAAAAAAAAATTAATAAATGAATAAAATTCAATAGTGCAAGGAGCGAAATTTTTGTAATGCTTCTTCTAACTCCAATCCCGAATATTTTACTGGCCCATTTTCATGACCATCATCGTCACAAAAAGAATCGTTGTCGTGTTTTTTTTTTTTTTTTTGCTAGAACTTTTTAGGCCTTTTAAATGTTCTAGCAAAGATTGAACCTTTTCATCTATACCTTCCTGCAAAAACGTAAGACAGTACAGACATTTGGACCCATTATTAATATAACAAAACTTGTAATACGTATGGCCACATGCTAAAGCGATAATTGTATCCATATTCATAGGCAAACAAGCAAATAACAATTGGATATATCGCAATAACGAAAAGGATCAGGTTTATGAGAAGTACTAAAACCCAAAGGAAGATGCCATAATTGTGCTTCCGGCATTTTTATCGCAGCTAATAAAATCGTATTATAGTCGGTTTTTTTTCCCTTCCTTTTTTTAGTAGGTGGTTCCGGATCGGCCTGTAATTGATAAATTAATGGAATTTTATAATTAAATAATCATATATAAATTTCTGAAAAACACTGCAAAAGGAAACATGAAGTTTTTTTGGTTAAAATTGAAATATCACGCGCAGAATATTCATAAGTTGCCCATGGCGATGTATGCGCAAAATTCTCTCTAAAGCCATTATCATCAAGACGTAATTGATTGATATAAAGTCCATATTTGATGATTTGTTGAGTTTCGGTATGCTTTTGGGTACTTCGACGTAGAAGGCTGTGAAATATCTCGACGGTCGAATCAGAAAACTTGGGAAGCTCCACCATTATTGTCTCTAAGATGGGATGATTGTTTGATTCCCAATAAAAGATATCGGAAAGAAACATTAACGGCGCCTTTGAATAGTTTTTACGATTGAACCTAAAAAAAACAGTCCAAACACGAAAGCAAGATTCAAGATAAGTATTAAAATCACCCGATCGAAAAAATACTGCATAAATGTCTAACACAAGAGGAATCATATTATCTAGAAGGTCTTTAAGTGCAAGATATTCGGCATCTTTACATATCGATCCAAACTTTGACTCGACGGTTGTTGAAATTTCTTGCCATGCACTACGAGAAATCTCTAAAATGAGATTGATACACCACGGTTTAGGGTTTTGCGCGAGGGGTTTTTTGTCTCCAAAAACGAAATGATACAATGCAGAAAAAATGGCTGGTATTGAAGAAATACCAATTCCCGGCTATTTAACGAAATATGCAAAGGACCTATAATAGGAAGAAAGGATAAAACGTCATTAGTAATATTTGACGAATTATTATAACATAAATAATGTGAAATAGCAGTTCGAAGATGAATCTGCCCAGGCCAATCGGCTACGAGAGGAATGGCGTGTCCTTTTTCGATGTATCGTCGCATAGATGAAACTTTTGCAATTACATTAATTGCTTTAATATATTCTTCCATCGAATGAAGACCATTTTCTTGCAAATCTACAAGAATAACATCTTTCAACGAACGAATATGTCGTTTTTCCTTTAATCGAATATCGTAACTATGCACTGTTAATTCATCCAATCTTGTATCATCACTAACTGTACGAAATCCCCAACGATGATTGTGTGAAAGACCGTAAAACATCATAAACTTATCTTTTATATTCGTTTTAATTAATTCGGCATCAACTAGCGCAGGATTGTGTAAATTTCTTTTCGGAATTGCAGGTTGATTGGTAATCGGATTGATAAGAATTGTTGCCAAGTGTGCAGCAGTAGATGTTGTCGTAGTGTTCGGCATACATTCTGTATGAATACTGTGGTAATCATCAATATTCAGCACCATTGCCTTATCAGCATGTTTGGCAAGTTCAGTGTCGACGTTTTCTTCATGTTTTTCAGAGGCAGTATTTTTCATTCGAGTAATTGTGCGAGATGTAACGGTAATACCTAAATCCGCAAGAGTGTCTATAGAAATATTAGAAGCACCAGTTGAATCCAAATATATTGCTATATCCCTTTTAAAATAGTTAACAAACTTGTTCCGAATTCCACATAAAAAATAACAGAGAAATAAAAGTTGTTTTTTTACTTTTACCTGTGTATCCTTATTTTTTGATGCCGGGTTAGACGAAAAATATAATTCATCAAAAAAATTTTTTAACCTGGCATCCTCTCTTTCCATAACTGCTCGGAATTCTTCAAATGTATATATAGTTGGTTCTTTCCTATTTTCACGAATATATAAAATATTCGTCATCACCTTTACCACCTTTGAAAAAGACAAAGGGTTAGCATTTTAAGTTTCATCAGTTTCAGATCTTTCCATATAATCAACATTCGTTCCAATCTCATCAGTTTCGGTTTGCTCTATACTAGTTTGAACATTTTGAAATCTAGCCAAACCTTGCGTGATTCCATTATAACAATTTAAGCAAATTGTGTCACCTATATTAATATAATTAGGCAGAGCATTGTTAGCTTGCGCTTTTGAAATAACATGTTGAGTTACAGTTTTCCAGTTGGTCGATTTTTTTTCGCATATAATAATCACACATGGGCCCGTAATTCTACTAGTAAATGGCATTTTTGTCTTCTAAGCAAAGTATGCCAGGGAGTAAGATGATTTAGAGATTATTTTGTAAGGTTAATATTAGCGTTCGTTTGAAGCTAAAGATGATTTTTTACGGGGAATTTTGTTAGTGAAACGTTACATTTCTAAAAAAAGTACTTTAAAGTGTATAAATAAGTTACCCGGGTAATTGATTTACATCGACCAATCAGACGAATGTCCTCCTATGAACATAGCCCCGTAAGGTCATTTTCAAGGCACAGACCCCATATATTAAATTTTATACATAAAAATTAAATAAATTTATCGGTTACCATTATCATTATACGTAGTTTTTTAAAAAAATGCATATAAGAGAATTTATGATTTTGCATTAATCAATCAAAAAAAACTGGGTTATCCGGATTATTAAGATGACCCATTTTATAATGTTGTAAATGGTGAGTAACCCGGAGCTTAAATTTTTTAACGGGTACAACCTCTAAAAAAATTACATACCCTTAAGAGCTACCTCAATTTTGCATTAGCCAATCAAACAAACTGGGTCACCCGGGTAACCTGGATTTTTTAAAACAATCCGGTTTGTGACCCGGTAATAATCTGGTAAATGGGCGGGTTATCCGGAATTTGAAATTTATTTCGGGTACAACCTCTAGGGATGACCAGATAAGGCAAATCTATTAACAAATAATATAAACATTGAGTAAATACAGCTTATAAAATGTGATCTGACAAGTGGAGTTAAGGAACTGTGAATCTAGATAAAGTATGTTCTACACCATGGGATCAGGGACCCAGAACATCAAGAGACAGACTTAATAAAGCATGAGTTATCCCACTAGTTCAGTGATAATTCAAAGGCAATATTTCTGCTATTGATCTCTGCTGAATGATAACACTGGCCTTGGAGAGTTACAGAAATCTTAAGGTATCTAGAACCTATAGAATAGCAGAAGGATGGAAAATCAAAAAAATAAAACTTTTATTCAAATTGAAAATGAGATCAACTTATTTCAAAATAAATACATCACTATATTTATTAAAAATATATTTCTGCATTTTAACTCTAAAACTCCTAATAGAATTTTAAAAGGAAATTTATAAACATAAAGAATTCATTATTATATAAATAAAAGTAAATAGGATATATAGATCATTAATTTTAAATAAATAAGTTACTTATTTAATTCAACATTAGTCTGAAACTAGGGATGTTATCCTGCTTTAACTGGTTTGCTTGTGCTTAGAACTCAATAGATACTGTTCAGAGCATATTTACATAAAAACTGATTCTCAAACTCAGTTTATATAAATATACTAATAATTATGTTTGCATGAGCAGGTTAATAAAACCAGCTATCACTATTACTTTTTACTAAGAGTAAAGTGTATATCGATCATTTTCAATATAGTAAAATTGTTGTATTATGTAGCATAGCATAAAAAACTTACTACTATAGTTAAATAAAATGCATTTTTGTTTACATCAAAAAAACATATTTATAGTATTTTCAATGTCTAAATTTTCATTTCAAAGCAAAGAATTTAACATTTTTATATTTAATTTTTTCAAAAAATATATCAAAAGTTAGTAATAGTTACAGGTGTTAGACTTTTTTGCAGGTGCTAAAAACAAAATAAAACCAGTTTTTGATAGTAAATAAAATATCTAGAATATTCGATACGTATTAGTATTAGATATTTTGTATTACCAATGATCATAACAATAAGTTTATAATAAAAATAATGTCATTACACTCTACTCTTAAAGCTATTAAAGCAAATACATAAATTTACATTTAAAAATATATAAATTTTTGCATTATAGTATTATTGCATTGTTAAAAATCATTATTATCAACAAGTGAAAAAGCTGAATGGTCTGTGATATCCATTTTAGAAGATATTAGTTGATTTGTAAGATATTATTAGCACTGTAAGGTTCAACATTTGCCTTAACGGCTGCTATAATTTCATTCCACCTCTCTAAATGGTTATTTTTAAAATGAGATTTAATAGTAGAGAGACCCGTTTCTAATGAATAAGGTTTATTGCAAAGTTTGCAATGTCGTTGACAATTCAGAAATTTGCGAGTCTGTCGCTTAATCGGGATTAGCTTCATGTAACCGAAAAGGGGTTAATTTAGGTTGAAAAGGCATGTTAAATTTGGCTGAGTGGTTAGGCAGAGTTTCGGGATAGTTTATAAAAACAATCATATTTGTAGCAAATTAACGAGTGTATTAATTTATTATGTATTAGATATGTTTGTACTATTCAATAAAGACAATAAAGAAACGTTCCCTATAAGAAAAGTGGTACAGGTTGGTGTCAGGAATGCTTGAAATGGTACGGATCTTGTGGCACGCACAGGAACGTTTTACGAAATAGCACGGTAAAAATGGCACAGACATTACGGCAAAGGGTGGCACGTAATATCACGTCATATGAAATGGCATGTTCAGATGACACGTATGTGTACATTACACACATGTTGGCTCGTTTCGTGGAGAGCAAAAGATCAGTAAAGGACTTTTTTAAAAAAAAGAGCGATATCTCATGATTTTACTTCCTTGCGTGTCTTAAAAAAAATTCCTTTCAAAATTTTGCTTCAGATGCATTTCCCATCTCGGCAGATTTTTGATAATGAATGAATACCGTATGTTCATTCTTTTGACCCCTATTCCATATTGATAATTGTATTCAAGCTCATTTATTTCAGTTGAGTTTTTATTTTCCATTTTAATATTTAATGTAAAAAAAAGCAAAAATACCAATCGGCATTTTAAATTTTTATTTTGAGCAGCACATAATACATTATGTACTGTACATTGTCACACAAAATCGAAAAAACAGAAAGCATGTTCACAGATTTACAACAGAACTGATCGGAATACATTGGAATCCTGGTCGGCAGGGCCGATTTACCCCGGATCACTAAAAATTTTACTAATGAAATGGTAGCCATTCATTAAGTGAAAAGTCCCAACAGATAATTTTACTATAGAGCCTGCTAATACTAGGATAAATGCCGATCTAATTCAGACCAGGAATTTTGGGATTGTACTGTAATTATCGAAATCCAGAAAACTAAATACACAAATGTTATAAGCAATGGATGGTAGAATTCATAATCCCAGAGATTTTATTTACGTACAAAGATATCAAGTACAGCATTTTGATAAAAGAAACACGGTAGAGGAACTAATACTGCTAAAATACTCACTGTTTAGAATCATTCAGATTTTTACTATATAAAACATTTGTTGCTTTTTTTTCTGATAAATAGAAATAGTTATTTTCGGCAATGCCATTCAGACAACTGCAAATGTGCAAATTTTAGAGTATATAAATGGTAATCTGGTTAGTTTAAAGCATCTCCAAGATGTGATTTTCTAGTGATCTTAATAGTTCATAAACATTATGTAGTAATTTTGCAATTCACATAACGTTATATCATACGAATATATTGCTAGTAATTACTACGATAGATCAAAATAAAGACCTAAGACCTCAATTAATTTTTGTTTAAGCAGCATTCATTGATTTTAATTGGGTTATGATACTAAATGATATTTAATAGTTATCAGGTAGAATGTAGATGATATTTAGTCAGCGTCATTTAGCGACCATTTGTTGACTCAGATCATGCTGCTTTCGAGCCGCCGCTAAATGAAGGTCATCTACATATTCTATCTGATAACGATATTATCCGGGAGTGGTCATTGATCAGGTTACTCATATTAATGATGTAAATTATTGTTATTTCATAAAGATTAGTTTATTGATTATGCGGTTTTTTTTCTGGGTTTTATTTTCTTTTCTTTCTTTTTTTCCTCGGAGACTTTTGACATGAATTAAAACAATAGTTAAGATAACATTAAAAAAAAAGAAAAATTAAAATTCCGAACAATGGAATAAACATTGATATACCGCGATATAGTATTAATATGGGTAACATAATCAATAGTAACTATCGGATAATAAAATATATCAACCCGTTGTTTATTTATGTATTTTACTAATTTCCATATATAATTAATATTGTATCGCTGAGAATAATTATTTTCACTTGCTAGAAAATTATTGGTAAATAACACTAGATTAATGTCAATATAAAAATTGAGAAATTGCATGATAATAACTACAGAACAATTACCACTAGTTATAAAGTTATACCAAAAATGGTTTAACCTAAATTTTTCTAATCAGTAAATGACGTATAAACTATATGTAACGTATACCTTAATACTGTAATATGTTTTGAACGATTAATTTAATTTCTACACACTTCAACCCTTTAATTAATGCATTTGAGAATGTCGAATCCTTTTTATTTTTTCTTAAATCGACAAGTGCACTTAAATTCCGAAGCAGGTGGCTATCAATTTATTCATTAGTTTGCTATTGTAACGGTTGAATTGGGAGAGCGGTAAAACAATATAGACAATAGTGCCAATTTAAAGCTCCAACCGATTACGGGGTGAGATATATAAATAGGTGAATCGGGGTAAGTTCAACACGAAGTTCAAGGTTAACGGGAGTTACATGAACAATTTAAAGGAAATTAACAAAACTAGTCACAGGGAATTCGAGTTATAATAAACCAATACGAAGTTACAAGTCAATTCAGTCCGTCGAATTGAGTCTCGCAAGGTTTATTAAGGTTAAAAGTCGAATTCAAAAGATAAGTTTATCATTTTATACCCATTATTATCATTTTCAACGTCTTCTTTTCATTAACTTTGAAACGAATATAATAATCAATTAGCCATTTATAACAAAGTGGTAAATTATAACACTGATAATATGTTGCAGTTGCAATTCAGGAATAGGAATTTGGTATGTTTCTGCTGCAATTTATCGGGAGAAAAACTGAATATGTTTTTGAATCTGATACAACATATGGCGATGGTACAGAATAACTTATAGATAATATTCCCTTCTTCATTCAATGAAAAATTTATCCAGTTAAAATTTACGTAACCGCATTTCATGTTCTAGCAAAAAAAAAAAAAATTCACTGCGAAATTTAAAGGTAAGATATTTGCCAATTCTCTAAAATAACATTACTTTAATACTAACCTTTATTATTCTTAATTATTATGTCATCAATTATTTGGATCTCATGTTAACTACTCTATAGGATATGTTATAAAATTCTGATAAGAATATCACAATAAAAGTTGCACATTACACTAAAGTTTTGTATATGAAACCATTTTAAAAAATACCAAAAAGGTAATATTTAACAATGGTTTTCTATTATAATAGATTTAGAAATGTTTATAGTTCTACCTGTGTACATTAGTTATTGCATTCATGTATCAATTGACCTTTAGAATATTTTATAGCAATAGAACGAGTAGCAGAAATAAATTGTTGACATCAAGCTTTAAATTCATTGCAAAACTTAATTTAAGGGAAACTCGATTTTTAAGTTCTTAAGAATCTTCGAAGATTTTGAAACTACGTAACGTACATCCATTTTTATCGAGATATTGTATGTATTAGCGTTAGATAATTTTTTTTTTAGATCGAAAAATAGCGACCCAGTCAAACTCGGATTAAATATTTTCGATGCGGATCTGATTGAGGTTGGAACCGGTGTTAAATATTCGAGTTTATCACAAATTTATTCAATTAAACTTTGATAAATTCTAAAATATCCCAAAATTTATGTGATAAACTTGAATTTTTAAAACCGGTTCCAACCTCTAGTCTGAATTGATTTTTATAATTTTAATTGCGATATATTGAATATATTGATACATGAAATTATCTTGGATATTATATAAATATTTAATAGAAACATCCCATTCTTGTTCATGATTTGAGTTCTTTATTTTCTACGCCATAAAAACTGGTTCATTATATAAATAAACAATAATGTTCAAACCAACCAAATCAAAACGTAGTTAAATTTTTAGAAATAAAAGGCTCTACTTGTAACAATACCAACATAAATATATTTTTTGTATATTAATAATTTCAAGAACATACATTTTAAATTTTGTTTGCTAAAAATATTATTAGATAAAAGCTATGGTCACAAATATATTAAAATTTTATCGTATACTTGCATTTAAAAGATTTATTTACCTTGTTTCTGCAATTTTTTTATTTTAAACTTATTCAATCCGTTATTTGTAAATTTTCAACAATTAATTCATTCAAATCACTATCTGTTAAATAAATTATAATTAATAAAGAATAAATTTTATTTATTTTATATAATAAATAAAAATTACCTTGATAAAAGGACGAAGTGAATTCAATAAATTTGCTTTTATAACTACCATCAGAACCATCAGAACCATCAGAATATGATTGTATATGTATTCTTTGATTTTTTAATGTTTCTTCAGATTTAGTCAATTCCAATAAATATTTTTGTCATTTTGCCATTCTGTAAGAATTTCAATAATTTTTTGTGCTGATGGACGTTTTATCGGATCTCTTTCCCAACATTTTTTCATTAAATTTATATAGCATTGTGGTATGTCCTCTATAATTCTCGGTCGTAAATTTTCTCGACATATTTTAATTTGAAGCTGTGTTCCAAATTCTTGATTATAACTTACGGATTTTCCATATAAAATATCCCATATAATTATTCCAAATGAATAAATATCTGATGTCGTTGTATATTGTTCTCCGTCTAAAATTTCTGGCGCTATATATGGTAAAATACCATAAACTCCACGTCTTTCCGCATTTAATGTTTTAGTGGTTGTTATTGAAAGTCCCAAGCCTGCAACGTAAGCACTATGTAAATTGTCTTGCAGAATATTACCACTATGCAAATCTCGATGAATAAATCCTTGAGAATGAATCATTTGAAGATCAGAAGTAATACAATGTAATAAAGTCAATTTATCCATCCAATTCATTTGTGACACAGAATGAAGATTTTTACGTAAGGATCCCATTGCTGCATATTTTAAAACAAGAATATAATCTTGAGAAGATTCATCTTTTGATATTCCATAACACTTTAAAAATGATGGATGCTTAGATCCAATATTACAGTATGCCTTTAACTTTAATATTAAACCAAATTAAATATATAATTAGTAAATATTATGAAAAAATAATAATCATAAATTAAAATTACCTCTTGTATAAATCCTTCATCACAAGATCTCGATCCATGCAGCAATTTAAGTGCAACATTTCTCCATAGAATGGTTCCTTTATCCAACCACTTAGCACAAAATACTGTTGCAAATCCACCTTGTCCTATTTTTTTGGAAGCATTAAGTTCTTTAAAAGGAATCCAAGATAATGGATACTCTTCTTCAACTAATAACTTTTTTACATCATCATCAATATCAGAATTATCGTTTGTCCGTTCATTTGTGGCTAAAAAAAGTTAATTGGTAAATTTAAATTATGTATCTCAAATATGAAATGTAATAATTATTGCTGATATTTTAAATTACCCAACATTTTATTCCCCTGATTATCATTAAAAAAAGTATATTGTAAAAATTATAGTTACAATAAAAAATATAAAAATAAATAGGTTATTTACATTTGATACCAATAATTAGCTTTTTGTAAATCTCTTAGGTTCCAATTCCATTTCGATAACAATAAGCAACTTGAAATATTCCGGCAATATACCTCATCTCGGCGGATTTTTGGTAATATATGAATGCCTTATGTTCATCCTTTTCAATTCCAATTCCATGCTGATAACACAAACCAACTTGAAATATTCCACCGTCATATTCCATTTCTGCAGATTTTTGATAATGAATGAATGCCTTATGTTCATCCTTTTCAATTCCTATTCCATGTTGATAACAATGTCCAAGGCAATAAATTGCAACAGTATTTCCCATCTCGGCAGATTTTTGATAATGAATGAATGCCTTATGTTCATCCTTTCCAATTCCTATTCCATCTTGATAACAACGTCCAAGGTTATATATTGCATCAGCATTTCCCATCTCGGCAGATTTTTGATAATGAATGAATGCCTTATGTTCATCCTTTTCAATTCCTATTCCATGTTGATAACAATATCCAAGGTCATTTATTGCAGCAGCATTTCCCATTTCGGCATATTTTTGATAATGAATGAATGCTTTATGTTCATCCTTTTCAATTCCTATTCCATCTTGATAACAACGTCCAAGGTTATATATTGCAGTAGCATTTCCCATCTCGGCAGATTTTTGATAATGAATGAATGCCTTATGTTCATCCTTTTCAATTCCTATTCCATGTTGATAACAATATCCAATTTGATTTATTGCAGTAGCATTTCCCATCTCGGCAGATTTTTGATAATGAATGAATGCTTTATGTTCATCCTTTTCAATTCCTATTCCATGTTGATAACAATATCCAAGTTTATATATTGCAGTAGCATTTCCTATCTCGGCAGATTTTTGATAATGAATGAATACTTTATGTTCATCCTTTTTAACCCCTATTCCATGACGATAATTGTTTCCAAGTTGATTTATTTCAGTCGAGTTTTTATTTTCCATTTTTTTGATATTGAAGATGAAAAAAAGCATAAATACGAATTTACATTTTTTTCGATATTGAAGATGAAAAAAGCAAAAATAAGAATCTACATTTTAAATATTTATTTTGAGTAGCACATAGCCCATTATGTACTGTACATTGTCGCACAAAACTAGAAAAACAGAAAGCATGATCTAGGGACCTCAGTTTTATGCGATGCGATGCGATGCACATAATGAGCCAATTTTTAGCATCGCATATGCGAAGCATAATTTGGCCCAAAATCGCATAATAGTAACTAGTGCCTGTGATTGGTCGATTTTTAACCAACCGATCTGTTTTTTTTTATAAAAATTTTTGAACGCAAATTTCAGAATTTTTTATATATATACCGTTCCGACATACTCCGAGTAGAAAATCTAACAACGTAATTTCTGAAAGAAATTGACCAATCCAAATTGAGTATATTTATCACGTGGTTAATGGTCGAAAAAAATCGCATAATTTACGATTGTTTCGCATAATTCTGGGAACGTAAAGCATTAGCCACATAATTTGGCCCAATCGCATCGCATAATTTGCATTTTATTTCGCATCGCACTGAGGTCCCTAGCATGATAACAGATTTACAAGTGAAATCCAGAACCCCAAAAATCCCAGTCGGAACACATGGGGAACCTGGTCGTCAGGGCCGATTTTGCCCCGAATCACTAAAAATTTTACTAATGAAATCGTAGCCATTCATTAAATAAAAGTGCCTGCAGATAATTTTGCTATAGAGCCTAATAACACTAGGATAAATGCCGACCTAAATCCGACCAGGAATTTTAGAAATTATATTGTAATAATTGAAAACCAGAAAATTTTATACACGAATGTTATAAGCAATGGATGTGGAATTCATAATCCCAAAGATTTTATTTACGTATAAAGATATCAAATACAGTATTTGATAAAAGAAACACGGTAGAGGATCTAATATTGCTAAAATATTCCCTGTTTTCGAATCATACAGATTTTTCCTTTATTAAAACATTTGTTGCTTTTTTTCTAATAAATAGAAATAGTTATTTTCGGCTATGGCATTCAGACAACTGTGAATGTGCAAATTTTAGAGTGAATTAATGGTAATCTGGTTAGTTTAAGGCATCTCCTGGATGTGATTTTCTAGTGATCTTAATATTTCATAAACATTATGGCGTAATTTTGTTATTCACATAACGTTATATCATGCGAATAAATTGCTAGTAATTACTACGATAGATCCAAATCAAGATCTCAATTAATTATTGTTTAAGCAGCATTCATCGATTTTAAGTGAGATATGATATTAAATAATATTAAAATATATCAACCCGTTGTTTATTTATGTATTTTACCAATTTCCATATATAATTATTATTGTATCGCTGACAATAATTATTTTTACTTGCTAGAAAATTCTTGGTAAATAACACTAGATTAGTGTCAATATAAGTAAAGTCTACCCAAATCTTCTCTAACATTTTCTGTCCATTACCTAGTGTTTTTCGGGGGTAAATGAACAAGAATATAAAAGTTATGAATAAATTAAAGACTCGTTTTTCCTCTTTCGCCGCTACTGCTTGTCCTTTCAATTAAATAAACGATATCGTTCACCTAGTAACTTGAGAACAATTACCACTAGTTATAAGGTTATACCGAAAATTGTTCAGATTAAATTTTTCTAATCGGTAAACGACGTATAAGCTATATGTAACGTATACATTAATAATATGCATTTTGATCGATTAATTTGATTTTCTACAACCCTTTAATTCATGCATTTGAGAATGTCGAATCCTTTTTATTTTTTCTTAAATCGACAAATGCACTTAAATTCCGAAACAGGTGGTTATCAAGATTCATTATAATGCTTTATACAAGTTGCAAGAATATCCATTTTTACCTTGCAAGTATTTGAAAGTTTATTTAACAACTTTCTAAATGGAAAATCAGCTAATAGACACGAGAAAATTATGGTTACTTTAAAGTTTTACAGGATCTATTAATGACGATTTTCAAGTCGTTATTGGTGCCAGAGAAACATTTGTTTATAAAATCATGAATCATTGATAACTCCATATTGCAACTCATTTTATATAGTGCATATAGTAGAAGATATTGTTAGAATTATGTATAAATAACTTCTTAAATTGAATTTAAATGTATTTATTTAAAAATTGAATATATGGGAATCCAACAGTAAAAAGAGTCAAAATTTTTTGCCCTTATCCTCTTTTTACTGTAGGTCTTATATATTATAATGGATTCAGAATTAACTTCAAGTTGGTTGGAATTTTTGACGATTGAGTGAATATAACATTTCATTAACTTAAATTTAATTATAACGATTGAGTGAATATAACATTTCGTTAACTTAAATTTAATTATAATCAACTTAATTGTTTCTAACTTACAATCGATACGTTAAAAATATTTTTCAAACGGTGAAAAATTTAAAAGATTACTTAGGTCAACTCACAGGCAGAATATTAACAAGTATTATTTCAAAACATATGCAACATTTCTAATCTTTTTATGTCAACTAAGCTTTTTCTGCTATCTTCATATGATTTAAAAGGTGAAAAAATCTTTATAAATATTTAAAAATGTTAAATTAAAGCACAAAGTTTTTTTTTTTGAAAGGATACTTGCTAAAAAGATTAATTGGTCCACATGAGATTAATAATCGACAAAATATATGAGCAGAATACATACACTGTTATTGTATATTATAGTTTATTGTATATTATAGTGGTTTCAAAGTAGGGTTTAGGGCACAGGGGCACGAGGCATGCCCCTAAGGGCATGCCCCTAGGGCATGCCTATGGGCATGCCTCAAGGCCAAAGAGCATGCCCTTATCATGTGATTTATAAAGAATATTTTGATTGGTTAATAAGGTTAGATACCCAAGCAAATTGTTTCTAAATAAATTTTTTAAACATTAAGTTAAAGTATCTAAACAACAAATTAAAAAATTTTTATCAAAGTGTGTGGCGACTTAGGGAAGTTGGTAAGTTGTCACCCCCAAGTGGCAGGTCTAGGGTTCAAATCCCACTGGCAACGCTTTGGAAAATAGACCTGTGTTATGGTAACCATTTCCTGTCGATCGGTTGGGTATATTACCTGTAGTCCTTGGTTACCATCTCGAATGGGAGCTTTCGGGCGAAGTTGTGTCCGGTGACACAGACAAATCCAAGGAACTGGGGAAATGGAAACCCATTTGGAAAGTCCCGAGTAAGGAGGTAGCAAAGATCTTCGACGGTGCTACCAGAACTGGAATATCGGAAACCGGAGCTGGAGAACTGGACAATATGACCTTCGGAGGAGAGGGTCCACCAACCTGGCTGCCAGAGTCGTACCGGAGGAAAAGGACCTATGTTCTGGAATTAGGTACCAGGGGAAGAAAAACCATAGTAGCACCTAATGCTGGGTAGATCAACCCTTCCGGGCCAACTGGTTTGGAAGTTTGGGGCACCCGGTGATGGACCGGTAGGAAAGTAATGGTGGGTACCGGGGTCAGTGTGAACCTTACAAGGGCAGAAGTAGGTAATGGTAGTGGTTAGGTATCCCTGACTGCAAGTTGCTTGCCTTGGTGAGTGCGTAAGTTACCAAAGTGTAGGTAATACCTGTGTGGGACAGGGACTGCTCTACCAAGTTTACCTGCGAGGATAAATTAGTCCTAAGGGGATGTAGGTAGCATTCGGGACTGTCTTCGACTGACTAATGTATCGGAGGGCTGTACCGGTGATCACAAGTAGGATTGACATGCAAAGCGTTGGACCAGAGGGTTTAAATAGGCAATCCCCTAGTTGGGTTGTAGGTATGGCAACTAGTGTAGAACCTTCGGGCGGACTACTTAAATTAGACAACCAAAAGTTGTACATGTGGCTAGTTGTACTCTCATTCAATGTAACTCAATTGTGGGTGCGCTCAAAGAGGCGCCCTTGATCCACAGGCTTGATTAAATAAACTCTCACCCAAAGCGGGAACTTTAACACAAAAAAAAAAAAAAAATTTTTTATCAAGTATAGTTTTATAGTTGTTTAGATATTTTAATTTAATTTTTAAAAAATTTACTTAGGAACAATTTGCTTGGTTTCTACTAACACCCCATATGAAGTTTTTAGCAAGCTGCAAATTCGCCAACTATATGTTAGTCACATGATTTAGAAAGGGCATGCCCATGGGCATGAGGGGCATGCCTCAGCACAAGGCATGCCCCTATGGGCATGCCTAATTTTTTTCCCATGCCCTAAACCCTATTTCAAAGTTAACTTATTTTGAAATAAGTGAGTGTTTCGATTTCAGGTTTGAAATTTCGAAATCAAATAATGAAATTGGAGTTATCGCGAAATAAAAGATGCGAACTTTTATGATGTGGAATTTCTAAGTTAACAAATAAATGACGCATATTGAAATTTAATGAGAGTTTGAAAACTCTTATTTGTTTTTTAAAATTTTAAAATCAGAAAATGAAATGGGTGTGTTTGGAGATCCCATTTCATGAAATCAGAAAATTTTAAAATAGTAAAACTATAGTCATTATATCATGTTTCATAAAAAAAAAACAACCAAAAATATATCTGATATAAATAGGGTGATTCAAACCTAATGCTAAGGGTTTCTGATTTCAAATTAAATTAGTGATGTAATTATTTTGAAATCTGTACTTTATTTATTTTAATTTGTAAGCTTATTTATATATTAAGGATGCTTATTTCATTTCCGAATAACACCTATTTCATTATCTGATTTCAAAATTTCAAACCAGAAATAGAACTTTTTAAACCCCTACTTGTTTTTGAAATAAGTTAACTTTGTATCACCCTAATATGTATATATATATGTTGTATATATATAACTTTCGTTCAAATTGAGATAAGATCAGATTGCCGGATCACTTACGTGCGTTTTCAAAATGAATACGTCACCAATTTCAATTAAATTAGAATTCCGCATTTTAACTCTGAACCCCCTAATAGGATTAAAAAAAGAAAAATTTACGAACGTAGAAGAATTAATTATTTTACAAATAATTCTAATTAATTATTTTACAAATAATTCGAAATTAGTCTAAAACATTATAAATAATTTCATTCATATTTATTATGAAATAGAACTCTGGAATATAAATATGCAAAGCCGAAATTGCAATTAGTTTCTAATTATGAAATCAAAATTAAATTAAACTTAACAAATCAAGTTTTCTCACATATAGAATAATTTATCTAGTAAAGCTACGAATACATAAATAAGTTAATATTCTATTAGAAATCATTAAAGCTATAAATTATCTTTTATAAATATTTCACAATTATTTTGCTTAATACGTAATTACTATATTATATTTTTTTATTTCATCACCCATTATTATCAATATAATCTTTATACCCATTATTATCATTTTCAACGTCTTCTTTTCATTAACTTTGAAACGAATATAATAATCAATTAGCCATTTATAAAAAGTGGTAAATTATAACACTGATAAGATTTTGCAGTTGCAATTCAGGAATAGGAATTTGGTATGTTTCTGCTGCAATTTATCGGGAGAAAAACTGAATATGTTTTTGAATCTGGTATAACATATGGTGATGGTACAGATTAATGTCTGATAATATTCCCTTCTTAATTCAAGAAAAATTTATCTGGTTCAAAATTTACGTAAACGCATTTCATGTTCTAGCAAAAAAAAAAAAATTTCTTGCGAAATTTTAAGGTAGAGACGGTCTTTGCTAATTCTCTACCATAAAATTACTTTAACTAACCTTCATTCTAAATTATTATGTATCAGTTTTTTGGATCTCACGTTAAACCTACTCTATAGGACGTGTTATATAAAATTCTGTTAAGGAATATCACAATAAAAGTTGCACATTACACTAAAAAGTTTTGTATATGAAACCATTTTAAAAACTACTAGAAAAGGTAATATTTAACAATGGTTTTCTATTATAATAGATTTAGAAAATGTTTATAGTTCTACCTGTGTACATTAGTTAATGTATTCATGTATCCATTGACTTTTAAAATATTTTATAGCAATAGAACGAGTAGCAGAAATAAATTGCTGACATCAAGCTTTAAATTCATTGCAAAACTTAATTTAAGGGAAACTTGATTTTTAAGTTCTTAAGAATCTTCGAAGATTTTGAAACTCGGATTAAATATTTTCGATGCGAATCTGGTTTGAGTCTGGAACCGGTTTTAAATATTCGAGTTTATCACAAATTTATTCAATTAAGCTTTGATAAATTCTAAAATATCCCAAAAAATTTATGTGATTAACTTGAATTTTTAAAACTGGTTCCAACTTCTAGTCTGGATTGATAATTAATAATTATAATTTTAAATTGCCGTATATTGATGTATGAAATTATTTTGGATATTATATAAATATTTAATAGAAACATCTTATTCTTGTTCTTGATTTGAGTTATTTATTTTCTACGCCATAAAAACTGGTTCATTATATAAATAAACAATAATGTTCAAACCAACCAAATCAAAACATAATTAAATTTTTAGAAATAAAAGGCTCTACTTATAACAGTATCAACTTAAATATATATATATTTTTTGTATATTAATAATTTCAAGAACATACAATTTAAATTTTGGTTGCTAACAATATTATTAGATATGGTTACAAATATATTAAAATTTTATCATATACTTGCATTTAAAAGATTTATTAACCTTGTTTCTGCAATTTTTTATTTTAAACTTATTCAATCCGTTATTTGTAAATTTTCAACAATCAATTTATTCAAATCACTATCTGTTAAATAAATTATAATTAATAAAGAATAAAATTTATTTATTATATCATAAATATAAATTACCTTGATAAAAAGACGAAGTGAATTCAATAAATTTGCTTTTATAACCACCATCAGAACCATCAGAATATGATTGTATATGTATTCTTTGATTTTTTAATGTTTCTTCTGATTTAGTCAATTCTAATAAAATATTTTTGTCATTTTGCCATTCTGTAAGAATTTCAATGATATTTTGTGCTGATGGACGTTTTATCGGATCTCTTTCCCAACATTTTTTCATTAAATTTATATAGCATTGTGGTATGTCGTCTATAATTCTTGGTCGTAAATTTTCTCGACATATTTGGAATTGAAGCTGTGTTCCAAATTCTTGATTATAACTTACGGATTTTCCATATAAAATTTCCCACATGATTATTCCAAATGAATAAATATCTGATGCCGTTGTATATTGTTCTCCATCTAAAATTTCTGGTGCTATATATGGTAAAATTCCATAAACACCACGTCTTTCCGCGTTTAATGTTCTATTGATTATTATTGAAAGCCCCAAGTCTGCAACATAAGCATTATGTAAATTGTCTTGCAGAATATTACCACTATGCAAATCCCGATGAATAAGTCCTTGAGAATGAATCATTTGAAGATCAGAAGTAATACAATGTAATAAAGTTAATTTATCCATCCAATTCATTTGTGACACAGAGCAAAGATTTTGACGTAAGGATCCCATTGCTGCATATTTCAAAACAAGAATATAATCATCAGAAGATTCTTCTTTTGATATTCCATAACACTTTAAAAATGATGGATGCTTAGATCCAATATTACAGTATGCCTTTAACTTTAATATTAAACCAAATTATATCTATATTTAGTAAATATTATGATAAATAATAACCATAAATTAAAATTACCTCTTGCATAAATCCTTTAGCACAAGATCTTGATCCATGCAGCAATTTAAATGCAACCTTTCTCCAGATTTTTGATTTTTTGTCATGCCACTGAGCATAAAATACTGTTGCAAATCCACCTTGTCCTATTTTTTTGGAACCATTAAGTTCTTTAAAAGGAATCCAAGATAATGGATACTCTTCTTCAACTAATAATTTTTTTACATCATCATCAAGATCAGAATTATCGTTTGTCCGTTCATTTGTGGCTAAAAAAAGTTAATTGGTAAATCTAAATTATTGATCTCATATATAAATGTAATAATTATATTATTGTTATTTTAAATTACCCATCATTTTATTTCCCCTGATTATCATTATAAAAAGTATATTGTAAAAAATTCTAGTTACGATAAAAAAAAAACATGAAAATAAACAGATTATTTACATTTGATACCAATAATTAGACTTTTGTAAATCTCTTGATGTTCCAATTCCATTTCGATAACAATATCCAACTTGAAATATTCCGTTGATCTCCCTCATTTCGGCAGATTTTTGATAATACATGAATGCCTTATGTTCATCCTTTTCAACCCCAATTCCATCCAGATAACAATGACCAACTTGAGATATTGCAACGTCATATCCCATTTCTGCAGATTTTTGATAATAATTGAATGCCTTATGATCATCCCGTTCAACTCCTATTCCACCTTGATAAAAACGTCCAAGACTAAAAATTGCAATAGCATTTCCCATCTCGGCAGATTTTTGATAATGAATGAATGCTTTATGTTCATCCTTTTCAATTCCTATCCCATGATGATAACAATATCCAACGTTATAAATTGCAGCAACATTTCCCATCTCGGCAGATTTTTGATAATGAATGAATGCTTTATGTTCATCCTTTTTAACCCCTATCCCATATTGATAATTGCATCCAAGTTGATTTATTTAGTTTTTATTTCCCATTTTTTTGATATTTGAAGATGAAAAAAAAAGCAAAAATACGAACCTGCATTTTAATGTTTATTTGAGTAGCACATAACCCATTATACACTGTACATTATCGCACAAAACCAGAAAAACAGAAAGCATGATCAAAGATTTACAAGTGAAATCCAGAACCCCAAAAATCCACAGTCGGAATACATCGGAATCCTGGTCGGCAGGGCCGATTTTGTTCCGGATCACTAAAAATTTTACTAATGAAATCGTAGCCATTCATTAAATGAAAAGTGCCTTGCAGATAATTTTGCTATAGAGCCTGCTAACACTAGATAAATGCCGACCTAAATCCGACCAGGAATTTTGGAAATTGTACTGTAAAAATCGAAAACCAGAAAATTTTATACACGAATGTTATAAACACTGGATGTGGAATTCATAATCCCAGAAGTTTTATTTATGTATAAAGATATCAAATACAGCATTTGATAAAAGCAACATAGTAGAGGATCTAATTATTGCTAAAATACTCCTGTTTTCGAATTATACAGAATTTTCCTTTGTTAAGACATTTGTTGCTTTTTTTTCTAATAAATAGAAATAGTCAATGTCATTCAGACAACTGTGAATGTGTAAATTTTAGAGTGCATTAATGGATCTGGTTAGTTTAAAGCATCTCCTGGATGTGATTTTTCTAGTGATCTTAATAGTTCATAAACATTATGGCGTAATTTTGCTATTCACATAACGTTATATCATAAGAATAAATTGCTAGTAATTACTATGATAGATCCAAATAAAGATCTCAATTAATTATTGTTTAAGAAGCATTCATCGATTTTAAGTTGGTTATGATACTAAATGATATTAAAATATATCAACTCGTTGTTTATTTATGTATTTTACTAATTTCCATATATAATTATTATTGTATTGCTGAAAATAATTATTTTTACTTGCTAGAAAATTATTGGTAAATAACACTAGATTAGTGTCAATATAAAAAATTGAGAAATTGCATGATAATAACCTCAGAACAATTACTTATAAGCAGGGTTGGGCAAGCTGTATATCCAGTGCTTTTTCACTGGACACTGGACGTTTCCAAATTGTCCAGTGTAATGTCCAGTGCATGTCCAGTGTCCAGTGACATATTTATAAAAAAATTCAATAAATAAATAAATTAGTCAAAGCACAATATATCTGGTCAGATAACTAGTATTCCCAGAGGATTGCTCTAGCTAATTCTTAAAAATGTAGTTAAAATTTTATAATAATGCATTATACCTTTGATTTAATTTAATTTTATTCTTATTTAATTTTAAAATTTAGTTTAACTATTGTATATTATTCAAAAATTCTGTTAGCGCATACAGTTCATTTGAAAAATTAATAAGCAATAAATAGGTTGGCCATATAATATGTATTTAACTAAATAAGATATCTATATGCAACCAATTTGATTACAATTGTAAAGGATAGTATTTCAAATGATGTTAACCTCCCAAAGCAATATGCATGGTAAGCAGGTTTTGAGAGATATCAGGCTTGAAAACATTATAAATATTATATTATATAGCAGGAACAGGCTTAATAAATTAATTTTTTTAAGTTATCAATTTTAACAGAATTGGTTAATTATCTAGTTTATTTAATGTTTTTTGTTTAAAATTTTAAAAATTATAATTTTTTTTTAATTTTTGTTGTCCAGTGATTATTTTTCTTAATCCATTGCTTTTCACTGGACAATTAGGACACTGGACACTGGACAAATTTCCAATTGTCCAATTGTCCAGTTGCCCAACCCTGCTTATAAGGTAATACCAAAAATAGTTTAGACTAAATTTTTCTTATCGGTAAACGACGTATAATCATGTTATGTATACATTAATAATATGCATTTTGATCGATTAATTTAATTTTACAACCCTTTAATTAATACATTTGAAATGTCGAATCCTTTTTATTTTTTCTTAAATCGACAAATGCACTTAAATTCCGAAACAGGTGGCTATCAATTTATTTATTATAGCTTTATACAAGTTGAAATAATATACATTTTTATATTGCAGTATTTGAAACTTTATTTACCAACTTTCTCGATGGCAAATCAGCTAATAGACATGAGAAAATTTTAATTACTTTAAAGTTTTAACGGATCTATTAATGAGGATTTTCGAGCTGTTATTGGGCCAGAGAAACATTGGTTTATAAAATCTTGAATCATTGATAATTCCATATTGCAACTCATTTAATATATTGTATATAGTAGAAGAAATTATTAGAATAATGTATAAATAACTTTATTAAATTGAATTAAATGTTTTTTATTTAAAAATTGAAAATATTGAACAACAACACTTATTTTCACACACCCCACAGTTAGCGCTTCTTTGTTTTAACTATCTTTCTGCTTCAGCTGTCTCTTTTGTTTTGACTATTACCTTTGTTTCTCTCTTTTTTCTAAATACTTCTAAAAAATAGGCTAGAGAAATCTAGTATGTTCTTGCAGAATTTTTTGCCATATCCTCTTTTTACTGTAGGTCTCATACACTAAATGGATCAGAATTAACTTCAAGTTAGTTGAAATTTTAACGATTGAATGAATATAAAATTTCATTGACTTAAATTTAATTATAATCAATTTAATGGTTTCTAACTTACAATTGTTAATTAAAAATATAAAAAATTACTTAGGTCAACTCACAGGCAGAATATTAACAAGTATTTTCAAAACATGTGCAACTTTTCTAATCTTTTTATGTTATCTAAGCTCTTTCTGTATCTCTTCATATGTAATTTAAAAAGGTGAAAAATCTTTACAAATCTTTAGAAAGGTTGAATTAAAGAACCAAGTTTTTTTTGATAGAATTCTTGTTGAAAATATTAAAATCAGAAAATGAAATGAAATGAGAGTGCTGTGAAATACCTATTTCACGAAATCAGAAATTTTTAAAATCAGAAAACTTAGTAAAAAAATAAGATATATATAAATAAAACTTTCGTCCAAATTTAAGATGATATCAAATTGCTGTATCACTTAATTAAAAATAAATACAACCAATTTCAATTAAAATTAGATTCCCGCATTTTAACTTTGAAACTAGGGATGTTATCCTGTTCCAACCGGTTAGCTTGTGCTTAAAACTGGTTGGAACTCTGTTCAGAGCACATTTAAATAAAAACCAATTTTTTGAACTCAGTTTATATAAATGCATTAATAATTATGCTTGCATAAGCAGTTTAATAAAACCTGCTATCGCTTTACCTGCTTTTTTTTTTTTCAGCGATCATATTGTTATTCCTTTTTTTTTCTTTTAGCGATCATATTGCTACTACTTTATTTTTCTTTT
The DNA here is from genome assembly GCA_003550325.1 of Gigaspora rosea. Taxonomy (NCBI): domain Eukaryota; kingdom Fungi; phylum Glomeromycota; class Glomeromycetes; order Diversisporales; family Gigasporaceae; genus Gigaspora; species Gigaspora rosea. The sequence continues at coordinate 47,168 of QKWP01000328.1, forward strand.
AGCGATCATATCGCTATTACTTTTTTTTCTTTTGGCAATCATTCATATCGCTATTACTTTTTATTAAAGCAAATACATTTAAAATATATAAATTTTTGCATTATAATGTTATTGCATCTATTCGCTGTTATTTTTTTTATCCAATTTATTAATCTTCATTACAGTAAATAATACCCGAGGTCTGTACAGCTATTCTCTTAAATTCTGGGACAACTAATAAACATTTGGCCGAAGTTAGTTCGTCCGAATTCGATAAGTTATTGATTTCGGGAAAAATAAGATTCAGTAACAAATAGTATCAGATACGTAATTTAATAAGATCAGGTGATTAATATATATTACAATACAGCAATAAGACTAAATATCGACATGCATACTTGTCGCACTTGTAAGTCATAAACTTTTAATTCCTATTCTTTGGCACGATCCATTTTTGCTCAAACGAAGCCTTACACATTTCTAATTATTTTTCGGCGAAAATTCATTTTTAAAAATTGTGTAAAATTTCAATTCCTATTCTTTGGCAAAATCCATTTTCGCTCAAACGAAGCCTTTATTCATTTTTAATTATTTTTCGGCGAAAATTCATTTTAAAAACTTGTGTAAAATTTCAATTCCTATTCTTTGGCAAGATCCATTTTCATTCAAACGAAGCCTTAGTTCATTTCTAATTATTTTTCGACAAAATATTGGTTTTAAAAAATTGTGTAAATTTTCAATTCCTATTCTTTGACAAGATCCATGTTCGTTCAACGAAGGCATTTATTCATTTCTAATTATTTTTCATTCTTGTCGAAGAAAAATTAGGTTTAAAAAATTGTATAAAACTTCAATTCCTATTCAAACCAGTCAACAAATTCATGATCATATTTAACTTTTTAATAGTGAGACCTGTTCGAGTAATATATTTGTTATAAAAGTCTAGTTTATATTCGATTCCTTTTTTACATTTCTTGTTAAGGTTTATTGGTTGACATGAACAGTTTTTCCATAAATTTTCGTACAAACTTAAGCACACCAAACATGTTGGACAAATATTCGAACTAAATTTAAAATTGTTGACATTGTTATGATATCGTAAAATGATCATTATGATACAAAAATAGCTTTTATTAATTATTTTATTATACTGATCATACCGAAATCAATAACTTATCGAATTCAGCTGAATTAATTTCGGCCAAATTTTTATCAGTTGTTCCAGAATTTATGAGAACAGCGGTAAGCAGAGACTTGCGAAGGTATTTTCTTCGGACAACTTGTTACGTATTGGGTTGATTGTATTTTTTGCTTTCGAAAACATTTCTTTGCTCGGTACGTTTTATTGCAAAGGTTGCAATGTCGTTTAACCAAATTCAGTAAGTTCGTTCCAGAAAGCGTCCTTTTTTTACTCGCTTTGGAGGATGGTTTGTTACTATAAGCATTCCGGATTCAAGTGCATTTTGAGATATTGAACCTGAAGAGGTAGGTTCAATTGAATGGATAAGTTCTTCAAGTGTATTGTCTTTGTCCATCGAATAGTGAAATTCAAGTAAAAAAAATATGTAAAAAAAAGAAATCGCTTATTTATATTATTTATTAAAAAAAAAATTAAAATGACTAATTGTCGTCACATTAAATTAACTTTTAATTAAAAAAAAAAAGTCAAGAAAATTGACTTTTGTTCGTCATAATACAGTAATTTTTTATTCCGTCATATTAAATTAAAAAAAAAAGTCAAAGAAAATTGATTTTTGTTCGTTATAAAATAGAATTTTATATTCGTCATATCAAATTAAAATAAATAAGCTAGTATTAATATGTAATTGCTACATTACTATTATTATCAATATAAATAATTTATCGGAAGAAAATTTGAATATTTTGGTGATGGTATTTTTGTATAATCACATAATAATGTAATGTTTGATAATATNATAGAATTTTATATTCGTCATATCAAATTAAAAAAAAAAAGAGTCAAAGAAAATTGATTTTTGTTCGTCATAAGATAGTAATTTTTTATTCCATCATATTAAATTAAAAAAAAAAGAAAAATTGATTTTGGGTCGTTATAAGATAGTTATCACGCCACATTAAATTAAAAAAAAACAAAGTCAAAGAAAATTAATTTTACGTCATGAGATAGTAATTATTTATTCGTCATAACGATAGTCTAAATTAATATTGCTCAACCGATCTATCAAACTCGTTTGGAGCATGATTTAATAATAAAAATCATGTGACCGCAAAAACTTGAGTTCCATTGGGTTTGGTTCCAAGCAGGGTCGAACTGAGTTTCGGAAAGCAGGATAACATCCCTATTTGAAACCCCTAATATACTTACGAAAGAAAATTTACGGTCGTAAAAGAATTCATTGTTATATAAATAAAATATTGCAGTCTGCACAAAGCTGACATTACATAATTTTATTTTATCTGAATTAAATTAAACTTATGAAATCAAGTTTTCTCGATATAGAATAATTTATCTAAATAAATAAGCTAGTATTAATATGTAATTGCTACATTACTATTATTATCAATATAAATAATTTATCGGAAGAAAATTTGAATATTTTGGTGATGGTATTTTTGTATAATCACATAATAATGTAATGTTTGATAATATTCCTTTCTTATTGATTGTGGAAATTTATCAAATTCTGTGTAGGTTCAAAGTTTATGAATTTAAATTTTACATAAAGTTTTATTAGGTTGAATAATTTGGTTTTGTGTTTTAAATTGATGCAAGATAGTCAAGTTGATGAAACTTTTCAGAGGACCATACAAGAATAAAATCCTGTGAATTGCTCTGATGAAAAATTTGCTAGTGGTAATTTGGATTTGGCAAAATCATTACACTTTGTTTCATACTATTATATCTCTATTAATATTATTAAGGTCTGTGTGTATTGAACAAATTGTTAAATCGAGGACAATGTAAAATGTAACATGATTTAGCGATGGTGTTATGAAAATAATTATAGACGTTTTATATATTTTTTCAATGTTTATTTGGGTTATGTGATACGATTTTTGTATAATATACGCTATTATATTACTAAATAATAAGAAATGCCTTAATCGGAATGAATAATTTCCATGGCTAAAAAAATAACTTTGCTTTAAAAAATTAACATCTAAAACATTAATACATATGACTAGAGATGGGCAAAATGCAGCATTTTAAAAAATTTCATGCAAATGCGGCATTCATGCAGCATGCAAGCATTAATGCAACATGCATCTATACAAAAAAATTGTTTTTTATTATTAAAATTTTGTTAATCATAAAAGTTTATAGAATTTTATCAATAAAATTCTATAAACTCTTATTCAAAAATTTTACTAATTAATTCTAACTTAATGCACTAAGGGAAGTGCAGTAAATTACGTGATTAGGGTTTAATAGGTCCTGACCCCCCTAGTGATAGGACTATTGACCAATCAAATTTTAGTATATTTAAAAAAAATTCAAAAACGTCTTTGACCTGAAAATAAGTTACCCCATAATCGACAAAAGTCGCTACATAGTAAAGTCTAAATTTTACTAAGTAAATCGAAAAAAATCGATTAAGAACCTTATTCAGCAGATCAAAATACACTTACCACAAAATTTTCATAAGCATTGGGGAATTTTTTATTAATTGACTTTTGATTTTAACGTTCGACGGAAAAATTAAAATTTTTTAAAAAAATATATTCGCCCCACAATTGACAAAGTTGCTACATAGTAAAGTCTAAATTTTACTAAGTAAATCGAAAAAAATCGATTAAGTAACATTATTTAGCAGATCAAAATACACTTACCACAAAATTTTCATAAGTATTAGAGAATTTTTTATTAATTGACTTTTGATTTTTACGTTTGATGGAAATATTAAGGTTTTTTAAAAAAATATATTCGCCCCACAATTGACAAACGTTGCTACATAGTAAAGTCTAAATTTTACTAAGTAAATCGAAAAAAATCGATTAAGTAACATTATTTAGCAGATCAAAATACACTTACCACAAAATTTTCATAAGTATTGGAGAACTTTTTATTATAGTTTTTATCTTAAGTGCACTTTATATATTATTTGTCAGATGAAATTTGTTATGGGCAAAATGCAGCATTTTAAAAAATTTCATGCAGCATGCAGCATTCATGCAAATGCATGCAGCCATGCAATTATGCGAAAGTGCCCATCTCTACATATGACAGTATGAGAGAAACAAACTGTTGTTTTATTTACTCAAATATTAAATTATAGATCTCGAATAGCTATAGAACCTCTACAGATTATGTATGACAATCAGATGTGGCAATCACTAATTTTCCCATAACTCCAATCCTACCCATTCAGCATCAGTCAAGAGACAATATCTGACAAAACAATGAAAAAAATACAATCGCTAGATTACAAGATACAGTACATATTAACGATCAAAGTTTTACTAGTAAAACTAAAGTGTTCAATAATTAAAGTTCAACGTAGTTTTTGTATTGATCCTTTTTACTGCTAACACAGTTAAACCAATAAACTTTTTCACAAGTATTCTTTCCAAAATTTTTGTTGTGATATGCAACTTTTACAACCATTTTTTATAGGATTATCAATCAATCAGATCGTAAGATCAAAAATCGAAGAAAATAGAGACTTTAATAAAGCTATTATAACTCATAATTGCACATTACATTATAAGTTTTGTATATGAAACAATTTAGAAACTATTAGAAAAAAGTAATATCTAACAAATGTAAATTGAATTTAAATATTTTTATTTAAAAATCGAAAGATATGGGAATCCCAACAGTAAAAAATGAAGACTCTCGAAGAATTAGATTATAGGCAGGTAATTTTTATAAAATGACAGATTCAAATTTTTTGCCCACAGCCTGTTTTACTGTGGATTTCATATACTAAATGGATTCAGATTTAACTTCAAGTTGATCGAAATTTTTACCGATTTTGAGTGGATATAAAATTTCTTTGACTTAAATTTAATTATATCAACCTAAGTTGTTTCTAACTTACGTTTATTACATTAAAGCTTGATTTATTTTTCAATTGATGAAAAGCCTAAAGAATAAACTTAGACCAATTCACAGGTAGAATATTAAATCTTTTTTTACAAGTTTTATTTCAAAACATATGCAACGTTTCTAAATTTTTATATTATCTAAGCCTTTTCCATATCTCTCCACATGTAATTTAAAAGGCTTACAAAATATTTAGAGAAGTCGAATTTAAGAACAATGATTTTTTTGAAAGAATGCTTGTTGCAAAGATTAATTGTTTTGCATGATATTAATAATCGACAAAATGAGCAGAATACATATTCTGTTATTGTGTTTCAAAGTTAACTTCTGAACTTATTTTGAAAATAAGTTAGAGCTCGATTTCTGTTTTGAAATTTTGAAATCAGCAAATTAAATAGGAGTTAACCGGTGATTAAATATGCAAACATTTTATAATAGAATTTCAAAGAAAATTTACAATCACAAATGAATTTTTATTATTAATAAAAAAATAATAAAAATATATAGGATTTATAGATCAATGATTTTGAAATTAATAGGTTACTGATTTAATTCGAAATTAGGTCGAAATTAGGTCTGAAACCCTCAAATAAAGTCATTCATATTTTATTATGAAATAGAATTCTGGAATATACAGTAAATATGCAGTTTACACAGTCTACACAAAGCTGACATTGCATAATTTGGTTTCTAATGAATTAAATTAAGCTTATGAAAAATCAAGCTTTTCTCACATATAGAATAATTTATCTAGCAAAACTAAATAAGCTAACATTCTATTAACTGTTAATAATTATTAAAGCTATAAATTATCTTTATAAACATTTAGCATTTATTTTGCTCAATATGTAATTGATACATTACCATTATTATCAATATAAATAATTTATTGGAAGTAAATATGAATATATGGTTATGGTATTTTTTGTATAATAACATAATGGTGTCCGATAATATCCTATTCTTATTGATTGTGGAAATTTATCAAATACTATGGAGGTTAAATTTTACATATTAAGGGGTTTCTATCCGTAAATCTTATTTTGTAAAATAAGGCGTATTTATTATCAAATAAGTGATGCACAAATTTTATGTTTATTTTTTTTAATTAAATTCGAATACACTTATTTATATGACTTACCTTATTATAAATTATTTTTCTGTTAATCGATACTACTTCTAATATCGTTTTATGCTTAACATGCCTAAAATTTCACATCGATAACGTCAAATTAAACAAATAAATAAACTTTTAAAGACACTTATGAATAAATATTCATCTAGCACGAATAAGGCTATTACTAAAGTTGTGGATAAAGAAACTGACAAACTATTGGAATTATTGGAATTAATACAAGCCATAAAACTGGATAGATATCTTACTATACGTGAATGAACAATTAAATAACTTACAAGTAAGTGAAGGTTTAATAAATAATTTGACCAAATATTCAGTAAGTAATTTGAGCAAAGGTTCAGCAAGTTATATAAAAAAATAATTTAAGCGAAGGTTTAATAATAATTTGAGCAAATGTTCAGTAAGTAATTTAATCAAAAGTTTAACTGTTAATAAGTAATTTGAGCAAAGGTTCAGTAAGTAATTTTTGAGCAAAGATTCAGTAAGTAATTTGAGCGAAAGTTTTATTATCTGCTCTGTATTCTGTTGTTATTAAATAGTTTGTTGATCTGCATAATAATTTTTTTTTACTTTTTCGTAAAATGGGCTCTTTAAACACTCCCATTTCATAGATTATTGATACACAAATAAGATTTTTTTAAACTCTTATTTATTTCCGAGATACACTATTTTTTTTTTTAATTTTGAAACCCCTTATTTAAATTTAAAAATAATACTTTTATTAGGTGAATAATTTGGTTTTTGATTAAGATGGTCTGTTGATGGAACTTCTCCAAAGAACATACTAGCTTTACAGAAACCTAGATTTTTTGCTTAACAGTTAATATATTTTAAATATAACTATTATATATTAATTATATCATTATAACATAACAAAATATTACACGTATTATATATTAATAATTTCAGATATAATTTTTCTTATCCATTTTATCATTCTACAGTTCTAGGTACTTTAGTATCTCCAAAAAAATTATACCACATAATCCTTCGCTTATCGTTTAATATTCTCAAATTATTGTTGACCTTAAAGAGTTGCATTGATAAAGATTATGATTTAGATGTTAAAAGAGCATTCTTGATATTAAATCATTTACCATTATTCAAAAACTTTCTGCTTATTTACATTTTTATAATATTTACTTCTGTGCTGTATAAAAAATCGCAAAAGAGATCAATGCTGATTTATTTTTTTATGATCATTTCATGTTATGATCTCGTCTGGAAATAGGTGAAAATTTGTTGATGGAATTTCTTCTTTCCTCTTCCTCTTTGCTAAAATTATTGTAGTATTAAAGTTGGAGTGTATAATGATATTTCTGACTTATAAAAATATATATAATATTTTATGTTTATTAGGATTCATAGTCCATATATAGATGTCATGTGAATATGAAAAATGAGTTGTACTATGACAAATTTCGATGTAAGTTCCTAGTACCTTAACGATTTATTCAAACTTCTATAGAGGCTATGAGTGATCTAAACGTTCAAGGAACTAAAATAGATGTTGATTCGCGTTGGGACACAAGAGGGTGAATATTAAATATTTTAAGTTGTTCGATAGTTTCTTTGGATTTGAGTTGATTGCTTAATTAATTTTTTGACTTGATAAAATTAATGCTTTAATTTATAGCATTTTACAGTATATTAAATCAATAATATTTATTTTTTATGGATACGAGTGCTGAATTACTCCTCCATCAAGAAGTTGGTTCTATTCTCCTTGATATTTATCCAGGTTTAATATCTGCTCTTGATTCAATTCTTGCCATTTATCTTCGAACACTATACTTTGCAATTGGAGCTATTGTGGTTACAACATCCCAAAACATTACCATTATTTTAAAATCTTTCTTGAATTAATTGATCAAGATGCTGCTATTGATGGAATGGGCTATTGTAAATATTGTAAGAATGGATACTTCTGAATCACTTTCATTCAATAATTTGATATCCCTATGCTACCATTTTAAATAATAATCATCTTAATATTCACGTCCTAAATATGTTCATCAATTTACAATACTATCTCATGAGAATACAAAGTATTTTAAGTCATTGTGGTGCGTCTAGTAATCATGCAAAGCCAATGTTGGGATTTTCTATAATAGGTGATTAACTTAGAAACGCTGAAAAATTAGTGAAAACTTAGATGTTAATGACATAGTATCAAAAGTTAAAAGATTATTAAATGTAGAATTTTAAAAAGATTGAAAAGGGAATGATTTTTTGGTTAAAGTAAATGGTAAAATAAAACATAAAGCTGCTGATTTAATCAAAATTGTATTAAATGTGGTGAGATAGGAAGTAGTTAAAGTAGAAAATGATGGATTTAAAATTGAGAATGAAATATTATTAAAAGATTGGATTACGCCTGATTCAAAAATGGGTTACAATTTAGAGGAAAGTATTTTGACTTTTATTAAATCCTTAAAACCTAAGAAAGAATAATCAAATGCGTCTTAACATTTTATAGAGGTATCGTGAATAACTATGTATTTATCATTATATCATTTATTTGTCATAGTGAGGTCATATAAATGTTAATACAAATGTAGTGACTTATTTATTTCAAATATTATTGCTTTTAGGATGACAAGATCAGACTAAAATTTCGTCAAAGAATGATTGTCAAGAATATTTTTTAGGTAAATTGTGTTGTGAAAATTGTTGCAGTCTTCTTTCAGAAATTCGAAATATACAATAACGGTAATTATTTGTGTTAATACAACATTGAGACATCTGATTGATCATAAAAGAAGATAAATCAAAAAAGATACGTAGTTATAATTGTAAGTTTCAATGATCTTATAGATTAATAAAAAAAAAAATATTTATACTGAATCAGGTGAATAAAGATCATTTTATATATTATATATTTATATACGTGCGTGATGTTTATACAGTTCACTATAATGAAATTGCACCACAATGGGTGCTATGCGAATGGAATACGGTAATTCTTTTTTCATTTTCATTTTTTTTTTTTTTACAAAACAAGCAAGTATAAGTTCAAATTTTAATTATGTAACCACCTTCTGCGGCATAATTAATCCTAACATGTGTTTATTTTTTGATCATCACGTTACACATGATCTTAAATTTGATTGGACAAATTTTTCAATAAAAAGATCTGATGATACAATTTGATAATTCTCACGATTGTTTTTTTTTTTTTTGATTTACATTACGTACCGTACCGACGCGTCCTCTACTTTGAAGAAAAAAAAATGGCGTTTCAAGTAGACTTTCAACAACTTTCAGCAAATGCTGAACGCGGAGACTATTCTAGTTTAACATTTATGATGGCAACATTTTATAGCAGTGGTAAAAACGTTCCGAAAGATCTGAAAAAAGTATTTCAATTCTATTTACAATCAGCCGAAAGTGGAAATTCTAAGGCACAAGCTCTTGTTGGTGCTTGTATGAAGAAGGTACAGGAACTACTAAAGATGAAAAGAAAGCGTTTGAATGGTATTTAAAATCTTCTGAAAATGGAAATCCTCATGGTCAAGTAAAACTTGGTGGATGTTACGGTCAAGGTAAAGGTGTTCCTATAGATGAAAAAAAAAGCATTTGAATGGTATAAAAAATCTGCTGAAGGTGGTGATATTTGGGGAAAACATAATGTTGGAAGTTGTTATTTTAATGGTTGTGGTATTCCTAAAGATGAAAAAAAAGCTTTTGAATACTTTTTAGAATCCGCTGAATCTGGTAATCCGGAAGGAATATGCTCGATTGGAAAATGTTATTTACTTGGTATAGGCGTTTCAAAAAATGAAAAAAAGCTTTTAAATGGTTTATAAAATCTGCCAAACGCGGTCATTCTAGCGGATTAATATGTGTTGGACTTTGTTATCGAAATGGTTTAGGTGTTTAAAAGATGAAAAGAAGGCTTTTATGAATTTATTGAAAGCTGCTGAACGTGATGATTCTGATGGTCAAATTTTTGTCGGTCAATGTTATCAATATGGCATGAGCGTTTCTAAAGATGACAAAGTGGCTTTTGAATGGTATTTGAAATCGGCTAATGCTGGAAACAAGAAAGGACAACTAAATGTTGGGATTTACTATAACGAGGGCAAATATGTTTGTAAAGATGAGAAGAAGGCTTTTGGATGGTTTTGAAATCTGCCAAATCTGGTGATTCTGATGCGCAATTTCTTGTGGGTATTTGCTATAATTACGGTAGAGGCATTTCTAAGAATGAAACTAAATCATTTAAATGGTATTTAAAATCTGCAGAAAATGGAAATTCTAAAGGACAATTATTTTGTGGAACCTACTATGAAAATGGCATATCCGTTTCAAAAGACGAAAGCAAGGCATTTGAATGGTATCTAAAATCTGCTGAGGGTGGAAATTCAAGAGCACAATTTATAGTTGGATTATGTTATCAAGATGGTATTGGAACACTTCAAAATAAGGAAAATGCTATTGAATGGATGCAAAAATCGAAAAATAATTTTGAATATGAAGATATCTTAAAAAATAGTTTGCAAAAAGATAAATACGCATTATTTGGCTTTTTAAATCTACAAAATGTAGCATTTTTTCCTAATCAAATAACTCATAATGAAATTTATTAGTATTATATATGTAATAAATAAAATATGAATTCAATGCTTATTTGCTCAACTAAATAAGCAATTAACAAGAATGACGTGTATAATTTGTGATACAAAAGGATAATGATTTAAATTTTACGTTAGCTGTTAGTATCTTTGATTGTTTTGACCATTCCATGACTAGGATTTCTGAACGGTTGTATAAAAGTGTTATAATTTTCAAAAGTGTATTAATTTTGCTATTTAGTAGAGTTGATTACAAAGTTCCTTTTTTTTTTTTTTTTTGAAATATGCTTTATATTCCAATCTATAAATCTTATTAGGTGCTTCCAATGAGCAGTGCATGGTTTGGAGTAATATAATGTCCTTCACTCCGCTTCGGACAATTTATTAAATTCATCGATTTTGTATCTTCGCCTAGCTTCATCATCTTTGTCACCTTTCACCCATTTCATCACTTTTATTATTTTATCTTTTTTAAAATGGTTTGACAAAGACAAATCAAGTTCAGTGATGATGCCTATAAGTTTCGTCAAGCAACTAATATTCAAAATCTGTTGTAAAAGATCAGAATTTCAATTCCGGCGTAATTTAAAATAGTTGGAAATCTTGCGTTCATTTGATAATTCCATGAGTTTCCAAATTCAACGCTGCTAGGAAAACAGTTTATAACAAAATTAATTTACAGTTTTTTAATAGTGATTTGTTCTTGAAAAGTGCATCTGCTAATGCTTTTCCACTTCCTGATCCAAGTACATTAAATCAGTGGAGTACTTCCGCTACGGGTCATGTTGGTTTTCAGTTAAGTTAACTTAACCTGGGTAATCTATTCAAATTTGAATTCATGTAAATTTATTTATTTGTCTCGGTCAAGTCAATTTAACTAAGCCAAGTTAAACAATTTGGCCAGAATAAATTATTACATTTATAAAAATAATAATAGTGATGAATTTATATAATAGAAACGATTGCTATCTACTATTACGCATATGTAAATATAAAGCTAAATACTCAGTATATGAAATAATTTTACGCTTATTTATTTTGGTAGACTACATTGTTTCCACCATGATACCTACTGCTACATTATTAAGTTACTTTTACTACAAGTACAGCGCTTAGAAAGGCAATTTCTTTTACAATGTTAAATTGATCAATGTTTGGAATTGGAACCTTGACATAATCTCAAACTTCAAAAAGTGACTTTTCTTTTAATATTCGATTTTTATATTATTTCACGAATTAATTTTCTGACATGTTCTTTTTTTTTGTACTGTATTGAATTCTCTGAAAACGAGGATAACGTAAAAAAAATATATATTATATTTGTCATATTTGATATGATTTAGCGATCGTGTGAAGAAAATAATTATAAGTATCTTAATATTTTTTACAATGTTTACTATGCGATAAGGTCTATGTATATTCTACACTATAATATTGTACGTCCTATGATCTCGATTTTATGATAACAGGTTCTTAATATTTACTAATTAGTGGATATGTAAGAAATACTACCGGTATTATTATATCCATTAATGCTGTAAAGTAAAAAAAAAAAGTGGTTATTAGTCCGGTAATCATATGATAGTAAATAAAAATTATCAGTGTTCTCAAACGTCTTAATCAATGGGTCAAAAAGTGTCAGTGAATAAATTTTACTTAGCGTGAAATATTTTAAGCAGGTCAAATGTGTTTGTCATCATAATGAATAAATGATAATTGTAATTTAATAAAGTTTATTACGTCAATAATATATTTTTATTAGTAAAAAATATTAAGTGAGTTTATCATTTCAATTTACAAACTTTTTCCGTAGACCATCGTTTTTTATCCCTGGTTTGGCAAAATCTACAATTAATTGAGTATTCATAGAGATCACTCAAGTAACTTAGTCATGGATCCAAGTTCTTGACACTAACGAATTATTAACTTATTCCTTATTCTGAAAGTGTTTAAGGAAAATAAAAAACGTCAAGAGACCCAAAGAACAATTGTAGATGCTTACCATCTTTTAGCCTTTAATCATATGGTAACAAGTTCAACTATTTCGCTGATAATTTCTTCATTTGGTACAATAACTGAATATCAACGAAGACCTAAAACTGGTGGATTCTGGACTGATGTTTTTCCATACTTAACTGACGATGAGAATTATAATTCTTTCTGAAGACACTTTCCATTTCTCCTTCAACATTTAATGCCATTATCTCCCAATTAGAGACACAATCTGTCCTTAGTCTGAAGCTTTTAATGCAACACCTATATAGAAACATTTTACAGATCGATTCTTGGATGCATTATTAGACGTGGAGCAAGAGAGAATAAAGTGGCCACAGGGAACACAATTAACAACAGTTATTCAAGAGTTTAAACATGGAATAACTGGATTAGAAAATAATTTACCCAATGTTATTGGTACGATGGATGTTTCACATATACTGTACCATCACTACCTAATAAGAATAGTTCACGTTATGTAAATCGTAAAAGCTTTCATTCCTCTTGGAGTGTGGATAGTCGAGGATGGTTTACATATACGTACATTGGTGAGACAGATTAATAAAATATTTAAATTTTATATACATTTTTTTTTTTAATTTGTATATTTTAAAATTATTAAAATCTTAATTTAATTTTAAGGAAGTGTACATGATGCATGTGTATTTAATCGATCTTTTCTTTATTATGTAATTTCTCATAATCCTAACAATGAATTCCAGGGGAATCTTATATTATTGCTGATTCATCATATCCTCTTAAAATTTATTTAATGAAACCATTTTCATATGAATATGAAATTATTATTAATAATGATAATGATAATAACGAAAGTAATATAAATAATGACGATAATAAAATTAAGAACCATTTATTGTAAATATTGGAAGAGAAAGAATAGCAGGCATGAAAAAACAAGAGTGTTTAGCAAATCTTCTAGTTCAGAATGAATAATATTTTATTGTAATTATTACAATATAATTCTTAAAATTTCATAAGAAATTGTTTAAAAATTTCCATCTGCTCATTATGCAGTGTTTGCTGAACCTCACTAGTATGAATGTATTGATCTTTTATTGTTTCAGCATTTATTTCTGCTTGCTTGTCAATATGGATTATAATATGATTAATATTTTTTTTCATCATCAGAATGAGTATTTTTTCTCTTTTTCGAATTAATCTATGTACAATTAATTAATGTTAAATAATAGATTAATATATCGATATATATTATATTATCATCGTTAAAAAAAACTGATGTTTTAACAGAACAGGCGATGATGCATAATTAATAGCAGCGATAGAGAATCAATATAGGTTGGATAACAATATATACATATTAAGGTATCCATTACATTCTCGTTATCCATCGTGATTTTACTTATTTACGAATAACAAATCAAAAAAGGAAATTAAATTTTGTAAATAAACAAAGCGCGTAAAGATAGAAGCTTAGGGTTAAGGTGTTGTTGTGGAGACTACAACGATAGATTGGTGCACATTATATTAACATTTCGTTCCCATCATTTTTAATTAGTGCACCAAGGTCGATTTAAACATTGGTTTTCGCTTCTATTCCTTCTTTCGCACGCATTCACTAATTTTCACCACCTTTGCCGATCTTTTGCCGATCTGACCAATCAGAACACAAGATCAGGCGTAACGTGACAATCAAAACAACAATCGCTCTTTTTTGAAAAGTCACATTTATCATAAAAACTCGCCTAAGAAATCACTTTTTGCGCACTAGCAAAAAAAATTCCTTGCAAAATTTTAGTATAATGTCGCCTTCTAACCAGTGTTTAAAATTCAATGTTCTCAGTGTTCTCAGAGAACATTATACAATTTTTGAGAACATAGATTATTAAAATATGTTCTCTATTTGAGAACATTCAATAATTTTTTTAATATTAAAAAATTTTAATTTTCCTATATAAAGATTATTAAAATATGTTCTCTATTTGAGAACATTCAATAATTTTTTTAATATTAAAAAATTTTAATTTTCCTATATAAAGAACATTAAAATTTTACTAAGAACATTAAGAATTTAAAAATGTTCTTTTTGAGAACACTGCTTCTAACCCGTCACCAAGATATCACATTTTAAAATGAAGGTGACATGCAAATAATCCTAGCCAATCAGAAAGGTGGGCGAAAATTAGTAAAAACGTATGTACGTCGTACATAAGTACGTTTCTTGAATTCATTTCTTTATTTGTTTATTTATTGAAACGACTATTGGAAATACCTATATTAGTCACATTCAATTGTATAGTGAAGAGTCATTGTTGCGATACAAGCTGTGAGCATAATTGCGTCATAAAGGTCACAATGTAATACATGTTATCAAATTACCTCTCTTAATAAGTTTTACGGCCGAAGTTTATTTCCTGTTTTGCAATTACTTTTATACGATTGGTTAATTTACGAAAATTAAAGTAATAAATATAGCTAACTTAATAAAATAAATTAGTACGTATAACTAATAAATTTACTTTTACAGGATATGTCAGTATATGTTTGTTTATATTATTTTTTGATAATTCATCCTATTTAGTTAATTTTAATAAAATCATCTCGTCATTTATCCATGTAAGGATTTATCAGATCTTTGTTACTGAAGAACGGCTTGCAGGATCTCTTTCCCGATATTTTTTCATCAAATTTATATAACATTTAGAATGTACTCAATAATTATTGGCAATAAATCGTTTCTGATATTTCAATTTAAAGCTGTTGTCCAAATTCTTGATTTTAAGACAAAGGTTTTCCATATAAAATTTCCCACATAATTATGCAACTGAATCAGAATTGGCGTCGAAACCCTTTTGTGCCAAATCCGAAAGTTTCGGGTTTCGGATTATAGCTTCCGAAACTTTATACGAAACTTGAAACCTCATTCGAAACCCGTAACTTCGTCCGAAATCCTAAACTCACCTGAAAACCAAAAAACTAAGCCAACCTTCCATATACATTGATTGCATTGATGTATTATATCTCTTTCAATTATACATCAAATGCACTGATGTATGCTATATAGTGCTATATATCTCTTCAATATACATCAATCGCATTGATGTACTGTATGTTATATATCTCCTTAAAGAATTCCAATAAAAGTTGAATCTCCATCGTAATTTGGGCTGAAATGCATCCTACAATTATTTTGCATGCGTGCATTTCTTTTCGTTATTATGATTCACAAATACAACATGAATGGCATAGTTCCAGAGTTTATATCCTGATAATCAAGGTTGCTTTTTGCAAACATCAGTTTATTTTTTACTTACTATGTAATAATTGGATGCAATATTAAGTAATAATAAGTAATAATCCGTCAATATCTACTAATGGTCGAATTGATAATTTACCACAAAACTAAATAAATTGTCGGAGTAAACAGGCATCAAAAACTTATCGATTCGTTCATTGGCAATTTTTTCTATTGTCCTAGAATTTTGAAATCAATTGTAATGGCGGTATGATATTTAAAATATAGTTGGCCAGCTTTAAAAAGAGGCTGAACGAAGCGAGGCAAAGAAAAAAAATTGTCAAAAACATAATTAAAATTATCTATGTAATTTTATGATTTATTTTTAATTATTCAAAAATAATTTTACATTTTGGGCTCTATTTCATTAAAAATGGGTAAACTTTATAATAAAATTTAAAAGCTTCTATATCAGTTTGATATTACATTTTGAATTTTGGATTATATTTTGGGTTTCGGATTATAGTTTCTGGGTTTCGGGTTTTGGAGTTTCAATTTTTTTTGAAAATTCTGAAACTAGTTTCTGGTGTTAAATACGGCAAAATTCCATAAATCCGTATATTAATGCATTTAATGCTATATTTGGTGAATGAAAGCCCCAAATCTGCCATATAACCGTTATTTATTGAGAATAAATCGTTTGAAGATCAGAAGCAATGCAATGCAATAATGTTAATTTATCCATCCATTTCATTTGAAAATATTTTGGTGCAATTAACGCAATGCTTGCTTATTCACTTGAATATTCTAAGAAAATGAAATAATCTCTAGAATCATCTTTTGTTATTCCATGGCATTTTTAATTAAAATGAAGGATGGTTAGAATTAATATTACAAATACGCCTTTATCTTAAATTTAAAACAAAGCATTTAATATTTAGAAAAATATTAATATGTAAAAATTACTTTTATAAATTCTGAATTACAGGTAGTGATGTAAACCAAACCAAAAATGGGACAATTCTGATTTTCTACTTAATTTGGGTTTGGGATCAACCATTGTTGTAATTCCAAGCCCAATATAAAAGCCAAACTGATACCTATTTATTTTTGCATATCCCAAACCTCAAAGACCAATCATCTCTACGAGATAAACATGGCGCAGGACGAAAATGCAGGAGAATCATTTTCACAATTGGAAATAATTCTCCAGCATCATTCGACAATAACAATTTATTTGCCTTATGATTCGCGTTCTAGCCAGCGATACATCTCTTTGCAATATATGTTTTTAAAAGTAGAAAACTTTCATTAAAGATATCTTTGTGAGTTCTTGGCTAAAATTTAGGTTACAACACAGTTACGACACAATTGTCAAATATAGTAAAAACCTTTGTTGGAATATACTAATCCCAAACTATCTGATTTGATTTACATCGCTAATTACAAGATTTTGATCCCTGAAATAGTTTGATTGCAACGCCTCTATTGTTGTCTGGAAATCTGGTATAAGATACCCACATTATCACATTTTTAATATTTTTTAAATTCATTATATAAAATCATGATAATAAATATTTTCCCTTAATTAAGAATTTTTTAACATCATCGTAACCATCAGAATTCTCATTTATATGACTAAAACATCTTATATTTTGCAAATGAATTTGAATTACATCAATAGTAAACTTAATTTACCCAACATTTATTTTTTGCCCTAATTATTATTGGAAAATATGTTTTTGAAGGATTATAATTATAGCAAAAAATTTAAATAAAAGATTACTTACATTTGATACCAATAATCAGCCTTTTGTAAATTGGTACAATTATCAAGATAAAACATTATGTTAGTACAGTATGTCGCATCTCGGAAGATTTTGATAATGAAGAAATGCTTTATGATTGATTAATTTTTTCAGTCTCAAATAGCTTGACTTGTTGCATTAACATGTCCCAATTCAGCAGATTTTTGATAATGAATAATTGTCTGATGTTTATCCATTTCAATATTATTTATTCAAATAACAATCTGCAAGATTATATATTGCAGATTTTTGATAACTAATGAATGCCTTATAATCGTCTTTTTCAATCCTATTCCATGTTTATAGTCCATTTCCGGCAGATTTCTGATAATGATGAATGCCTTATTTTCGTCTTATTCAACTCCTATATAACAATCTGCGAGAAGATTTATTGCATTAGAATTCCCTACTTTAGTAAAGTTTTGATAATAAATAAATGATCTATTTTCATATTTTTCAACGTCTATTTCATGTTGATAGCAATACACAAAGTCATTTATTGTATCAGAATTTCCCATTTTGGCAGATTTTTGGTAATAAATGAATGCCTCATGTTAATTCTTTTCAACTCCTATTCATAAAAATAACTGTCTGCTAGCCTATCTCGGCAAAGTTTTGATAATAAATGGATGCCTTATATTTATCCTTTTAAACTTTTATTCCATGTTGATAATTGTTTCCCAGATCGTAAGGGTTTAACATTTTTGGTTTTTTATGACAAAATAGATTATTATAAATTTTCATTTTATTTTGAATATTAAAATAACAAAACTGAGCCTGCATTTAAATCTCTTAAAATGCACAGTATGATATAACTGTGTTACTTACTACAATTACACTACTTAGGTAACACAATACAATATTGCTTTTAGAGATCGAAATCAATGATACTGTATAATTTTTTTCACACAACTTTATGTATTAGTTGAATAATTTATTATAATTTTATCATGTAATAGCACATATATTTACAAAATTTATTATTTTTAATAATTCTAGTTTTATAAAAAATATCAAATAATTGGTTTAAAAAAATGTTTTTATAAGTAATTTCTCTTATATGACATTAAGTTATACTACATTATTTAGTATTACTAACAGGATTATTATTATGCGTCAAAACTATAATATTGAAAAATCTTGCTCATAAATTCCGTTCCATATCCAGTTAAATCTAATTTTCTACCATGTACTCTATCAGGTCTAATCGCTCCTTTTTGAATTTCACGAGAATAATACCATCTTCTACCATAATTTATATCAATTTTCCATCCGTCAACTGCATGAAGCTTTTTAAGTAATGATTCACTCATCTCGATTGTGTGAAGAAGATGATTACTTTTCTTTATGGTAGTAAAAAGATCGTTTGTGTTCAAAAGATTAAAACATGGTATTGAGGTGAGATCAATGTATTGTAGATTTGGTAAAGCAATTAAAAGATCTTTAATAAGATTTAAGTTGGTAATTTGTGCTTTTGAAATTCCAAGATCTTGTAATGATGAACAATTCTCTTTGATGGCCGTTAAAATCAAAGGTGTTATATGAGAAGATCCAATATCTAATGTTTTAAAATTCTTTGCACTCGGTGAACGAAGTATGTTTATTAAATCATATTCATTAATAGCAATCCTATCACCATAGAAATTAAGAGTTTCCAATTGAGAACATTTAGAGACAAAAGATGAAATAGCATCTGACGAAATATTTTTACATTTAGCAAATAGCAAATGTGATAATTTAGTTGGAGCGTTTGTTCCAGCCAAAAAATTTAAAGTTAAATCACTTATGGAACAACCACCCAAATCAAGATGTGTAAGGCTTGGAGAATGAGCAAGAATAGGTATAATAACTGAATATTCAGAAATTATTGGACATCCATGAAATGAAAGTCTTTGTAGATGAGATAATAGAGGTTCACAAGTCATGTGAAAAGCAATTGTTGTTTCATCGTCATCGTTATGATGTTGATCTATTCTAACACGACCAATAAGATGGGAGAATTCTTCTAGAGTATTACCAAATTGTTTACTAGCACATCCACAAAAATCGATAGTTTTGATGTTTTTACATTCTAAAAATAGAACTTTTAAAACGTCAAGTGTAATGACAGATTCCAAGGATTCGGATATAGAGAAAGCTTCTAATTTTGGAAATGATCTTAGAATATGAATTAAAAGTTCTGGAGTCACGACCTTTTGTGTTTCAAACGAACTTTTTTGCAAGCCGCAGGTAGAGAAGCTAGAAAGATCTAAGTGGTGAACCATTTGAGAACAACGCATTTTAATGTCATTTGTGATATTAGCAAAAAGTGTAAAAGTATGAGGAAAAGTAAATGAGACGGTATGATATAAGATTGGAGTAGCATGAAGATTAAAAGTGTGATTAACTAAAGCACAAGCCGCAAGAGTTTTCTTATCATCCTGTAATAAACTAAGAATAATACGAATTATTTCGGGAGGAATATAAGGAATTGATGCAATTGTTTTTTTCATCGGAACAATATGTGAACCAGCGAGTGGATAAACAAAGAATTGTGGTAGGATAAGACCAGCCATTGGTTTAGAAATTATAAATTGAAGTTGATTTATTGAGAAATTTTAAGTTATTTTAAGTATCAAAGAACTATTTTTATCAAATTTATTAATTAATATCTTTTAATTTTTTTTTCTTGGAATGTAATCTGTGTTAAATTGAAATGGACAAGCGGAATTTTGAGTTCTTAAATAATTTCTCAACAAGAGACCGTTTAATAAGAAACCATTTATAGATTGTAAAAAATTTCTATATTATTTTCTAGAAATAGAAATCATCTACTTGAGCGGTTTGTGTTACAAATTTTTATATAGGTACATATGTACTTCACAAAACAATTGACTTATATTTGTTATGGTTGTGAAAGTCCAGCCTATTATTGGATAGTTTAATAAAATTAGGTTTAATTAAAAGTTACGTAGAGCTACATTTCCATAAAAAAAAGAGTTGAGTCACTCAAGCACCCATTATCGTTGTTATAGCCGATAACTAGTTTTTATTGTTTTGTCTACAAGATTTATATGCGCATACATACGCTATCCGATATAACCGAAGTTTTAGAAAACATGGCAAATGAATAGGTCTTATTTAATCAATAGATATTCACATCAACTAGAAGTCAACCTCATCGAATGTATGCATTAGTATAAAGAAAGTCTAGTATTTTATTTCATATATTTTTGTATGCAATAATAATTTCTCGAATCATGTCAGTCAGCTATCTCATCCTTCCTTACTTTCTATGTCAAGCATTTGTTATTGTTCCCTACTTCAATCCTGTGAGAATTGAAAACTGAACACTTGCCTGACAGACTATTGTATCACAAATTTCAATATTACATATTTGTTGCATAAGATTTTCGATTCTACTTTCCATAATTAATGTAAATAGCAATTTTAGTATTGGCATCATCAAAAATGACAGACAAGCAGTTCTAGAAAAGAATTCCAACTATAGTTTCATATTTTTTAACACGTTTTTTTTTTGTTTACATTTATTATCTGTTAGTTATTAGTGAAGTTGTGGAAAGAGTATATTTTTTTTTACATTTTTTTTTTTTTTTTTTTTTTTTTTTTTTTTTTTTTTTTTTTTTTTTTTTTTTTTTTTTTTTTTTTTTTTTTTTTTTTTTTTTTTTTTTTTTNTTTTTTTTTTTTTTTTTTTTTTTTTTTTTTTTTTTTTTTTTTTTTTTTTTTTTTTTTTACAGATTTCTAGATGTAGTTTCGTATTCGTTTTGAACTATCTAAACTATAGAATTAAACAAAACAGTTTACCTGGGTATCTGTGACCCATTTTTTCATTTTACAAATAGAAAACCTGAAAATAATAGTAATAAATTTTACAGTATTATCAATTATCGTTACTATATTAACGATAATTGTCCGGAGTGTAGCGGAGACTTAAAATAGATAAGTTTCTGCTTAGCATAGTGGACATTCGATCTGATTGGCTCATAAAATTCGGTGTCACACAACACAAAAAATAAAAAATTTTTAAAGTAAGCCTTACTACGTTAAAAAAACATTCTATACATTCTTTACATTCTTTAACTTTTAATATGCCTTTTATTAAAAAGGATCAGCATAGATCAGTATCACTGAAAACCTTGTTTAAAAGAGAAAATTTTTACTATTTTTCTTCGTATATTAGCGATTGTTAAGTTCTTAATGTTGAAAACAGTCAATAAAAAATATTTAAGTATTATGCGTAAGGTTCGAAATTAAAAACATTGTACCTATTATTTCAACATGTTAACTTCATGAATAAGTTTATACCAATACTATATCTTATTTATTGTTTAATGTTAGAGTTAAACCGTTGGATAGGATTAGAAGAATAATTTTGGACTGATTAAACGATCTGATAATTATGAGCGATATATTATTATATAAAATAAAGGTTATAATCTATCTTTGTAAAGGCTGTAATAGTTCGGAATAAAATAAAATTACTATTTATACAGTATTATAATAAATAACAACCAAAGCTTCGCTATTTTTACTCGCATATTAGATTTTGCGATTGATTTGATTGGCCGATGATCATGTTATCATTTATTAACCAATCAAATCAAATTTATCTGCTCCGTACATTTTTTTTCCTAGTTTAATATTTGAAAATCTTGGCTGAATACGGTGAGAGAAATCAGGTCAAACTAGCACATGTGTTATTTTTTATACATAAAGTATGTAGTACCTATGTACGTACGCCGTACATATGTACTTCTTTATTTGTTTATTTATTGAGATGACTATGTAAATACCTTATTAGTCGCATTCAATTGTATAGTGAAGAGTCATTGTTCGATATTAGCTGTGAGCATCATTGCGTCATAAAGGTCACAATGTATTAAATTACCTCTCTTATTAAGTTTTACGGCCGAGGTTTATTCCTTTTTTGCAATTACTTTTATACGATTGGTTAATTTGCGAAAATTAAGTAATATAGCTAACTTGATAAAATAAATTAGTACGTATAACTAATAAATTTACTTTTACAGGATATGTCAGTATATGTATGTTTATAATGTTTTTAACAATTCCGATTTAGTTAATTTTATTAATAAAATCATCTCGTCATTTATCCATTCTGTAAGGATTTATCTGATCTTTGTTGCTGAAGAACGGCTTGCAGGATCTCATTCCCGACATTTTTCATCAAATTTATATAACATTGTAGCATGTTCTCAGACCATAAATCGTTTCTGATATTTTTCAATTTGAATCCGTTGTCCAAATACTCAATTATAAGACAAAGGTTTTCCATATAAAATTTCCCACATAATTATGCAACTGAAGCATCAGAATATAGCTTCCGAAACTTTATACGAAACTTGAAACCTCACCCAAAACTCGAAAATTCGTCCGAAACCCTAAAATCACATGAAAACCAAAAACTAAGCCAAACTTACATATACATTGATTGCATTGATGCATTTTATCTCTTTCAATTATACATCAAATGCACTGATGTATGCTATGTATCTCTTCATTATACATCGATCGCATTGATGTACTGTATTTTATATATCTCCTTAAAGAATTCAATAAAGGTTGAATATCCAGCGCTATTTGGGCTGAAATACATCCTATAATTATATTGTATGCGTGCATTTCTTTTCGTTATTATTGATTCACATGTACAATATGAATGCCATAGTTTATATTCTGACAATCAAGTTGCTTTTGCAAACATCAGTTTTTTTTTACTTACTATTTAAAATTGGGTGCAATATTAAGTAATAATAAGTAATAATACGTCCATATCTACTAATAATCGAATTGATAAGTTACCACAGAATTAAATAAATTGTCGGCATCAACAGGAATCAAAAACTTATCGTTTTGTTCATTGGCAATGTTTCTATTGTCCTAGAATTTTGAAATCAGTTGTAGACGGTATGATATTTAAAATAAAGTTGACCAGCTTTAAAAAGAGGTTGAACGAAGTGATGCAGAGAAAACAAATTGTCAAAAGCATAATTAAAATTATCTATATATTTTTCTAATTTATTTAATTATTCAAAAATAATTTTACATTTTGGGTTCTATTTCATTAAAAATGGGTAAACTTTATAATAAATTTTAAAAACTTCCATATTACATTGTTGAATTTCGGATTATATTTTGGAAAAATCCGAAACTAATTTCGGGTAGGTTTCGTTCCGACGCCAACTCTGAACAAATAGATATCTGATACTGAAAATAACATCTATCCAAAGTTTTTGGTGTTATATACGGCAAAATTTCATCAAATTCGTATCTTACTGCATTTAATGCTATATTTGTTGATTTAACCAAATCTGCAATATAAACGTTATTTATTGAGAAATCCATATATTGACAGCAGTGGTTATAAAGTTATATTGGATAAAAACAGATTTATTAAATGTGATTCAAATAATTAAGAAAATCTATTAGATATTTAGTTATATCATACTTGCAAATGATTATTAGATACTAGGTAAATATACAGCATTGTATGGGAGCCAATATTTAATATATACATAAGTTGATTACGTTCTGTTTTTGTCGATTAGTTGAATGTGATTGGTTGTATATCACATGATGCAGCCGGACAGACAAACATTTGCTGATCAAACCCTTTCGTAAAAATAGAGTCTTCCGCTTCGCTCCGGACTAATGAATAAAACTCTATTGTTCTTTCTGGCTAATATGTGGATTGGATCAACACTATACTATCTTGTCTTCAGGGATTAACAATTGCAGAGCAGCTTTTGATTTCTACAGACTATTTGTGCATAAATCTTATTCAACTTACAATCAAAAACACATACAGCCAACTCTTTCTATGCTGAACCCTTGAGTCTGGCCAAAAAAAAAGTTTGCTATAAAAAATTACTATGTTTTCTTAAGAAACCATAGCATTTTTTATACTGAACTATTAAGAAATTTTAAAATTTTGAGTTCATTATATCCAGAGTTCATTATAATGAGGTTCATTATATCCAAAGTTGACTGTATCACCAAAAAACTTTGATTTTTTTATAATTTTTTAAAAAATAAACCATCATTATAGTCACTAATTTTGACTACCATGTATTTCTAAAAATTATACAAAAAAACATGGAGTAGCTTATTTTCAAATTGCTAAATTTTTTTGAAAAATTGAAAAACATACTAATAAAAAGTAGTCCAATTGATGTCAACTTTTTATTATAAGTGTATTTTGATGTCCTAAACAAGTTTACTTAGTAAAATTTAGACTTTTATATGCAGAAACTGCTAATGGGTTTTTTGAAATTTTTGAAAAAATCAGAGGAGTAGCTTATTTTCAGAGTAGATTATTTTCAGGAATATACAGTAATATAGATTATAAAATCTAATTGGCCAATATTCATATTTATGTTTATTTAAAATATTCTATTAAAGATTCTTAAAAATTTGATAGCAAATAACTTTGATGCAGTGGTTCGATTTGTGTAAAACCACTACTAAAATGTTTGCTTAATATGATAATTTTAATGAGCCCAAGATCATTAAAATTGAATTACATGCTTCTGAAATTATTAAAGTTTTGTATTATTTACATGTTTAAAAATTAATTAAATATAAATATTTAAGTAAAAAATCCTCAATAATCTTAGCATTTGGTAATTAGATTTGAATAATTTTGGACTTTTTAGAATTGTTTTATCGAATAAATACTCTTCTAGTAATTGTTTTATCCAAATTGGGCTACTATATCAAGAGTTATTCACTATCAAACATTTTAAATTTTTTAATAGTATTTCAAATATGCACAAATATATTACTTATTGGCCTTTAGTCATATGATCATAACAAGTATTTTATTTATAGCCACACCTTATACAATTACCAAAATATAGTATGATAGACTTGGTAATTATAGAGAGATTAGACTATATATAAATTGGGTGATTATTTAAAAGTTAAATTTGTTAGACAAGAACAACTATTAGAAGTAGTGCTCCTATGTTCAGTTCGGGTTCGGTTAGGTTCGGATCCGATCCGGGATCGAACCGAACTCGAACTCTAAATTTTGCTATTTTCAAACTTCGAACCAGACTCAAACTCAGTTAAGAGTTCGGTTCGGTTCGGTCCAAAGTTTGTCAAACTAGTTTGAAGTTCGAATATTTATACTAGTATTCGGATTAGTTTTACGAATCGGGCAAAAAATCATAATCGATTAGTTAGTTGAAAATTTTTAATCAACTAATTAATCGATTAATCGATTAATCAGATCTACATCGTCTGCATTGTACAGTAACCAAAAGAAACCACTAGTTACACAGTTTTTTTTTTTATATCATATTTATTGATTTTTTTTAATTTTGTAGTATCACCTTTCACTGTCACGTTTTCAAGTCTCTTTAGGTTCGTTGATACTGTTTTATGTTTGCTAATACTCTTTTTTTTGTTTAATAGCTTTTTTCACCATTTCAGTTCGTCGTCTTCTACTGATGTTTTTTTTTTGTTTGTTTGCTGACGCCTTTTTTGGTCTTTCAGTTCGTCGCTTCTTTTCATCATTTGCTAGTGTGTTGTTTGCTAGTTCCTTTGTGCTTCATTTCGTTTGTTTGCTAATACCTTTCTTCATCTTATTCAGATGTTTTAGGTTCATCGTTTACTGGTGCTTAAATCGTAGTACTGTGATTTAGAGATAGAGTTAGTGTTAGTTGATATGCGGATTTAAAGATTAGGCTAGGGTTGGTAGTATAGTTAACCACGAGTTAGTAGTATAGATAAGGGTTGGTGTTAGCAATAATGTTAATGTTTAAGGGTTAGGGTTAGTGGTATAGATTAAATTTAGCAGTATAGTTAGCGTTAGGGTTAGCGATAAAGTTAATAATATAGTTAAGTTCTGAAACATTTAATATATAATAGCATTCTTTAAAACGAACTTATTGTATAGATAAATAAAATAAATTGAAACATAACTTATAAATAAAAAAAGTTAATAAATAAATAAATAAATTAAAATAAAAAACGCGAAATTAAAATAAAAAACGCGAAATTATATAGTACATAATACCTACTACCCTCACGATGCTTCGTGAAAGGATAATATATACTACTCATTGCATAATGATAAAGATATAATTAATTGCAACAGGAAATTACTACGAGCTCAATAAAAAAAAATATTTCAAAAAGAACTAAAAATACAAAAAAAAAATCTACTCTAAAAACTAACTATTGCGCTATGTCCCAATTCTAAACGCACTACGTTCCAATTCTAAATACTGTATTGCCAAATCTAACTATCGATCTATAGATCAATAGTTAGATTTGGCAATACAGTATTTAGAATTGGGACGTAGTACGTTTAGAATTGGGACATAGCGCAATAGTTAGTTTTTAGAGTAGATTTTTTTTTTGTATTTTTAGTTCTTTTTGAAATATTTTTTTTTATTGAGCTCGTAGTAATTTCCTGTTGCAATTAATTATATCTTTATCATTATGCAATGAGTAGTATATATTATCCTTTCACGAAGCATCGTGAGGGTAGTAGGTATTATATACTATATAATTTCGCGTTTTTTATTTTTTTTTTTTTTATATGTTTCAATTTTTTATACAATAAGTTCGTTGTATAAGAATTCTTTATACATTAAATGTTTCAGAACTTAACTATATTATTAATTTTGTCGCTAACTCTAACTCTTTGCTAACTATGCTGCTAAATTTAACCTTATTACTAACGATATCACTAATCCTAACCCTTAAACACTAACCTTATTGCTAACACTAACCCTTACCTATACTCTAACTCACCTTACTCGTCATTAACTATACTACTAACCCTAGCCTGATCTTTATTTTAATTCCTAATCTTTAAATCCGCGTATCAACTAACACTAACTCTATCTCTAAATTACAGTACTACAATTCAAGCACCAATAAACGACGAACCTAAAATACTGCAAAAGATGAAGAAAGGCATCAGCATACAAACGAAAAAAGCACAAAAGAACTGGCAAACAACGAACAGAAATGCATTAGCAAACGACGAAAAGAAGCGATGAACCGAAAAACAAAAAAAGGCGTCAGCAAACGAACAAAAAGAAGAAACACTAGTAGAAGACGACGAACTGAAAATGACGAAAAAAGCCATTAAACAAAGAAAAGAAGATCAACAAACATGAAACATCGAAAAGAGACTTGAAAACGCGATGACGAAAAGTGATACTACAAAATTAAGTAAAAAAAAATCATATTGCCAACTCGATCAACTAATCGATTAATCGATTTTCGATTCATATCACTAATTCGGATTTCAAACTAGTTTGACAAACTTCGGACCGAACCCGGACCGAACTCGAACTTGACTAAAAAGTTTGAAACAAAAAGTTTGAGTTTGGTTCGAAAATCGAACCGGATTCAAACTTGACAAAAGTCCGGTTCGGTCCGATCCGATAGGAGCCCTAATCAGAAGAACAATTAAAAAAATATTACATATAAAAAATATAAAATTACGACTACTTTAGACTGGTTAATAAATCATAATAGTAGGGCTCTGATGGACCTAAACTAAGCCTGGACTTTTGGCAAGTCTGAGTCTAGTTTGAATTTCAAGCTAGACTCAAAATCAAACTATTTTAAAACTTAGTCCAGTCTGGGTCAAAATATCAAATTTTTGGCTTGGTTTGAGTCCAGTTTGAGTCTAGTCCAAAAGTTTGAGATTGGTCTGAAAGTCTAAAATCCAATCTACTGTATTGTTATGAAATAACGGGCATGGCATTATTTAGTGGTTTTGGCCTGAATTAAGCTTAATTTAGGCTAAAATTTGTTATTTTACCCTCGTGTGTTATTTCGCGACAATACAGTAGTTATTATACTCTAGAGTACATAACCAGTTAATTTAGGATATTCAGATACCTATATTATAAAATTGATAAGCAAATAAATTATTGAGGTATCTGGTTAACTTAAAATATAATATAGATAATATAAAATAAAATACAATTATAATAAATATTTCAATTTGCATATTATTACATAGTGTAAAACTTGTCTATATTATAAATTTAATATATTTTATATATTTTAAATAAGAACTTGATTTTAATATATTTTGTTTGTTTATTATATTTATTAATAGATTAATAAAAATCAATTACACTTTAACTTATACTATTTTATAGCTTTTTGTAAGTATAATAATAATTATTATATTATATAAATAAATACATACTTGTATAGTAAGCACTTTTTTTATTTTTTATTATATGCTTTATACAGTATAAAATATAATAAAAAAATACAAGTTGAATATTGTGTAATAAAAGAATAATTCTATACTATAATTGTTCTATATTATTTCTGAGTTTATATCAATTCTGAATAGACATGTGTTCTTTCTTAATTTCCACTGATCATAGAATAACCAAAATTAGTGTTCCCCATGATTCAGACTGGGCAGGTATTTTTAAAGATCCATACCTAGTCCGAACATCAATTCAGATCTATATCACTTAGATCTGGGTCTGACCCGAATCATGAAATTTAAAAAATTTATAGATACAAAGTTGTTAAATAACTAAGCCCAAGTGCCTTGCTAAAAAAAAAAAAAGTAAAAAAAAAATTGTTGAATAATTTCTTGCCTGATTTTATTTATATAATTTTGCTATAATAGATCCAAAATGATACAGTAATTCAGGGACTAGTGATTAATATAAATATTACAAATATGTGAGTATGTACATATATATCACTGGCTGGATGCAGAAATATTTATTTCATCTGTAAAAACAAAATTCCAAATTAACCAATCAGTATTAAGTATTATTCTAAGACTGGACTGGGCAGATCTTCTTGTGGGTCCGAATCGAATCTTAAAAATCAAGGGTCTAAACTCGGTCTGTCAACAGACTGGACCAGACCCAGACCAGACCCAGATCTTTTGTGGAACACTAACCAGAATGCATATTATAAAACCATGCAATGTAATAAACTACTGAAATAATTATTTATTAATAATTAAATTGTATTTGCATTGATCTTTTTGTTGATATTTATAAAAATAATTGTTTATTGTTTCATTTTTAGATATATATATTCATTATATATTAAGGGTGTGGCGCCTTAGAGAAGTGGTCAAGGTATCACCCCCCAAGCAGCAGGTTGACAGTTCGAATCCCACTGTTGACGCTTTGAACAATAGGCCTGTGTTCGGTAACCATGTGGCTCAGATTGGTTGGGTTGCAAAAACCTGTTACCTTGGTTCCACTATCTTGAATAGGAGCTACGGCGCAATGGTATTATTGTTACACTGTAAAATCTAGGGAACCGAAGAAATGGAAACCCGTTTGGCAAGTCCCGAATTAGAAGGTAATAGTGAAGATCTACAATAGCACTACCAAAAGAAGGTGGGTGGCCAGGATCAGAATGAACCTAATAAGAGCAGGCGGCTTTGTCGCTAAATCCGTATCCGAAGTGAAATGGGACACAGAAGACAACGGTAGGCAATTGGTGCGAGGTAAAGTAGCCCTTAGGCTGATGGTTTATCTAAAAGAGTTGGGG
Organism: Gigaspora rosea; assembly: GCA_003550325.1. Taxonomy (NCBI): domain Eukaryota; kingdom Fungi; phylum Glomeromycota; class Glomeromycetes; order Diversisporales; family Gigasporaceae; genus Gigaspora; species Gigaspora rosea. The sequence goes on from QKWP01000328.1 coordinate 77,442, forward strand.
CCCCTTAAATATCTGCGCTTGTGCAGTGCAATGGGTAGTAATAGGAAGAGTATGAACCAGAGGGTTTAAATAGGCAATTCCTGTAGTTGGGTTGTAGGTATGGCAGCTAGTGTAGAACCTTTGGGCGGACTACTTAAATTAGGCACCAAAAGTGCACGTATGGCTAGTTGTATCCTCATTAATGTAATAAATATTACATCCTAATAACTCATAATAAAACCCGGCCATAGTATTTGGCCTCTAAAGTTAAAAAAAAAAATATTCATTATATATTTTTTTCTTTAATACTTTATTGAAAGGATATGGCTTTATAGCTTGTGAAATTTATTATAATGAATGTTTAAATACACTAAAAAATTCTAATTTTTAGTATAATCCAAAATTCAAGTTAATACCTTTAAGGTTCTTTACAGAAGAACTGCTTATACTAAACAAGTCTGCTCATACTAAATAAGTTAGAAATAACTTGGGGATATAAGTTTGTTATATTAAAAATTTTACAAAATAATCTGTACTACTACCAGGCTAAGTAAACATTATAAAAAAATAAATTTATGATTTTTTTAAAAAATTTTTGGTAATTATTAGATTCAGATTAGACAGAACACTCAAACAGATTTCGGCCATTGCTAAAAAAACAAATATAGATGTGTTCTATGCAAAAAATACAAAATTATTAATTACATTGTTAAAATATATATGAAAATTTAATTGTATTCTTTTAATATTTAAAAGGTAAGTATAAAAATTAAAAAACTCTTTCTGTAGATCCCTATTACCAAGACTAGAAAAAATTTTTTTCTGTGACAATATCCTGATATTTTACTAAGCAAGTTGATACTCGGTCCAGAAATAAACTTGTCCAGCACCCAAATATTGACCTAAAGAGGTGCAATATTTATAAAAAGGTTCAAACCTCTTTGAGTCAAGAAAACATTTTTTGCTGTACAGCAACAATAGTCAATGGACCAACCAATACCTACTACCAAAAAGCACTTTATTACTCCAATTCTAAATAAAAACACAAAAAACACTATCACTAAGTACTCTTTTAAAACAAAATCTGTCCAGAAGCTATGACTTCAAGCAGCTCTTTTTCTCTTATTAGCCTCTTATTATTTTTTACAAATCAGCCTAGCCATAAAAAAATCTCTCTCTGATACCAAGCTTATCATGTTAGAAACTGAATCTGCTAAAGAATTTATTGAAATTACTATTAGAAACTAGTCCAAGCTTATATACTCTGTAGTTTTTGCTGTTCTTTCCTTACCAAAGTACAAAAACAAATTCCTTTTCTATACCAATGTTACAAACTAGAAAATTTTCAAACTTGGTTAAATTCCCACCTTATTGGCTATGCAAACAAGATAATACAGAGCAACTAGTCCTATTTGACCATATAGCACAAGGAAACAGTACTGTCAATATTAATACAAAATACTCCAGAACTACCTGAAGTTGCGATCTAGTTAAACTAGTACAACTTTACAATAATGGCATGAAACTTTATACAAAAGCAAAACACATCAATAACCTCCCATTGATCCTGTACAACACACTTGGTAATCCAGAAACTGACAATGAATCTGTCAGTAGCAACAAAGGAAGTGTATAAGACCACCCAATCAGTACTATACTAGAAAATACAAATTCGCAAATGCTCTCTGCTCAGACAGTACACTTTCCAGACTTTTCTGTTCTAGAAGACATATACGCACTAACTTCTACACTCACTAACCAAATAGCAGTACTATGACCATCTACACCAACCAAACAGATTGCCCAACTGATCATCTCTAGTACTACCAATTTTACTGGCACTATTGTCTAGTTATATTTGGGTATCTTTACTAGCACTAGCAAAAAATGGTCACAAAGTATCAATTCAAACTGCTCTTCCCAACAAAGCAACCAAAATGATGCTTGAAAATGCCCCAGGCAGTAGCAGACAACTCTATAGCCAAATTACTAAAATATATTTAAACTTATCCTCTACAGACACTTCAGAGCAGACAGAATGGGCAGCTACTGTACAGAGCAAACTAGAAGCACCAGACATCATACTCTTTGATCTAGAAGCATGATCATATGATACTATTACAAATGCACTAACAACTCCTAAAGGAATTTACATATTTACCTGCTACAAACTAACTACACTTCCTGTACAAGCTGCAATCCCAGAGGCCAGTGTTGTCACTTGGATGTTTTTTGGACATTTTGGACATTTTTTCAAATTAAAATTACTTAAATTTTATTAAGATAATCTATTTTAATTTTTTCACCAATGAGTCCAGCACCTAAAAAAATATATAATTATATATATTTTTTTAAATTACTTTATTGATTAGTTAAATATGGGACATAGGCTTGGACGATTTTGGACAATCTTGGACATTGGACAAAAAACATAGTATGGACACATCCAATTAACAACACTGCCAGAGGCTATTCAACTTAAATTTGCTCATCAAGTTACCAAATTCTTTACCGCTTTTACCAAGAATCAAAGAATCCAACCAGCACACCAAAAAGAATATATCAACCTGTACAATAATACTCTTGAAATATGCAAAATAAAAATGAAATTATATTCATGAATTGTCAAACACACACCACTATTTACTCAATGCTTAGGAAAATGCTAATTGGGCAATACTTTGCCAATACCAATTTCAGCAGACTCATAGCAAAAGCAATACATAAATTACTGCAGTATGCATAAGAGGGCCCCGAAATATATATAGATAGGTTAGGTTAATTATGAAATTACCAAAAATAGAAAGATCTGCAAAAAAACTTCAAAAATAATCAAAAAATTACTATAAATAAAATAGATTTGTATAAAAAACACTAAAAATAAGCAAACTAATATCTGACCTATTAGTGACCTATCTATATATATTTTGGGGTCCTTGCACAAGGCTTTCTGCAAATCAAAAACAAAGATGATAAAGCCCTTAAAGCAATTAAAAAAGAAATTCAAAGAGCTCTTGAGAAAAAACTTCCACCACTTCCAGAACACCCAAATCAAATCTCCGAAGAAATAGTAGCAATTTTTCCCTTTTCACTTCCTATTAAACACAATCACACACTAGAGGAGTAGTCAATGCTCTAAGAAAATCTTAAACTTCTAGAAGCATATATTGTAGAGCTTTCTCCCCTCCCTGCACACTATAAAGAACTAACTCTTAGCTTGCAGAAGTTCTTTACAATCAAGCACAGAGCAGTACTACTGTATTTGGCTGAATACAAAAAATAACTAGCAGATTATTACAAGGTGGATGACAGAATACCAGACACATACTTCAACTTGCTGCCCAAAAAGAAGTCTCTCCTTTCTATCTACCAAGAGCTCAATTCTAGAGTTAGAAGTTTTTTTCTATACAACTCTGCTACATCAATAGTCCCACTCTCTAAAGTGGTCTCAATACTCAGAAAATACTACATATTCAAGCTCTTGCCTAATGATTACTTTAGCATAAAGCTACTGCTCCCTTCTGTCACAGAAGAAATCAAAACAACTACCTAGTTACATTTCTAATTACAAGTGACCAGAAAGCTAGAAGTTTCTAGAACTAATAACACCTTACTATAAATTTAAGCTTTCTTTACTTGAACATTATGCAGGCCAACTCCACTAACAAGCCCAACCTTCCCAATATTGACCAAATCATAGAAAAATTCAATATTCCTATCCCAATTCAAATACCAAAAGATCTGATAGAAACTTTCAGAGAATTCGCATGCACTACTGCTTTATTCAACTCCCAAAAAAGTGAATTCAGATTTCTACCAACTCCTCTAAAGAAATAACAGCAGACCTGCCTCTTTCTAAACACTTGCTCCAGCTGTCCAACAATTTACCCAAGCTAAAGACTTATCTCTCTGATCAAAACATTGAGCTGGTACTCCCAATTACAGTACAACAAAATATAGCACCTACTATGAAAACTCTCTGGTTATACTTTAAGATTAACTCTATTCTAGACTTCCTACTAGATCTACCTCTACTATCTATTTCTACATAGACATATTCCAAATGAATACATAAGCTAAACCAGCTTCACCTAGTACAATACAATTATCTGCAAGCACTCTACTAACAACAAAAAAACTAAAAGAACCCATTAACCCAATTAATTATATAACAGACAACCATACCTCTTCACTATTGGCAAATACAACCCCAATGGATACAAGTAAAATAGTAAATGAACAGTTCTAACATAGAACAACTGACAAACCCTATTGCTACTACTTTTACATCATCAATGACCAATAACAGACTATACACCAGTGACCAATCTAACTCTCTTCTCTCTCCATCTGCATATATAATATTTGAGGCTTTAACCAAAATCTTAAAAACAAGTTTGAAAATTCTATCTTGTAAACAATCTTGATATTATTAGTTTAATACTATCTAGTGAATACCTAACTACCAAACCCATAAGACTCTATTATATGTACTTCTAGTTCTGTACAGAAGGCTCCAAAGTAGGAACCATGATTATAATAAACAACAAATTTATACCTCATATTCACAATATCACTACACATTGGATATGCAATTGCTATTGATATCTTTCTCAAACAAGCTTTCAAATTCCAAATCATTTCAACTTATCTTCTTGTGACAGTATCTCTTGTAGACTGGAAATACAAACTATATTATCCAATGGATACAACAGGCCACTTCACTGAATATACTCCCTATTGTACTAAAAGATTTTAATGCCACTACAGATAATATACACTCTAGTATGATTAAATATAAACTTTACCAATTTCTTTCTTACAACATGTACGACCTGACTTCCCATTCACAAAACCAGTGCTATACATGCAAAATCAAGATATAGTAGCCAAATTGATTATATATGGATATATTACACTAGTCGAAATTTTTTAATATGATAGGCCGATATTGAGAAGATTATAGGCAATATGTAACAAACCAAACATTATAAAATCGGGTAAAAGATATTTGACTAATTAATATAACCATATAAATATCTGCCATTCGATATCTTGTTGACATATTAATTTTTTAAAATATATAAACCAAAAAAAGGCCGATATTATTAAGGTTGATATAACAACTAAATATTGGCTTACATATAAACTGATATTCTAATGAACAACTACATTATGAGAAGATATAATACTGAGTAGTTAAACTGCTAATTATAATCAAAATCTATGCCGATATTTTATTATTTTACATTGATATATAACGATAAATTAGTGATATTATATACTTCTTAATGATATATTACCGATTCTATTAATTTATTTTTTTAAACTAAATTTAAGCCGATATTTGGTTGATTGATTTATTTTTCTATTTTCGTTTTCTGATATATTTCTGATTATATATTAATAGAAGATATTTTACTGATTTTATTAATTATCTCTATTAATCTTTAATTTAGACAGATGGGCAATGATATATAACGATATTTTTATGATATTATACATTATGCAAAGATATTTAACAGATTCTATTAATTTATTTTTTTAAACTAAATTTAAGCCGATATTTGGTTGATTGATTTATTTTTCTATTTTCGTTTTCTGATATATTTCTGATTATACACATTAATAGAAGATATTTTACTGATTTTATTAATTATCTCTATTAATCTTTAATTTAGACAGATAGGCAATGATATATAACGATATTTTTATGATATTATATATTATGCAAAGATATTTAACAGATTCTATTAATTTATTTTTTTAAACTAAATTTAAGCCGATATTTGGTTGATTGATTTATTTTTCTAACATTCTCCCGGACTTATTTTCAAATTCCATGAGAATGTTCGAATTGTTCGTTGAATGCTTTGTGTCTTCGAAGTAAGTGACACGATTAATCATTAATATAAATTTTTCGCGGTTCTGATTCCTAGTTTCGGTCACAAGTTATAGTCAGTCACGATTATAGTACTAGTCACTACATTATACTAGAAGATTATGTGTAATATTAAAATTAAAAAATTTTTCTGGTTTATACCTCTTTTTTTTTCTTTATATATATAGGGCATCGAACTTAGAACTATCGTTGTTTTAAGAGTTTATAGACTTCTTCGTCGTAGACGGTGTAAAGGTCTTCGTTGGTTATTCATTTCAGTATCGACATTTTTTGGTGTTTTCTTTTGCATTTGGACTTTTTTAGTTTGTCGTTGGTGTTGTTTTACATTGTCGAGGTAGGTGTTGTTTTTTTTAGTATTCGTTCTTTTTTCTATTATATTGCTACAAAGTTTTTCATCTACGTAGTTCTTTGTTCTTTAGGTTTCGTTTCGGCATTCTTCTTGACATTAATTTGTGGGGTTTTTGATCGTTCGACTTTTCATGGATTCGGTTACTTAGAGTAGCTTTGTGGGTTTTGGTCCGATTCTTTATTGGTACAAGGTGGTTGTGGTCTTATAAAAATATTATTCTGTTAAATAATTATTTCGCTAGATGTTGGACGTTTTCTTGGGTTCGAATTTATGCATTGGTTTGCTAATTCAATATAACAATCAGGGGTTCCTGGTCCAAATTTAGGCCTTAGTCCTTTATTCTTCATTTGTAGTGTCTTGGTGCTTGAACCTTATACTGGGATGATGAGAAGTACTTGTCGTTGAATCAGGGTTGGAGTCACAGTACTTAGCAAGATCTTCATTAGGACCTTTTCTAGGTCTAAAACTTAGCACTGGGCCTTTCGATAATGTTGGAGATTCTTCTTGCGTTTTGGTCGACTTTGAGATAAATATAGGTTTTTGCTCATTGATTTGTATTTTGCATAAATAACACTAAAATATAATTTTTTTTTTAATGATCAACTTAATTTCCTTTGTCTTGGCTGTTCGCATTATTTTGAAGTCTTTGAAATGGTACCACACTACTTTCTTTGGGCTCCGGTTTTGAAAGATACATACAAATTTTCATTCATTTCTTCTCTTGTTTTTATTTGGATATGCTTCTAACTAATTCTTGGTCTTGCTTTTCAGATTCGGGACTCTTTAATTAATTCTTTCTTGGTCTTGATCGAAGGTACTAGCGGATTGAATTTATCGAATCTTTTGAGGCAAGGGTCGTCGAATTAGAATTAGTGACAGTGAATCTTGGAAAAAGAGAATTCTTGGTCAGGTTCTTCTCTTGTTCCCCTCATAACGATGATGGTAAAATTTCCATTTTTTGTGCAAGGGTCGGGACATCTTTTTGCGTGAACTTTTTTTTGTAAATTTTCTTATGTTGTATAATTTCTTTATCACACTAAGTATCATTGACCGGTATTTCTTTTGAGTGCTATGTTCTTGGGATTGGTGGTATGGGTTAGACCCAGCTGGTATGTTCTTGACCGATTAGAAGTTTGGGTCAGGAAAGTCGCTGTTGTAACCAACTTGCCGGTGTTATATAGATTGTCCAGATATCAGATAAGTATTTGTTATTTTCTTTATTTTCTTTTTTTTTATTTGGGATATTATTTTAACTAATTCTTTCTTTTCTTGTTTTAGGAATTAGGTTCTTTTATTGATCAACTTTTTTAGGGCTAAAAAAGGGTCTTGAGTATAGAATTTGATTCAGATTCTTTGTTCCATTTGTAACGATGATGCTAGAGTTCTGTCCTTTTTCATTTGAAGAAATGGGACGTGTCTTTTCACTTAAAACTTTCTTTCTTTTTTTTTCTATAGAGCGAATTCGGTTCAGCGAAGTATGTAGTGAAGCCGTGATCTCAAAACTTGGAATGGGTTAAGATTTTGGAACCAAGGGTAGTGTAATTGGAATTTCAGCAATCTTGGAATGTTCGGGACTTTGGTAGATTCGCAATCTTGCTGGATTTCAAAATTTTGTAAATTTGGAATGTATTAGGACCGAATTCTTAGTAAAGTTGGGTATCGTACATTGTCAGAAAGGTTTTCAATTTAGGATTAGGGAGCGGGGTTGAAAGTAAAAAAGGAAAAAAGGACGCAAAAAAAAAATGATAAAAAGAAAGCAAAAAGATCGAAAAGAAGATTATAAATTAGTTTTTTATTATATGTATCTGTTATTGTGTTTTTTAATTTTAAAATAGCGTTTTTATCAGAATATAACAATATTTAATATATAATCAGTAAAATAATATAAATATCAGCCAATCGGCCCATGTGTATATAAATGTAATTAGCAGGGTTGGCATGAATGGAATTCGGACAATGGAAATCTGTCCGATATCCATTGTCCGAATGTCCGATCAAAAGCAATGGACATAGGATTGGACATAAGATAACTTCAGTTAATCACATGATATTAAATCGCTTCATATGATTAGTCATTTAATTTAACATGTGACAATTAACCAATAGAATTGCCGACAAAGATTTTAGTCAATCGTAATAATAAAAGAGTTTCTTATACCACTTTTATTTATTAAACGTTGTGTTATAGAACTTCATAAATAAAGCTATACTTTATTAATGAACCAACTCTTTTCAGCAAAATAATCGCGTACCTATGTTTATTATATTATGTAGTTCTTGTGTTGATTTCCAAATTATATGTTAATGATCTTAAATAAAGCCATCCTTTGAAAGATTAATACGTATGTATGTACGATAATATGAGGCGCAATTTTTTTTTATAATAATCATTATGTGTTACGATTAATTAAATGAAGGATGGTTCAATCCGTTTAAGTTTTGTTGTCCAAGTTTAGAAACATTTCATGTATCGGCTGGTGGGAAATTAGATTTTTTTTTCTATGAATGTTTTGAACAGATAGCAAAAAGTTTCTATTTAAACCATATACTATATGTTTTCAAACACTAAATTGATCTATATAAATCAATTTTTTATATAGTTTTCGCCTTGGCCATGTGCAAATGTGCAAATCAGCATTGGACATATCATTGGACATTGGAAAATTGTCCGAATTGTCCTATGCAGCGTGATCGGGTATTGTCCAGTGACAACCATAGCTGCACCACATCGTTCATCGGAATTGCATAGGAAAATTCGGAAATGTCTGATGTCCAATAAAAAACCACCGGATATATAGCTTGCACAACCCTGGTAATTAGTAGCTAAATAGCAATTGTACAAATATTATCAACTATCGCTTTTGGCGATAGCAGACCAATAGACTATAGACTTTAAAATTCAGTTTAAGCCTATAGCCTATTGGTCTGCTATCACCAAAGGCAATATTTTATTAATAATAAAAAGATGATACATAATATCGGTAAAACATACTTTAAATTTTAAGAACCGATTACTATGAGTTTTTTAAATATATAACTAATCATATTAAAAATCGCTAACTATCGGCCAAATATTATTCAAATATCAGCCAAATCTTATTCAATATCGGCCAAATATTATTCAAATATCAGCCAGATATTATTCAAATATCGACCAAAATTGTTCTAAAGAATAAAGACGATATGTTAAAGACTAATTAATCATTCAAAAATATAACCAATATATCATTACAATATCGTATAAATTATGAAAAAAATTTTGTAAAATAGCCAATACAATATCTTCTTATGATTTATCTAATCGTGAATTTATCACCAAAATATCAATCTAAATATCTGCCTTGTATCTTCTTTATAATTTCACTAATCTTCATATGAATATATGAATATTTTTTACCGACTTATAATCGATATGCAACAAATTTTCTTAAATTAGCAGTCTATTGGCCTATTTTGATCCCCTATCAATCTGCATCATATCGGCCTGCAATCTTCATAGCCAATTTTTAGATGAAATTAGGTAATATTTTTGATTTCAACCAGTGTTATTCTATACTAATATATCTTACTAAATACACTACAAATGACTTCCATACTAGCCCCAAAGTGATCACAAGATTCTTATATCCAGATTGTCCTTTCTATATGCTTATACCAACAAACCAGACAAAATACCCAAACTTACAGAAGAATATTTGACTACAATGCTATGAATAATAACTTATAGGAAGACTTTTCCAAACAAGTTAGCACCAATCTTACCTCCCACAATATACTCCTATTAATAGATACTTCAGAATCATTAGAAACTATATAGCACAAAATTCAAATGAGTACCATTAATGTGGCATTACAATATATCTCAAACAAAAAGTTTAATGTACGCAACTTCCACTACACCTTTTTAGCTATAGCTACATATCTACACATCATTCTTAAAAACTTAGTAGCATTATTCAACAAACTAAACAATCTCTAAAACAGAACCTACTAATCCAGGCTACCTTAATTCAGTTATCACAATACTTAAGGGGGCTTCCAGAAATTACATAATATTTTGTTACTAATAAATTTCAAAAATTTGACCCACACACCCACATCTAATACTCTATTAGCCAACCAAATTTTATATTTTTTAAAATTTATTTATATATTTCAATTTATGAAATTGATAATAACTATTGCTCTATTGGACTAATTTAGATGATTTAACTACCAAAATGTTCACCTTATTGAGACGGCCTACTAACATTTTTCTAGCTGGATTATTGATACAAATACAGAATAGAAAAGTCTATATTAGCTCATAACATTAAAAATATAAAACAAATTAAGCAGCAAATCACGGAGTCAATTCAAAAAAAATGCACCAAGCTTATAACTCATTCTACTTTTATGATCAATAGCATCTTAAACTGACACAAGAACTCTGTAAAATTTGACAATATAAAACTCGAACAGGAAGTAATCCCTGGCCCAACTGCTATCAAAGATAACATCCAACAATATTTTGGCAACTGGACAGCCCCTCAGCAAATTAACCAGAATCTATTTGATTCCAAATAGATTCTGAATACAGTTCAAAATTCAATATTGATCTCGCATAGTATGCAGGCATCTTGGCAAGCTTTAGCCAAAAAGATTTTCTCTCTATACTCAACTAACTGCCCAACAACAAGGTCTGTGAACCTTCTGGAATAAGCTATAAAATGTTCAAACATGCAGGCCCAGACTTCATACTTGCTATAACCTCTCTTTTTAATCACTGCCTCTCTATACAGACTATACCAAACAGTAAAAAGAGTGTTATATCTTTTTAATCTCAAAAAAGCCTATCTTTGATAGCAATCTATCCAATACCAGACCTATAAGTCTCATCAAGCATATTAAAAAACTATATACAAAACTGCTAACCAATCACCTAAATACCATTCTAACTAAATATGAAATCCTTTCATCTTTCAACTACATGGCTTTACTAGACAACTCAATAGCTATACCTATTCACATTTTTAACAATATTATTGAAGATGCATTCTGCAACTCAAACCAACTCTGGCTTCTATTACAGGACATAAGTAAAGGATATAACTCAGTCAATTTTAATCTTTTCAAAAATTACAACACAGAATTTAGATGTCTAAGATATTTATAACATTTTGTCTAACTTGCTATCTGATCGCACAAACAGGTTTATTACCAATTTTGGTTTTGCAAACTTATACTCAGTCAAAATAGTATTGACCAAGGAGAAACAATTATATCACTCTTCTGGCGAATATACTATGACCCTCTAATCACCCATATCTTAACACACTTTTCAGGATATACATTTCTGACATTCTAGCAAACTATCCTGACCTACCTATTTACCAATTGTCTACACACATTAGAATTAGTTCTAGCTTATATAGATGATACTCTGTAAATCGCTTAATCTAGAAAAGAACTAAAAAAATTACTGAAACAGCTGTCTTATTTTACTAGATACCAACATACCAATCAGCTCAGCTAAATTCATCTTCGTTACCAAACACACTTTAGCTACTATATCATTTCTAGACTCCAATATTATGTCAATTCCCAAAGACTAGCTATTCAAATTTCTTGGTTGCTGGTTTATACTCAATAATAAACAAAACCAAATCAAAATAATTTCTGAAGAAGCTATCAACCTAGCCAATATTGCCAGTACAAAAATATAACTGACAAACTAATTGAATATATTATTAATACAGTTATTATTCTGACTACTGAATATTACCTATACAATATTATAATCTCTTAGTTAATATATAATAAAATTCTAAGCAAATACCTAACTATTGCAAACATAAATCTCACCTTTTATACTCAACTCCCAACAGTACTATGCTTAACTACAACTTATACAATATTCAAAATATATGGGACATTCAGCTAAAACACCATATTAGGAATTTTTGCACTTTATAAATAGCCTCTCAACACTTGGATTTTTGACTCATATCAGACTTTAGCAACTACAAAATAACTTGTGGTTATAACCAATATCCTTCAACATCCTTAGCCAGTTATAGATGGTCCCAACAAATACACAACTAACTTCAAAATTATCTAGCTCTTAAACCATATGGAATTACTATTTCAGCCAATTTCTATACTCTATAGCCCCAAATGATTAACAATAGTGACACACTGGCATTACAACATTAATACTTCTCACTTCAGCCAATATTCATCCTACCAGTTCAGTGCTCTTCTTGTACTGGCTGCCATCTTAACTCAACTCGTATTATTGCAAACTATTGTACTTTAGAGGTCTCGACAATTCTCTTTACCCAATTCTTGGGTAGGAAAACTACTAACAAACAACTCAAATTTAACACTAATTATATTGATCTGATTTGTTATATAGCAATTAAATACACTACCTCATTTCCTCTACCACCTACAATATACATCACTATTCACTAGTGCCAGCTCTGTTTTATGACAATAATGCCTCACAAAACCTTCTAATGATCTCACTCAACAATACTAACAAACATCATTTCACCTTTTACACAGACGGTTTAGTGGTAGAAATTAGTACCAACTAATGCTCTATGGTTATTGGCTAAGTACAAATTTACAACAACCAAATTATTTACCAGTTCTCTGTGCATGTGCACAACTGGCCATCATTCTACAAAGCTGAACTTCTTGCTATTATACTATATATTGATATTGGTATTGCAAATAGAAAACCTATTATTAAGAGTTAATAAACAATAACTTGCAATCACAGTAGCAGGTTTTTTTGCAACATTTATATTAATATATTAATTAGTATTTATATATATATGCCTTATTAAATATATTAATATATATACAATAAAAAAATATATATACAGTATATAATATAGTATAAATATATAAAAAACTTAATTAAATATAAAAACCTAGATTTTAAAATTAAAATCTAGTTTTTAAAAACTGGGTTTTAAAACTTAGAATTTAGGTTACAAATCTAAAAACTTACCAACCCTAGAATTAGTATTAGGGTTAAACAATTAGAATTGTAAAATTACTGTAGTTTTACATAATCTTGTTTTTGTAAACCAGTTTTAATATAATTAGTAAAAATACAGATCTTATACAAAATTATACAAAATTATATTGAATTATAAGATTGTAAATATAATTTTTATTTCTATAAATCAAGGTTGGCAATGGAGTTAATAGAACTCAATAGAGCTCAATAGTTGTATGAATGACTAGTATTCATTGGAACTATTCAGGGCTTCATTGGCACTATTTGCAGCTCTATTGGGTTCCATTGAGCTTCATTGCCCAATCCTGCTATAGATGATAGGCCGATTTGCAGTAAATTAGGCTTGGCGAATTAATTGTTAATTAAAATCAATTCTAGTTTCAAAATAATGCACATAGGGCATTATAGTAACGTGTATAGAAAGAATACATTCATCTGATAGACTAATTTTTATAGATCTACCTGTGATTTTCCATAATAATTACAGATTTATAAAATATGAGAAACTTTATACTAGTGATATTTATTAATTATATTAATATAACTGAGTAGAAATCATACATATTTATTACTGCCTTCGTTAGAGATGCTTTTACCTTTAAACTTAATAAATTTTTCTAGTTATTGCTCACATTCGTAGCCATCAAAAAAAACTTTCAAGAAAATATTTTTCATTTTATAACTGAGACCTTACCATCTCTATTTAAGCACCTGATTTTTGGCGATGGACTCAAACATAGTAAAAAAACCTAATTATAGTCACAAATCGCTTATAATCACTTTCACCATGAAAATTTGATTTTTTAATAATTATATTAAGAATAAACTCTCATTATAGTCACCAATTTTTAAATAACGCAAGTAATTAGTCTAATTGGCTACAAAGTTCTAAGGCAAAAATACAGACAACCAGTGTTACTATAATAATATTTCAGTGGCTCAGAATTACGGCATTTCTTTATTCTGCCCTGCTTCATTTGATCGATTATTGTTATATTCAATCATCCTTAAACATCTAAATAGTACCTCTATAGCACATGTTGCTTCTATTACTTATTTAGATATCCTTAGTAATATGGACATTTGACGCATCACAACAGCCTTACTTAATCGTAGAATGAATTACTCTTCGCTCTTATCATGCCATATCTCTTGCACACAGAACAATTTTATATGAAATATTATTGCTTCGTTCAGGGACGAACGAACATGAAGCATTTAAATATTACCGTCTCGCCCCTCACACACAAGAATAGTACGATTAAGTTTATAGATGTCGAAAGAATATTAGCATGTAATTAGAAATGCGTTTGTGCATATCTCAAGGACGAATTAATTGTGTAAGACGGAAGGAAGTTAAACCTACAATTGTGTAGTTTAATTAATTATGTATATTGAAACATGTATATAAGTACGATGTGTTTGCTTTTCATGTATGAGAGAAGAATTAGGTATTAGATAATGTTAGATATTGTCTTAATGATTCCTCCTTTATAATAATGTTTCTTTAATAAATGTTATTATGTCGTATCTCTTGGTTTTCACATATTTCTGTATCGTTTCTCTTAAATTCCCTTTGAGTATATTTATAACATGACCTTACATATTCCTTCTCTTGTTCACTATTAATGACTAAATCTGGCCCTCTAATTTGACGCTCTCCCGAAACTGATAGTGACACTGGTAATAACAATTTTATGATTTTTAAACTATTTATTAAATGAATAAAAATAGTTAGTAAATCAGCAAATACAAGAAAAATTACATTCAAAGATTTATATGGTAGATTTTTAGATTTTTCGTAAATTTTGGTCAGGCTTTTTGCCACCCAGATAATCTGATAATTGCTAATTTTCTCAGCGATCCTTGTAGTTAGTAGTTTTGTGTCGATCCACCATCCATTATTCTGATAGTATAAGTAATATGCTAAATAGCGATAGATATGTACATATGTATCCTTTTATAGATTAGGCTTAAATACAGTTAATATAAAGATTAACGTTAATACAGATAAAGTAGATAAAACATGTAATTTTATATCATAAAATAGACATAAGCCATTCGTGTCAGTGAAATTTTAAATACACTACCGCCATCTAATATAAATTAGAACATCTATCCAATATTTTAAGGTCTTAATTCAACACTATGAATCAAGTATACTATAAACAATATCAATGTGTATATTTTATATTTTGTTTATAGACTATAGATTTTTAATCTTTTAATAAAATTTTTATAATCACCATTTATAATTTTTAATATAACTGTGATTATATAGAGGTTTAGATTTATAGTTACACCTTTCTATAATTACCAGATTAGGGTGCAACCAACTTGGTGACTATAGGAAGGGACAACTGTATTTAGAAAAAGAAACTCTGACTTCATAATGGCTTTCCACTACCAATCAATCTTTATCTTAGGCCTTATGTTAGCTAAACAAAGTTATTTACAATAATTCATCAGACTTGCAAAATAAAAATTGTTAATATTAATAACCTTGTCTAGTCTAACTGGCCCAGGTCCTAGTATGTTAAATGAAAAGCAGTCATATAATCTGGACTGCTTAAAACAAGCTTCTAGAATCTTTGTCCAGTCATTTCACCATAAGCCTTGCACGTCCTTCTATGTTACTTGTCTCCCAGCCACTCATGACAATTGTATCTAATACAGTAGGTGCCTTTTCTTTTTGGAAGCAGTAAACACTGCAGATCTTTTAGAGGAATTGCCCACTTTTTGAAAATTTTTTACGAACTGATAGCACTAGAGTGAGTTCACATGTAGCAAAAGTAAGGACTGTGGTTCTTCCAATATAGTCCAAAATCCATCAGAGAGCTGCCAAGTACTTCTCGGGTTATGGTAAGTGATAAACTCTAAGCTTGTCAGCAGGTAGTCTATGAACTTTACCTCTAAATAACAAGTTCTAGTTTTTTTGTGAGTGACAAACTCTAAAGCTATTAGCAGATACTCAGTTAACTGTATCTCTAAATAACAGCTGCCAGGTTGCATGTTTTTGTTAGTTTTTCTTCTGTTACTTTGAGACTTTACTTCTGATGTTAGCGTATTTGTTGGTACAGGTGATTGATGGGTAGAGTTATGGAAGAAACCTTCAAAAAACTTTCAAGAAATTAATATTTATTTAGAAATATTATTAAAATCAGCCTGGCTGATTTTGTTAAAAATCATCCATCATATAGTAGTATAAATAGATGATCATCTGATCATTAATGATAATCTTTTTACATACTTTTTTTTTTGCTACGTACATTTAACTCTTTATTTTCTTTTAGATAACAGTTAATAGCATCGTCGTCATCGATGTCGTTTTTGGAACCGTCGCAGGAGTCGTCGTAAGAGTTATTATCGAAGTATCAATAGAAGTTCACAGCTTTCAGAGTCGTGGTGGATGTGAATTCGCTGTAGCTTTAAATTTCGTTGGTGGTCGTAATTTCGCTCTGGCTTTTAGTGTTATTGGTGGTCCCTGACTTTTAGTGCCGCTTGGTGATTATGATTTCACCGTGGCTTTTAAGGTTGGTGGTTGTGTGATTTTGCCGTCACTTTTAGTGTTGTTGTTTGGATTTCGCCACTTAGTTCTGTTCGTTGTCTTTGAGCTCTTTTTTTCACTGCTCAAATAGACGTATACGCGACTAACTTTTTTCCTTTCAAGTGGTGCTTAAGGAGGCTTCGTGGTGGTGCTAATTATTCTTGCCAGTAATGGTTTTGTGGGGGATATTGTTTTTTTCGTTGTTCCAGCTTGTAACTAACAGCTTTCTTTTTTCGGTAGTGCTTAAGACCTTTACTAGTGGCTTCGTGATAGTGCTGAATTGCTCGTGCCGGTGGGTTTTTGATGTAGATTGGATTTCAATTTTTTATGTAATTCGCATTTTCTTTTAGTTCATTAAGTAATAAATCGACGAACAAGTTGATTATAGACTCGTACGATGTATAACTTATCTTCTAGTAAAGTCCTTTTGCTGGGATCTGATTATTAAAACCAGGAGTTCGCAGGCCGAAGGTCTGCGAACGTATAGGGAAATTCTTGATGTATTATTTTTATTTATTATGGTAGTACGTTTGTTGTATCTTGGAAAATTTGTTGCGCAACGATTCGTGACATAAGTGAATTAATAAAATAAATGAGGCCTAACAATAATCATGAGGCCTAAAGGTTAGGGTTAGGGTCAATTTGCATTATGTTGAGCTTTGAGAGGGGGTTTTATATATATTACTTTAATCTATAGCTGTAAAATCTGCTATGTGTATAATAAATTTTATATTAAATTGATCTTGCATTATCATTGGCCGATACGCAGATCGTGTAACCAGGATGATGTTTAATGAAATCAGCCAGGCTGGTGGTTAGAATTATTCATTTATTTATATAAATTCTTAAATAATCTTATTTGTCAGCTATTGCAGCCGTTGCACCACTATCTTTGGTTTATATTATTAATTAATACTACATGTTTCCATCTATACTGCTGTAAAGCATATTAAATCTACTTAATACTAAAGTAATATAAATAAAGTATTAGAATTATTAAAAGATGTAGCTTAAACTTAAATACAATAAGTTAACAGATTGTAAAGTTTTTTTTTAAATCTAAATTTACCTTAACCGTCTTGATCATTCATTTTATTCGATTATTTTTTTCGTATTTAGTACGTGTATATAGCTAATATAGATAGTAACAGTAATAAATAGTGGAACACTTGCTTCTAAGTAAATTTTTGAGAATGTTGTTTATTATTTAATTATTTTGCATAATAAATATAAGCGTTCTTTCGAAGCTAGAAATGGTCATTATGATTATTTTTTTTATTAGTGAAACGGTTCATTCTCAAAAAGTAATTTAAACTGTATAAATAAGTTACCCGATTTACATCAGCCAATCATACGAAAGTCGGCAACATGCGGGTGGGCATTACTGTATTCCGCACTTATATGGTATGCGTCAATCATTAGAATATCAACATATAGCATGACGTATGGGGACGTCACTACCTAATTTTATATGACGTAAGTGACGTAAGGGTTACGTACTATCTTTGACCTTCTAAATGTCTGTAGCACTAATACGTACTAATGGTTTTTTTGCATTTGTGTAATAAATCTAAAAATTATAATCTCTCTTTATATAGAGAATGTGCAGAGCCTTATATATTGTAATTTTCAAAGATGGATTATTCACCAGAAGCGAAAAAAAATTATGATTTTTTTTTAAGAAGTACTGTATGATACATCTGAGAATTTAACTCATCTACTGTATGACTGTATTAACTATATCAAAACGGTTTATTTCTAGTTGGTGTAGATGGTGGAAGAGAAGTTGGTAAATCTCGTCTTATCTTCAAATTTGCGGCAGATGATTTTCTCAATGGAACATATGAAGAAACTTTGCATGTGTATGTGACAACCACGCACATGCATATCCATTTAGACGATTACAATTACAATGTTAAAGTTGAATTTTAAGAAACGGGTACGTGCTAATAATGTAATCTAATATCTAATTGCATAGGGTAAAATCTTAACATTAATAATTATTAATGATTCGATAATATTTTTATTATTTTATGCAGGATGGAACTTGAGACCAAATAAAAAGTGAGTTGTCATAATTCTAATGCATGTGCTTTTTGTATAAAGACAATTTTTATTTATCTTGTATTTATTATAGTTATTATAATTATATTGATGGTGCTATACTTGTTTACGACATTTCTCACCCTAATGGATTAGAGAAAATCAAAGAGCTTTCACGTGAATATGTCAACACCGATAGTAACTATGTAATCAATAATATTCCTATTATGATTATTGCAAACAGATGGGACGAAAATAAGCAGAAAAGTAGAGACGATCTTTTAAACGAAGTCAATAATTTTGTTGGTAATATAATGTAAACAATAAAATTTTGTTATAAATAATACATAATATTAGTTAATACTTCGCAAAATTTAAACATTTTAGGAGAGGAATTTTTATGTGACGTGACCTCAATTGAAGAAAAAACTAGCACTAGTCTCGAAGCAATCATAAAAAGTATTTTATGCCATTAGTTCAAAAATAATAAATCGCATTGTTAACTAATATATATATTTATTAATTTAGAATGTATTTCTAGACTTTTGGACTTTAGAGGTAAATCTTTAAAAATAAATGTTGATCATTTTTGTGTGCAAGATTTGTCAATACTTATATACTGCAATATAGAAATTAATGACTTAAATGAGTTGGCTTCTGCAAGTAGCCAATTTAAGCCCATGATGAGACATGCAACACAATTAAATTTCTATGGGATTATTCCAAAGAAAGTTATTGATGATAGGCGAAAAGAAATACTGAATGAAGAAATAGATGAAATAAAATCATTTTTATTACTAGTATGTAGTATATAAAAATAAAATCTCTATATATTGTCATAGTTGTACAAATGATTCTTATATTAGTCGTATAAATTACTAGGAAGTGAGTGTAAATTCCAATATTATTAAAACAGAATTGGAATTTCATGATATGAAACAATACAATAATCAGCAACGTTTATTATTAGAGGGTGAGCATAAAACTATCAAATTAGCGATGCATTATAATACAATCTATAAATACTTCAATTATATGAATTTTTAGATCGTGAGTATAGTTTCAATAACGTTCATATAATAAATGCAACAAAGTAAATCAAAATTAATCAATGCTCTAATTAATTTTATAAATTCCAGAATGTAAGTATAAGTCTCAATAATATTCTTTTATTAAATCAAAATTTCTTGTAAACTATTATAAAATTAATACTCTTACTTATTAAGTTGGTTAGTTTCAATAACATTTATTCGCTAAATTATGGTTCATAACATTAATCAATAACATATATTACAGAGAGTGAGTATAAATTTCAACGATATTTAAATTGTTAAATTATAATTTATAATTCATAATGAATTAATCGATCACATAAATTACAGAAAGTGAGTATAAATTTCAACGATATTTATTTGTTAAATTATAATTTATAATTTCATGATGAATTAATCGATCACATAAATTACAGGAAGTGAGTATAATTTCAATAATATTTATTGGATAAATTATAATTTATAAATTCAAGATGAATTAATCGATCACATAAATTACAGAGTGTGAGTATAAATTTCAACGATATTTATTTGTTAAATTATAATTTATAATTTCATGATGAATTAATCGATCACATAAATTACAGGGAGTGAGTATAAATTTCAATGATATTTATTTGTTAAATTATAATTTATAATTTCATGATGAATTAAACGATCACATAAATTACAGTATGTGAGTATAAATTTAAACAATATTTATTTGTTAAATCATAATTTATACTCTCATGATGAATTAATCGATCACATAAATTACAGTATGTGAGTATAAATTTCAACGATATATATTTGTTAAATTATATATAATTTCATGATGAATTAATCGATCACATAAATTACAGTATGTGAGTATAAATTTCAATGATATTTATTTGTTAAATTATTTGTATTTATAATTTCATGATTAATTAATCGAACACATAAATTACAGGATGTGAGTATAAATTTCAACGATATTTATTTGTTAAATTATTATTTATAATTCATAATGAATTAATCGATCACATAAATTACAGAGAGTGTGTATAAATTTCAACGACATCTGATATTTATTTGTTAAATTATAATTTATAATTTCAAGATGAATAAATCGATCACATAAATTACAGGATGTGAGTATAAAATTCAATGATATTTATTTGTTATATTATAATTTATAAATTCAAGATGAATAATCGATCACATAAATTACAGGATGTGAGTATAAATTTCAATGATATTTATTTGTTAATTATAATTTATAATTTCATGATGAATTTATCGATCACATAAATTACAATATGTGAGTATAAATTTCAACGATATTTATTTGTTAAATTATAATTTATAATTTCATGATGAATTAATCGATCACATAAATTACAGGAAGTGAGTATAAATTTCAACGATATTTATTTGTTAAATTATAATTTATAATTTCATGATGAATTAATCGATCACATAAATTACAGGAAGTGAGTATAAATTTCAACGATATTTATTTGTTAAATTATAATTTATAATTTCATGATGAATTAATCGATCACATAAATTACAGGAAGTGAGTATAAATTTCAACGATATTTATTTGTTAAATTATTATTTATAATTTCATGATGAATTAATCGATCACATAAATTACAGGAAGTGAGTATAAATTTCAACGATATTTATTTGTTAAATTATTATTTATAATTTCATGATGAATTAATCGATCACATAAATTACAGGAAGTGAGTATAAATTTCAACGATATTTATTTGTTAAATTATTATTTATAATTTCATGATGAATTAATCGATCACATAAATTACAGGAAGTGAGTATAAATTTCAACGATATTTATTTGTTAAATTATTATTTATAATTTCATGATGAATTAATCGATCACATAAATTACAGAATGTGAGTATAAATTTCAACGATATCTGATATTTATTTGCTAAATTATAATTTATAATTTCATGATGAATTAATTAATCGATCACATAAATTACAGACTGAGTATAAATTTCAACGATATTTATTTGTTAAATTATAATTTATGATTTCATGATGAATTAATCGATCATATAAATTACAGAGAGTGAGTATAAATTTCAACGATATTTATTTGCTAAAAATTATAATTTATAATTTCATGATGAATTAATCGATCACATAAATTACAGTATGTGAGTATAAATTTCAATGATATTTATTTGTTAAATTATAATTATAAATTCAAGGTGAATTAATCGATCACATAAATTATAGGAAGTGTGTATAAATTTCAACGACATCTGATATTTATTTGTTATTTATAATTTCATTATGAATAAATCGATCACATAAATTACAGTGAGTGAGTATAAATTTCAATGATATTTATTTGTTAAATTATAATTTATAATTTATAATTTCATGAATAATTAATCGATCACATAAATTACAGGAAGTGAGTATAAAATTCAACGATATTTATTTGTTAAATTATTTGTATTTATAATTTCATGATGGAATTAATCGATCACATAAATTACAGAGTGAGTATAAATTTCAACGATATTTATTTAATTTATAATTTATAATTTCATGATGAATTAATTGAACACATAAATTACAGTATGTGAGCATAAATTTCAACGATATTTATTTGTTAAATTATAATTTATAATTTCAAAATGAATTAATCGATAACATAAATTACAGTATGTGAGTATAAATTTTGGGAATTGCTATTTCCACCCCCCACTTTTGCTAATGCCACCCCCAGCCGGCCTCCGACTCTTCCGACCTAGTCACGTGCAACGTTGTACAAATAGAGATCACGTGACTTTCGGATTCGTGCATTTTAGCAAAATTTTAGGTTACGCAAAACGTGTGATCACGTGATTTGCGTAACCAAAATAGCCAATCAAAATTTGAACCAGAACTTGGTCCAAATTGAACCAATTCGGGTTCACTTGAACCAGAAATTGGTTCATTTGAACCAAGATCTGGTTAAATTGAACAACTTCGGATTCACTTAAACCAGAAATTAGTTCTAATTGAGCCAATCCGGGTTCATTTAAACCAACTTCTGGTTCAAATGAACCCGAAGTGGTTCAATTTGAACCAAACTCTGGTTTAAATGAACCTGAAGTGGTTCAGTTTGAACCAATTTCTGGTTCAAGTGATCTGAAATGGTTCAATTTGAACCAAGTTTTGGTTCAAGTGAACTCGAATTGGTTCAATTTGGACCAAGTTTTGGTTCAAGTGAACCCGAATTGGTTCAATTTGGACCTAGTACTGGTTCAAATTTTGATTGGCTATTTTGGGTACGCGAATCACGTGATCACAGGTTTTGCGTAACCTAAAATTTTGTTAAAATGCACGAGCCTAAAGTCACGTGATCTCTATTTGTACAACGTTGCACGTGACTAGGTCGGAAGGGTCGGAGGCCGGCTGGGGGTGGCATTAGCAAAAGTGGGGGGTGGAAATAGCAATTCCCTAAATTTTTTTTTTGATTTTTATAACTCCCTACGGAGACGCTCAGTGGCGTACTTTTGAGTATAAATTTAAACAATATTTATTTGTTGAATTATAATTTATTATTTCATGATGAATTAATTAATCGATCACATAAATTACAGATGGTGAGTATAAGTTTCAACGAAATTTATTTGTTAAATTATATTTTATAATTTCATGATGAATTAATCGATCACATAAATTACAGAGAGTGAATATAAATTTCAACGATATTTATTTGTTAAATTATAATTTATAATTTCATGATGAATTAATCAATTACATAAATTACAGGGAGTGAGTATTTATTTCAACGACATCTAATATTTATTTGTTAAATTATAATTTATAATTTCATGATTAATTAATTAATCGATCACATAAATTACAGTTTGTGAGTATAATTTCAACGATATTTATTTGGAAGAATTAATCAATATCCTAATAAAAACATAAATTGCAGTGTGTAAGTATAAATTTAACAATAAATGTTAAAACTTCACAGACATGACTTTTTCAAAAGCAGCTTAGATGGTCAATGATTAGGATATTAAGTAAAAATTTTCAATGCTCTAAAAATCCACCCTTATAAATCCTAATCTTTATAATTCAAGATTTTTTATAATTATTATTTAATAATAATCGATAAAAAAAACATTAGTGAATTTTACCTCTGGTTGATTTTAAATATATTCAGAAAAATATTAATTTATAGTTTTATGATTAACACTAATGTTTAAATTACTAGAAAGTAAGTATAATTTGAACATTATGATTTAACTTATGTGTTCAAGTAGTCAATCTCTAGTATATTCTCTACACAGTCACATGATCAAAAATAACATCTTTAAAGTCTTTCAAATTCTCAGGCAAGTGAGATATCAAAAATAGACCGATAACATAGCTCTTCGTAACAACTCTACAAATTTATCGATCAGACCTTTAATTTAAAACTTTACATCCATAGAATTAAAGGGTTTGATGTTCATATATTTCAACTTTTTATGTTGATAATTTATCTTATCAATTTACACTGTAATTTATATTGCTTTATAAAGTTATCAGCCAGCTTTTTTTGAAACTTCTTATAGTTTTTCGATTTGACAGTTGGAATAAATCACATAAATGTTGAGCATAGACTACTTGAACCATGAAAAAAATATAGAGCCTAGATATACCAAATTATCCAGATGTAAGTGACAATGAAAAATAAATTTTCTTCAATGTTTCGATAGTATAAACTCATATTTAGGTAACTATATTCACTTATAATAAGTTTTGAACTTCCAAAAATAATCCTAAACATCGAAATCGACCTTATTGAGAATTTTTCATTCAACGTATTGCCTCAAAAATATCGATTTTTAAATTAATTCGAAAAAGTGTACCGAGTATTTATTAGCTACTAATCACATGACTTATTTCAGTGCTAACTACACTGTCAAATGTAATTTTTTAATCTGCATAAAGAATTTTTATACTGTATGTAATTTACACGGTTCATCCCAGTTTACCTTTTCATTTATGTTATTCTTGCAATAATAATTATAATGGTCAACTAAGAAAAAACTTTAATATGGATTTTGTAATAGCAAAAACCTTAAAACGAACTTCGTTCAAAATCCAAGTACAAGTTAGCGGTTTATTAAAGTTTGTTAGTAATTGTGGATTATCATTCACAGTTCAAGCAAGTTCTTTGGCCATCTACAAATTCCGCTGCATTAAATAAAAATGCTACTTAATTTCGGTTTCATCTATTATTTGTTTAACTGTCATAATTACAAATGAAATCTAAAAAAAAAACTCATATAACACTAGGTACGATTAACATGAGATTATATCACAAATCTGTCCAAGTGATAACTAATATCATTAAAATCTGTAAATCTTCGATATTCTTTTTTTTCTATCTAAACATGTTGGCAGGAAAAAAATGTGTTTTATCAACTGCGCTCTGTTTAATAAAGAATCCTGGCAACAAAGTTTTTTGTTTTGCAAAATGCGTACCGTGTCATTTTATAGGGAACTATTTTTTATTCCCCAAATTTATTATTTATACCCCTGCAGATTCAACTTTTTTTTAACTTTGAGCAAAGATATCTTAGTAATTACCAGGACAAATTTAGTAAACTTTTTTTCTTTAAATTCTATAGATTCACAGAATTCAAATAAAAAAAAGTTCATTGAATTTGGTCCAGTAGTTGCTGAGACATCTTCTCTCAAAGTTTGAAAAAAAAACAAATATCTATCAAAACAAACTATACAAAATTTTCTTTAAACTTTGAGCAAAGATATCTCTGCAACTACTAAAACAAATTCTATAAACATTTTTTTATTGCTTGAATACTATGAATATATAAAGTTTAAATAAAAAATTCATAGAATTTAACTTGTATTTACAGAGTTATCTTCACTAAAAGTTTAAAAAAATTATCCCAAACATCTATCAAAACAGAAGCCATGTTAAAATTTCTTCCAAACTTTAAGCAAAGATATCTTAGCAATTACCAAGACAAATTCAATAAATTATTTAGTTTAATTCTATGAATTCTTAGAATTCAATTAAAAAAATTTATCAAATTGGGCTTGGTGGTTGCTAAGATATCTTTATTTAAAGTTTGGAAAATTTTTGATACAGCTTTTGTTTTAATAGATTTTTTGGATTTTTTTTAAATTTTAAGTGAAGATATCTCTATAACTATTAAGTTAAATTCTATGATTTTTTAATTTATTTCTATAAATTTATAGAATCCAAACAAAAAAAAATTTATTGAATTTGGCTTAGTAATTGCAGAGATATCCTTACTCAAATTTTAAAGAAAACTTTGTATAGTTTGTTGTGATAGATGGTGTGATTTTCAAACTTTGAGTAAAGATATCTTAGCAACTTTTGGACCAAATTCAATAAACTTTTTATTTGAATTCTATGAATCTATAGCATTTAAAAAAAAAAGTTACTAAATTTGATCTGCTAGTCACTAAGATATGGGGTCTTTGTCTTGAAAATAACCTTATAGAGCTATGTAGATCTTATGAATAAAATTAAAATTTCTAGCCATCCAATAATCCAATTCAAATAATTTTTTTATTTTGTAGAACTCACTAAGCTCTACAAAATAAAAAAAAGTTTATTTGAATTGGATTACTGGATAGCTAGAAATTTTAATTTTTATTTATAAGATCTACATAGCCCTATAAGTTCATTTTCAAGGCAAAGACCCTATATCTTAGCTTAAAGTTTAAAAAAAAGTTTATCTGCAAGTGTATGAATAATAAATTTGGAGTATAAAAATAGTTCTCTTTTTATATTATATTTAGCAGAATTATTATTCTTTATAATATGCTATTAAATATTGAGTCTTTATAGTATGGATAAACAAATATAAAGAAAAAATAGTTTAGAAGGAGCTTTAATCAAATATAAACTGTTATTTTGCAAATAAATCAAATAATTATTGTTTTAATGTAATTAATTCATACTATTTGTATTTACTTTGTATATTCACTTTGAGCTTTTCCATATTATGTATATTCTAGAAAACAAACATATTAAAATTTTGTAATAAAATATCAAACTTAAAATTAAATAAATGCCATTTCTTTGATTAAATTTCTTAACTGCTTATTTATTATTTCTCTTAAGAAATCTTAATTGTTATTACAATAAGGTACAACATTTAATTTTTATTGCTGCCATACTAATAATCATAATAAATTTATAACTACTTATAGAGTATTATATGTTTTAATAGGCTTAACTATTATTTTACTATTATTTCTATTTTTATAATCTTTTCATTATTGCTATTACTGTATCTCTATTTTCAAATTTTTATTATTATTGCTACTATCTCTTCAAATTTAATATCTAAAGAATATTAAAAAATAAAGACAATCTTTTGCTTAGTAGCCTAGTATTATTTAAAAACTGTTTTTATTTCTATATATTTCTGGTAACATATTTCATATAACTAATATCTATTGGAAATATAAATTAACAAAATTGCTATATTATTTTATATAATTTAAAAGATAAAAGTACTATTTAAAAGAATTATTTTTATATTACTATCCAAAAATGTTGTATTTTATTTTTTATTTGATATTTTAAAGCAAAAATAAAATATATCTAAAATTGTTTCTATTAGTTAAATTATTAAATAACTTATTTTAGCATTTACTAGTGCTTAAATATATATATAATATGTATTCTTACTTGATTCTTCTTAATTTTTTCAAACTTCTAAAAATTTTATTTAACAATTAAATTATTTTTGTATATATAAGAAAATATATGATGTACATATATGCTTGTAATTGTATTGTAGAGCAAAATATCACCTATTACTAATAGATTAATCAGTACTAGCATCATAGAAAAAGAATATTTGTTATCATTATCTCTCAACTATGCCCTATTATATATAAGAATATTGAATTTTTACTAAATATGTATATATATCTTTTTTGAATTTAGCAATTAATTCATTTTTTTAAACTAAAAAAATTAAATCAAAAATTCTAGTTTGGTATTATTAAAGAAAAAATATGTTTGAGTTAATTAATTTCAAAAATTAGAATTGTGCTTATACAAATTCAAGGCTAAAGCAGTAATTAACAGTTGGAGTATTCAATCAGTAGATAAAGTATTAATTAATAAATATATACAAATTCAAGACTAAGGCTTTAATCAGTAGATAGTATTAATTAATAGGTGTATACAAATTTGAGGCTAAGGCAGTAATTAACAGATAGAGTATCTAATCAGCAAATAGAGTATTAATAGACAAATATAAACAAATTCAAAGCTAGAGCAGTAATTGACAAATAGAGTATTCAATTTGCAACATAAAAATATTAAAAATAGGTTGCAATCAAAATCAAAAGGATGAATATTTTAAAAAATATAATATAAAAGTGCATGGTTATAACTTCTATATGCAAGAAGAGTATATTATAATACATTTTAGTCTTATATCCAATTAATAGTATTGTTTAGATAGATATTTATTTATGCTAATAAGTAAACTAATTACTGTGACTAAGTAAAGTTGTCTATATAACAATTTACTTATATATCAGTATTAAAATTTTTATAATTTTTTCAGTAATTTTTATTAATATAATATAATTTATTTTACATTATACAAATAAAAAATTTATAAAATTTATAAAATTTTCAAATATTGTAAAATGTCAAATTACACTAATAAAATTATTCAAAAAATTATAATATACATAAATTATTATATAAAAAACTTTACTTAATGCGCAGTAATAAATTTATTATACAAAATAGTATTTTATATATAGCAATAATTAAGATTAGTTAGATCTTTATTTTACTAATGAATTTTTTTTTAAAAAATACATGTATGCATTATTTAATTACTTTAAGTTTTATTATTAATATTATATTATAATTATATAGGAAATAGAAATTTGTCGCTCCCCTGATTCTGACCAATCAAATTGCACAATTTAGTAGACAAAAAATTTTAAGTTTTAAAAATTAAAAATTTTACTAGTAAAATGTAAAAAATAAATAAGCGATATCAAAGCATATAATGTAAAATTTTATTTTGAACAACTTTTTCTAAGTCATAAAAATAGATTATCATAGTAAAAAAATGGGTTATAAGAAAAATCAAAAAGTTCAAACATTAGCACATATAAACCTTTTTTTTACTAATATAATCTATATTTACATTTAAGTATTATATGTAAAATTTTATGCTAAACAACTTTTTCTAAGTTAAAAAGGTAGATTGTTTTAGTAAAAAAAAGTTTTATATGTGCTAACTTGAAAATTTTTGATTTTTCTTATAAACCATTTTTTTTACTAAGAAAATCTATCTTTATAACTTAGAAAAAGTTCAGAATAAAATTATATATTATATAACATGCTATTATATATATATATTACACTTTATTAAATAAAATTTTAAATTTTTAAAAAATAAATTTTTTGCCTATAAAATCGTACAATTTGATTGGTCAAAGCAGGGGTGCGACATGTTGCTGGTGCGACAAATTTATTCCCAATTATATAAATTATTTTGTATCTTTATTAAGCCAAATTTAATATGTTTTTATTACTATAGTTTTAAAAATATTATAGTAACTATAAAGTGATTGTAACTATATAAAAGATAAAATCAATATAAATTTACTTAATAAATAAAAATGTGATTATATCAAGCTTGTATATATCAAAAGTCACTATATCAAGGTATGACTATAATTACAGTATTTGTGCTTTATATTTAGTAATCTACAAGTTGTATTTCTCTAAATTTAAAGAATTATTATTATCTGGTTATCAAATAATAATATATAATTGGATAATAATAATTCTTTAAATTTAGTAAAATACAAACTTATAGATTACAAAATATAGGAGAGAACATATTATTATAACACTTTTTGAAAATTTATATTGAGCTAAATAAACGAAATAAAAAGCTAAAAATTGTACAAAATAATATTTAAATCTATACTTTTAAATAAAAAATGTTTGCAAAATTCTATATAGTTGTTTTAAGCTAATCAAAGTTACACAGCTTTGTATAATTTTATAATTATATAAAATAGAAATTTTACAAAATTAGTAATTATCATTGCTATAGATAAAAAAATTTTTTATTAAGTAAACTACAATTATTATAAAACACACTTATGGTGTTTTATCACCATAGGTAAATTAGATTTGCAAATCTGTGTAACAAAAACAAAAAAATAAATTTTTACAAAACAAAAAATAAGAGAATTATCAGGCATTAGTATATACAAAATTTAGCAAGGAATTTTTTTTATTAGAGCCCCAAAGTTGGCTTCATAAGCAAAATTTTGAGATATGATTGATTTTTTAAAAAAATAAACAAAAAATAAAATTTTTTGTTACACCTGATCCTAAATTTTGATTGGCTATTTTAATAGTTTTGTGTAACATGTGGAAAACACATAGGTGCATTTTAGTAAAACTTAGTAAACTAAAATATAATTATATGGTATTTTCTATTTGTTAGATTTTGCATTTACCAACTGTTATACGGCATTTGAAATTTTATGATTTTTATGCATGTGCATTACACACATTATTTGAAATATTTTAAATCTGTTCCGGATTTAAAATATATCCAGACAACATTTGTAACTCACGTGCATAAAAATTTAAAATCTCAAATGCCGGTCAACAGTTGGTATGCAAAACCAACAAATATAAATGCCGTATAATCCAGTTATTCAAGCACGAAGTACTCATAACTACGGCACAATAGTGCTCTAATACTAGTAAAGCGCTATCGTGCTTTACTAGCATTAGAATACTATTGTACCTTACCGTTATTTGCCATATGATTTGACTGGTCAAATTTTAAGCACCTTCGGTGCTTAAAATCGACTAATCAAATAGCATACAGCAAATAACTCAATTATTCGGCACGAAGTACCGAATAACTATTAATTATTATGTAAATTTGTTCAGTATAATAAATTATATATAATTCTAAATTTTATAAATTTTTATAAAATTTTAAACTAAATATTATTATTAAATACAAAAATTAAATATTAAATTTAAAATAAAAAAATTTTTAAAAAATTTTTAAATAATACTTACTACTATATTTAGTAAGACAATTACTATGTGTACATGGGGCATTTATTTGAACATAGAAGTGCATAAAACCAGCCAATATCCCAAAATTTTGATTATAAAATCTCTTTTTGGCTTCTACTAAAAAAAATTTCTTGTAAAATTTTGGTATAAACTATACTTTTTCTCAATTCCAAATTTACCCTAACCTGACCATAAGAAAAAGAGTTTGTAGAAATTGTTTTGATTGACATGTTATACAAATTTGCAATTACAGAATTAATAAAATTAATACCTGTGTACCATATACTCCGTGTATAATTAGTAAAAATCATTTAGTAAATATTGGTTTAAAAAATTTAAAATTTTTAGAATATATGTAATTTATTATACTGAACAAATTTTATTTAGTAATTAAGTTTAGTTTACTTAATAAAAATTAACTTTTATATATACTAAAAAAATTAATTTATATTAAAACTATATTTTTACTAGTAAATTATACAAATAAAAAAATTTAAAAATTTTTAAACTAATTATTTTAAAAAGTTCTGTATAGAATTTTATAATTTTTTTATTTAAAAGCTTAAGATTTAAATAATATTTTATACAATATTTGGCTTTATAACTTGTTTATTTAGCTCAATATAAATTTTAAAAAAATGTTTATAATAATATGTTCCCACTATATAACTATATAATCAGATTATTAATATTAGTTTACATATTGCTAAAGTTTAAATAATTATTATTAATATGACTATGTAATTAGTTTATTAGTATTAGTTTACATATTGCTAAAGTTTAAATAATTATTATTAATATAATATGTAATCAGATTATTAGTATCAATTCATATATTACTAAAGTTTAAATAATTATAATTAATATAAAAGCTATAAAAGTTATTATATAATATTGTAGGAGTGAGAGTAGAACCCTGAATATATATAAAAAAACCCTTTTATATATTTAAACTAAATTTTTTAGAATGTTTATTATATGGTTGCAAAAATTGGCTTTTTTAATAGCAAATTGGCTTAACCTTAAATATGCATTTATTAATATTTTTTTAAAAAAAAATTGGTATATACTTACTAAAAATCATATTGAATTGCTATATCATTACAATATATAAAAAAATATATGTTCTAAAAAGTTCTGAATAGAAAATAAATAAATGTAAATTATAAGCAACCAGGCTAAAATTTTGATCTGAAAAATTCCTATCTTTATCATATGTTAGTTTAAAAATAAATTTAGCTTTACTTGTACATTTTATTAAAGTATAGAAAATTTAAATTAGACTTCTGTTGTATATTAAATAAATAGCTTTAAGCCAATGTATCTTCAATAATAAAATTTTTTGTACAATATATAAGGTTTAAAAATTAAGTTTATATATATAATATATTAGTATTCTAAGGTTTAAGCCAAAGTCTTATATTATATATATATAATATATAATTATATATATATGGGCTAGGTGCTAAAAAAAGGGCCAATAATGACAATTTTTTTAAAAGAGATTTTTTCATAAATTAATTTAGAATAAAATTAGAATTATTTTTTACTTAAAATAGAAAGTAGTTGTATTAATAAAAATTTGCAGTATAGCTCTTTAAAGTTTGCATTTTCTTATAATTTATTATATAATTTATAATATAAAAATTGGTTTTTAGAAAGTTTTTTTTTGTCATTTTTGGTTCTTTTTCCAGCACCTAGCTAATATTATAATGTATTACTAATAGATTATAATTTTTGGCTCTAAATAAGCTTATATAAAATAAAAATAAATACTAAAATAATATATTTTTGAGTGCTAAAAAAGTTTATTTAGTAGTCAAGAATATATTTTATTAGTAAAATTTTGCATAATGTGGGATTTTTAATATTTTTATTAATAAAAATATAGAAAATTTAGTACTATGCAAAATTTTACTAATGAATTATAACTTTAAACTTGAAGTAAACTTGTTTGGGTTCTAAAAATATATTATTTAAGTAATTTTTTAATTTTAGAAATAAAAATAAAGTAAAATTGATAATTTTTTATTAAAAATATAATATAGTCTATCTTTATTTGAAAAATAAGAAAATTAAAAGAAGAAATAATTTATATATTGCACATGCGATGTTGTTGCACCTGCTGCAGATCATAAAATTAGGTGTAATATAAAATCCAAACAATTAAAATAACCCGTTTTTTATTGGATAGGGTTAGGGTGAGGTATAGATTGTGTGTATAGGCGAGAGGGGTTTTTATAGTAAATTTTGCAAGGAATTTTTTTTGTTAGAATCCTAAGAGTAGTTTCATATACTCAATTTTAAGATATAAACGATTTTTGACAAAACGAACATTTGTTTTAAATTTTTGATCGTGTAATGTTACACCTAATCTTGAAATGTAATTGGAGAGCGACATATAAGGCGCATCGCATGGGGCAATGAATAAATTTACTCTTAAAAGAATATAGATTAAAATAATATATTTTTTGGTGCTAAACAAGTTTAAAAAGAGCTAAAAGTTATAATTAATTGCATTATATAAAGTTTTTAATAAAAATAAATAAAATTTGGTATTTTGCAAAATTTACTAATAAATTATAACTTTGAACTTTAAGTAAACTTGTTCAGTACCAAAAGATATATTATTTTAGTATATATTCTTTTAATTTTTTCAAAGTTCAAGAAATTGGCAAAATTGCATTTTTTATTCATCTTTATTTTTTTTATTTTTTTATTTTTTTTAGTCTGGACAATTCTGGCATTATTTCTTAGTAAATGCATAGTGACTGGTGTTTGTACCGAAGTACATATACAATATATCAAATTACAACCAAATAAAGACTCACTCGATACAAAAGTACTCAGAGGTGACCTGCTATTTCACAAATTCGTCTCTGTCAGGGTCCCAATACTTGTTGGGACTTGATTCCCAAACATCACTAACCAGTTTGCTAATGCCATGTCAGGATCGTACTTCTTTTCTTAAAATTCTTCCTTCTTCATAAAGGGCAAATGAAAAAGAGGAAAGTAAAAAAAAACTACTAAGAAAACGGACTATACAAAAAGAAAAAAACAATACAAAAAAGAAATAACAAATAAAAGAAGCTAATTCTAATACGTGGAAATAGAAAAAGAAAAAAACAAAAGAAAGAAAAAAAATGATACTGACTAGTGATAAAAATTATATAATACTGCGCTAGGAAACAGCTCGCCAAAGTATTATATGTACATATAAGAAAAAAAAGACTATATCTAAAAGAATATTCTAGAAAGAAATTTTATTTTGGATTATCTTCAAAACACCTCATACGTCATTCATTGTTTATCTCAAGAGATTCACTCCTGACTTGATCCCAATTTTAGTGATCTGAACCGTTCAATAAATAACTGGGTTAACTTGTGAACCACCCGGGTTACGGTTAGCCAAGTACTAAACCGGTTATATTGATGGTTAACCAGTTATTTTATGGTTAACTAGTTATTTTGTGGTTAACCATGATTAACCGGTTATTTTATAGTTATACTATTTAATTGTCATACAATAGCTCAACCTATTTTAAACTTTAACCAAAAACAGAATAATATTAGTTTTGAGTTTTATAGTTATAACGATATATGAATTAAAGTTAATCGTTGTAATATATTTTATATTAGGAACTTCATGTACATATCTTATATATCTAGTTTTGATATGTGGTTCTTTCATTTTACTATTTATTTGCATAGGTAATGCAAACCAAAAAAAAGGAAATTCGATTTTGTAAATAAACTAAGTGCGTGAGATAAATTTAGAGTTAGGGCCTTAACGTTAGAGGCTATAGAATTAGAGCAGTTCTTAATATAAATAAAATTTCATTTCCGTCATTTTTAATTAGTACATTGATTTAAACATTAGTTTTTGTATATTTTCATCTTTTTCTTCTTTTACGCGTGTTTGAATTCTTCATCAGGCTGAGCACTCTCTGATTGGCTATTTACTCTCCAGAAGTTTGTATTATCCGTGCAAATAAGTGGGTGCGTGGTTCTTTACATCTAACATATGTTTAGTAGTATAAATATCTGCAATTGCATATGATCTTCTTATACAATTGACTTTTATATATATTGGCTAGCATGAGATGGTAGGACAACATAGTTTATATCTAAAAATATCAATATGCTATTTAAATTTATAATCTCTAATTTTAATTAATCATGAATCTAACTTGTTATTTAGATACTATCGCTACATTTAC
The DNA here is from genome assembly GCA_003550325.1 of Gigaspora rosea. Classification (NCBI taxonomy): domain Eukaryota; kingdom Fungi; phylum Glomeromycota; class Glomeromycetes; order Diversisporales; family Gigasporaceae; genus Gigaspora; species Gigaspora rosea. The sequence goes on from QKWP01000328.1 coordinate 112,641, forward strand.
ATACGAAAATTTTATTTTCAATCGGATTCAGATAATAAACTTAATTTAAAAATCTTGTTGATTCGAGTTTCTAATATTAGCCCGAACAATGCTAAAGATAAATCTTTATTATCATAAGGGAGATGGGGGTATTGTGGCCAGGTTAAAGTTTCTACTAGTAAAACTTTTTTGCCAAGCATGTAGATTTTTATATAGTAGTTGCTATTTGAACTATACTCGATATAAATTAGAATACTATAAAAAAGATCTTCATACCATATACATTTTTAGACATAAATAATTAGTATGCAAAGAGAATGTAACAATCGAATTTTAGGGGGAGGGGGTATTGTGGCCAATTTCAAAAAAAAATTTTTTTATTGTATTTTACCGTATTTCACAGGTCAAACCACTCACCCTTGCAGAATTCTCAACAGCATGTCTAAATAACTTTTATTAGGTATTTATTGTATTGTTATTACCAATACAGCAATACAGTATTTAGCATAGTAGTACAACAGTTGTACACTATACAGCTATAAGACGCACAAGTTAAAACTGTAAGATTCCACAAGAGAGAGTAGTTTAGCCGTGATATATGGTACTACTTCCCTTTTGTTTTTGCTGTTTTCTTTTTTTTCTGTTCCTCTCTTTCTTGTTTTTTTCGTTCTCGTTCTTCTTTTTTTTGAATCGCTAATTCCTTTTTCTGATTAGATTCTTCGATCTTTTTGGTCGCTTCTTCGTTTGCCATTTTTAGCTGTTGCCAACTTTCTTCAGAAGTAAGAAGCCGCGAAAATGGAAGTGTTTTTCTTTTTTTAGGGAACGATAACTCAGATTCGTGTGGATCTAAGGGATCCTTTTGTGCTTCGGCATGTAAAGTCTGAGGAACCGGGTACTTGAGAGCAGAATGTAGAGAGCATGTTCCTGGATTCTTATAAGTTTCTAATTCTTCTTTCATTGCTGCAAATTGAAGTTTTAATATTTCATTTTCATTTTTAAGAAAATTATTGTCACTTAAAAGAATCTCGTTTTCTTTTTCTAACAGGAGAGCATTTGAACGCGTAAGGCGAAGATGATACGGGTGGGTAGGCAATTGTAAAAGCGACTCATTCAATTGTGTGGGAGGTTGACTATCTGAGGATAACGAAGGTGGTTGGCTATTTGAAGGTACAATATCAAATCGTTCTGTTGTCAAGGAAGGGTCCAAGCGTTCTGAACTAATAGCTTCAGGATTAAAGGGCCATATTCCTGTAGTTTTGTAGGCGTTACGAATGGCTAATGGTGTATAGGTTTCGAGAAAAGCTGGCCCCAAAACTTTCGCGAAGGTATGTTTTGTTACTATTTTGCCATTATTATGGTTTTTGTATTTGTCACATTCCTTTGCATATTCGTTTTTTAATTTGGCGAAAGGAATTTCAGAAGGCTGTAAAATGTGCGTCGTATGGGGCGGAAGCGCATAAAGAAGAATTCCATTTTTACGGCAAAAATCAACACACATGTAGCTTATATGGCTTTTGTGGCCATCAAGAATTAGTAGAACTGGACGGGTAGGCGGAATTGAGTTGTTAAAATGGGTAAGGAACATTTGGAATAGGTCTTCGCGCATATATCCAGTACTTGTGAAACCCATTACAGTTCCTGGAGGTGCACCTTCTAACAATCCAGGAATTACACGAACACCTTTGTAAATAATTAAAGGTGGAATGTACGACCCGGCAGCTGAGATTGTGGGGGCAACAGAAATATGTTCGTGTGAATTTCCATGCGCAACTTTATGGACTTGACGTGCACCTTTTTTTGCGATGACCTTTTCCAACTTGGGCACAAGAACAAACCCAGTTTCATCCATGTTCCAAATTTGCATGGCGGTAAGTGAATTTTCATCAATTATTTGTTTGAGTTTATTAAAATGGTCTCTAACAATAACTGGGTTTGCTCTTTGTGCCCGAGCTTCGGACAACTCTTGGGGAACGCGAAATGAAAGCTCAGGATGATCTTTCATAAAACGGGTCCACCAATCCCGACCTGGCCCATTATCAGCAAATGGATGTGGCCTTTTGTTTTTTCGCATTATTTCCATTACACAATGGTTGACACCGGACCGGGTTAAACCAAACCCAAGCTTTTGCATGTTAATGCAATATCCGACGAGCTGGTTTTCTTCATGCTCATTTAAAATAGTAGGTGGGCCCCGACGATTAGGCGGGCTATCATTTTTTATTGCGCGGCGAAAAGTGGTTCTAGGAATTCCATAGCTTTCTGCAATAGCGCTTACATTGGGACGTTTAAAATTAGTGGGATAATTTTTGTACTCATTAAGTGCCGCGAGGATTGTTTTACGTTGACTATCTTTATCATGTTTATTAGCAGAAACTTGTTGCATTTTATATAACTACTAGAGGAATAAAATAAAGCGAGTATGTAAAATTGTAATATTAAGTAATATTGTAATATTAAGTAATATTGAATATTAAATGGTATTAATAAATTGGTACTATTCAATTAGACTTCTACACCTTATAGTTGAAACGACTATTGCTGTGGTTGACAATATAATGAACTTGATTATGTAACGTGTTAACTATTATTTTATTAACGGTATTATAGTATTATAATGCAGGTTTTAAAAAGGAAACATTACAAGTTTTTAATTACGTGGAGATAGATAATTTTGCTTTTAAATAACTCGCGTAAGATCATTTTATTTTTTATTTGTTATCGCGTCAAATTTGTTCGTGCACTATTGATCGAAATTTTTACATAACAGGCAAATATAAAATGGGTTACTATTACAAGTCACTCTCGTTATAGTGAAGTGATCCGTTCCATAATAAAAATTTTTAAAAACTTCATTATACCAAGAAGTTATTAGTAAGTTCACTATATCGAGAGGATTTTTATATAGACTGGTTTTGCATTTATCTTCACTGTACTATAACGAGAGTTCACTATGACGAGAGTGACTTGTATAATGCTTTCATTTCTTTTAAAAGTACTTAATAGTAAGTTATTTGAATTTCACGAAAGTGAAGGGTCGATTGACTTAGTACAGAAACCTGTTTTTACCATGTTACGTGTATTTTATATTAAAACTTTAAATAAAGAATTCTCGTGATTTGCTTGAGTAACGATATCTTACGTTGTAGCAGTCAGAATCAGATAAATTTTATACCATTCGATTCGTCTCGATGAGACGAATCGAATGGTATAAAATTCATCTGATTCTGATCACTAGATCACAAGATATACGGATTGGCCACAATACCCCCCTGGCCACAATACCCCCATCTCCCTTATGTTTTAAAAAGATGCATATAATTTCAGAGTTTGTACGTACATAGTTTTGTTTTCTTATAAACAAAGATTGGTTTATCAAAGGCTAGTTCTATATTACATGTTTGGTTATATATATTAATATTTGTTTTATAATATTCTGAATAGGTAGTTGATTAAATTCTACTTATTTGTTTTCTTGTTAGTAAACTAGATTTACTTGTTAGTGCAATGAATTAATCTTTTTAGTATAATTGAACATCTAACAAAATTAGTCTAATGATGAACTATTATAAATAATTTAGGGTTTCACCGGTTAACCAAAGGTTTTAATTAGGGTTAACCGGTTACAGATTTTTTCAACAAGTCTAGTTATTGGTTAACCGGTTTAACCCGGTTTAGATCACTACCCAATTTGGTAGGTGCATTCCCAAATTAAAATGAGTAAATACTGCTGATCTTTTGGAGGGGGTAAACTGAATCGCCCACTTTTTAGAAAATTTGAAAAGTCCAAAGGGATGGAAGGCGTCACTTGTAGCAAATTTGAAAGAGTGTATAGTTAGAAAACTTATTATTTGTTTGTTGTTCCCTGTTGTTTTACCACAGATTACTTTGTCGACAGATATTCTTTCTATGAACTTTCACCAAAATTTCTAGTACAAGAGTGCCACCTTTTGCCAGTTATCTTGTAAAAAGACGCTTTTGGCTTGCATGCCAAATATACAAAAGAGTCCCTAAATAGAAAAGTTGACCTTTATAAAAACCATATTCCTGTGTTATCTTACTATACTTAATATATAGGCGACTCTCCAACAAAAAAGATTTTTAGTTTTCTTCTGTCAGAAAATTTGTCCAGCTGGTCGTCAAAAATATATATTCATCTTTATTTTAAAATTTAAAAAAATAAATAATTAAGGTAGGCATAGGTATTATAGCGCAGTACCAATTATGGTGCACACATGATATCTTGTGATTCAATGATCAGAATCAGATGATTTTGCTATCATTCGATTTGTTATGATGAGACTAATTGAATGGTAGTAAAATCATCTGATTCTGATTGCTGGATCACAAGATATTGATACTTAAATAAAATAAATAAAATTTTTAATTTTAAGGTTTAAATAAAACCTAATCGTAGTATGTTAATAGTGACTTTTTTTATTAAGTAAATCGACCTTTATTATTAAGATAATTTTGTTCATCGTTACAAATTCTACTTACCTTTAAATTTTCATCAAAATCAGATAATTTTTTATTAAGTTATTTGTAAAAAGTATACTTGCACCATAATAGGATCTTTTGGCACAAAAACATATTTTATAAAAATCAATTAATAAAAAAATATCTGATTTTTATGAAAATTTTAAGGTAAGTAGAATGTATAATGATTAATAAAATTGTCTTATTAATGAAGGTAGATTTACTTAATAAAAAATTTGCTAACAATGTATTAAAGTTATTTTTTTTAGTCATTTAAATTTTAATCTTTTATTGCTAGTAAATTGTGGTGTAATGATTAGAATAAAATGATTCTAGTACCATTCAACTTGCCTCACTGAGATGATTCGAATAGTACCAAAATCGTTCGATTCTGATCAATAGATCACAATATATCACGTGTGTGCTATAATTGGCACACGTACAATAATTTGTTGATTTTTTAGCTTTTTTTTTAATTTGCAATATTGTGTGATCTAGTAATCAGAATCAAACAATTTTGGTATCATTCGATTTGTCTCGATGTGACGAATTGAATGATAGTAAAATCGTTTGATTCTGATTATTAGATCACGTGATAACGACCGTTAAAGTTACCTGCACCATAATACCTATACTTACCTTATATGCCAAAATAATATTATTTAGTATTAAACAAGTTTATTAGGCATAAAGTTATAATTAATTAGTAAAATCTTGCATGATACAGAATTTTCTATATTTTTATTAATAAAAATATAAAAAATTAACTTGTGGATCGATAGCATAGATGGTTATACTTCCAGGCCATCAAATATAATGTTGCTAGTTCAAGCTCTACTAGTGGACAAAAAAAAACTATACTCAATCATGAGACAGACGAGCTAAACTAGGATGCTAAAACTGTGGTTAAAAATCCAATCACATTTGGTAATTGCATGCTTAATAGGACAATTCTAGTAAAAATTTGGTTGATAAACTTGAATACTCTAGTAGAAATTCGGTCAAAAAACAGAATACCTCTAGCAAACTTCCAGTTAAAAATCGAATTCCTCTAACAAAATTCCAGTCAAATTAGAATATTTCTGGCGAATTCTGGTTGAAAATTGATTACCTGTAGTAGAATTCTGGTTGAAATTGAATATCTCTAGTAAAATTCCAGTCGAAATAGTTGGATATTACTAGTTAATCCAGTTGAGAATATATAGAATAGTTACAATGTATATAGATCATTGAAAAATATAAAGATTCAACCAGTGTTTAAAATTCAAATCTAAAGTTATGTTCTCAAAAGAGCATAATTTAAAACTTTATTGTTCTCAAAAACTTTTTAATGTTCATTATATATTAAATAAATTGAACATTAATTTTTAAAGTATGTTCATATTCTATATTCACAATTTATATACTAAGTTTGTACTTATCTATTAATAATTTTTTAAAGTTTATATATAGTTCTTCATATTTTTTAATGTAATACAATATATTATAGAATTCAATTTCTAATAATTTTATTAAAACTTCAAGTGCTTTTCATTATAAAACAAGCTTTTCTATGATATTTACTATTGGTTAATGCAATAAATTACTTTGTTATTTAACTATTTAAACTTTATACTAGCAAATAATTTGTGTCTTTTTTAATTGCTTAGTATCAACATATCATTTGACTGAGTTTGCACAATAATCATACTTTCTATATAAAAAACACACTGCATAGTTAATGAATATTTTATTTTAAAAATCTTAAAATCCTATCTATTTCTTAAATATTTATTTGTTATCCATATTGTACAACTTTAAACATAAGGAAGTTAAGGGTATTGTGGCCAGGAGGGTATTGTGTCCAAGTGAAATATTTGTTATCTGGTGATCAGAATTGGATAAATTTTATACCATTCAATTCATCTCATTGAGACGAATTGAATGGTATAAAATTCACCTAATTCTGATCACTAGATCACAAGATATCATCATTTATGCAAAATACATAGTTTTGCACATATTTGAATTTATTATTAAATATATATAGAATATTTAATTGTTAATAACTTCTGATCCACTAGTCCGTTTTGGATGATTTTACCACCAAAATGACCGTCTCAGTGAGACGATTCTAATAAGCACAAAATCGTCAAAATTCCAATTACAGAATCCCAATATCGATAAAGATATGTATCATTTTAATCAAATTAGTTTATATATATAGAGCTAATTTGATTAAAATAATACAAATCTTTATTGATATTGGGATCCTGTAATTGGAATTTAATGATTTTGAGCTTATTAGAATAATCTCGATGAGACGAGCATTTTGGTAGTTAAATCATTTAAAAAGGCTAGTGTGTCAATATTTATTCAATGATAAAGAAATTTATTTAAAATTACTATTGAAATTGCACAAAAGTTGAATGATCTTGGGATCCTGTAATTGGATTTTAACGATTTTGTGCTTGTTAGAATCGTCTTATTAAGACGAACATTTTGGTAGTTAAATCGTTCAAAACGGACCAGTGGATCAAAAGTTATTATCAATTCTATAAGTTGGAACATATAATAAATTTTTAATAATTTATTAATTATTTAACTTTAAAGCTTAATTTTTTGTTAACCAGTAATCCAAATTTGCTCAAATTTTAACCACATGTATATAATATGTGCATCAATGCACTTGCATAGTACAAACTTATAAAAATGCAAATTGGTTTCGAAAATGATTAAAATAGATTTTTTTTTAAAAAAATTTAAAAAGTTTTGCATTAAAAATTATTAAATTAATTGGTATTAAAATAATAAAAATCATATAAAAAGTTAGATTGAAACCTACTTTATTTAATATAAAAAAATTTTAAATAATTAATCAAATATTTAATTGCAGATCCGTATATCAAATATAGATTTTTATAGGCGCATGATCTATAATTAAAAATAATATAGGCGTATATATTATTATAAGAGAAGCGATTTTATTGTTATAAATTATATAGTTTTTATACTCGTTATATATAGACCAAATCTCAACCGTGCTGCCCATATTTATAAACTTTTATTATTTTGCGATTTTAAAAAGTTTTATAAGAAGAAAAGGAAGATTTCATAATAATATGCTCGTTAATTTCTATGTTTAGTTATATTCTAACTCCCAAATAATTTTTGACGTTTACTACTTTCATTAACTCTTACAATATGATCGTTGTTTCCTGACAGTGCTCTTTCCGACGCCTCTTTCTTGAAATTTGCACTATATCTTCCTATCCATCCTTTGATGGTTTTTACTGTCGGTATATCCTCAAAGTCAATTTCTCCATTTGCAGCCAATTCTTCTAGACCGGCACGCATATCTTCAGGTGAGTAACAGTCTTCAGCTCTCAAGTTTCCCGTTAAAAAAAAGCCTTGCAAATATTGTACTACTCTTTTTTTCATGCGCTTTCCCGCACCTTTATTACCAAGCTTCATATTCTCTTTTAGAGCCCACCCCGCAACAAAGGGGAATTCTTGATCAACGCTATGGAACCAATTTTTTAGTATGTATGTGAAAATTAATACCGTCAGAAAAGTTGGGATATAATCTTACCTCACGTCTTTCAGATGATTATATACAGTATATAAGTGGATGGGTGAAGAATGAGAGCGAATTAATACAGCTTTGTGATAGTTTTCATCATGTTTATTATTACCTGACGCTTCATCTGATTTATCACTACTAACTAAAATTCCATCAATTTATAGAATGGGGTTAGTGTAAAACTATGTGTCATGAGTTCCCATATTTGGCCAAGTCAACACCATATACAGTCAGACCTCTCTAAATGCAATGCGACGGGACCATATGTAAAATTTAGACAAACGCGCATTTAGAGGGGTATTGCATTTAGGGAGGTAAAAATCTATAGCCGTAATATTAGTTGGGCCCAAGAGAAGACATGCATTTAGGGTGGATTTTCATAGGACGTGCACTTAGGGGAGTTGCATTTAGGGAGGTCTGACTGTATAACGAATCTTCATGATTGTCATGTAACAGTAACAATCGTGAAGGTTCTTTTTTTTTTTTAGCTGATTAATAGATGTTTCCCTGTTTGATAGTGCAATGGTAATGGGTTGTGTAAGACTGCTATTTTAAGTCACAGGTTCTTGGTAGCTTGGTCAGGCATATTTCTATTCAAGTGCCGCAAAGGAAAAACCTATAATTCATCTAATAAGAATTTCTCTTTGCAGCACTCATTTGACATCCTCATCCTAAGATTGGCTAGCCATATTTATTGTACTTTGTTGAGTCGACTAGTCAATTGTAGTCAATTAGATGTTCACATTACCTGATGTTCTCTTGTTATCCGTGCCTGTATAATAGAATAAAAATTTTATTTTATTTTATTTATCTTTTGTTTTATTTTATTTTATTTTATTTTTTGATATTCAACAATACTTTACTTGCTGTTATGGGAAACGGCATTATCCATGTAGTTTTTGGTTTAGATGGCTCAGAAAATGTAGGAGATGGTTTGTTATAAAATGTAGCAACCTGTTCAGGCCGGAATTCAGTCCACGCACCTACATGAGGAAGAGAACGAGCACGAACATATCCTGCGAATTGGCCTGTTACAGGCCAGGACCACTCAAACCATCTTGAAATACCAGGTATGGTCTTGAATTTTTTTTTGCTAATGCAGACTTCTGATTAATGACTAACCCAATTATATTAATTGGAAATGAAGATGTTAGAAGTATAAAGTTTGTATTTAAGTTTACTTGGAGGGTTCCAAATTTATTTCTATATTGTCTTGGTCCACTGATAATTCTGATGCTTCTGTTGTTTTACCGCGATTTGGTTCTATATGTGATACTGATGTTCCACTCAAATTTTGAAGTACTTTTTCAATGTCTGCTCCATCAGTAAGGTCACATCCGACTCTGATATATCTTTTGATTGCATGTGCAACCTCAAGTATCATTAACATCGAATTTATTAGTAGAACATAAATAAATCGAAATATAATATCAAATCCACTTACTGCTGCGTGGTGCGAGTCAACGGTGGTTTTTGCTTCTCCTGGCTCAAGGAAGATCCACCCACGTACTTCTATATTATACCAGCTATACCAATGACTAATAATCATCATTAGCTCCGAGTTATGATAGTGCCCTCCATTATCTGAAATTATTTTGATCCATTGTGGTTTGGGGTCCATTGTCATAAATACTGCTTCAAAACACGATGCCGTGAACCAAGCATCTTGTTTGGTATCGGAACTCCAATGATCGTAGGCCTGAGTATCCAAATTATTATTTTCATCTTTTTGAAACACTAAAGTTGTGTGGAGTGTCCATCCTCGCTTTCCAAAAAACTGACTTTTTGTTTCTCTTGCTGTTGCAGGCAAAATTCGCATTTTATAATCAACTACGATAATGGCCCCATGGTTATCTAACTCACGCAATGTCGAATTAAATTGAGCATTCAAATATGCTTTACGGGTTTGATGTGCCAAATAACATGTTAATTGCTCTTGACATTCTGTAAGTTTGGCATGGTAAGTAATATCAAGCTTATTCATAAGATTTTCAAATACATTGAATAATCTATCACACTCCTGACACCGTGAAAAATGCTGATATTTACATTCACCAAAAGCAAACAACAAACAATGATTGATGCAATTTGTATGATTAGTTGTACCATTTTCATTTACTACTAATTCGTTTTCATAATTGCGTTTTAGATGACGGCGCAATAATTCAATTTCATGAATCAAATGGTCCTACAAAAAGTTATATATATTGAAAGTCATAAAAAAATTTTTTTATATCACTAACAAAATCAAAAAAAATTTATCACATTGAATAGCCGATTGAAGAGAGAATACAATGGTGGTTGAAATATACTATTCAATATGTTAGATTTTTTTAATTTTGACTAGTACTGTATTTAACTAACCCGAGAGATTTTATTGAAGATTTCACTAATTATGTTAATTAAAGTTTCAAACGGTTGGTATCCATAGTCATTACATGTTACGCATAATCCACCCAAGTCTTCTCGATATTGAAAACGACTATCCTCCAAGCGAGCCATAAAAGAAGTGCGTTTCATTCCATCTGGATATATAGCAGAAAACTTTTCCCAAAGTGTACTTTTTTGATCTTTTAAATAGAGAACTGGTAACTGTGTTTTTACATCAACTTTGTAAGAACTCATATTTACATTGTCTTTGTCATTAAAAAATAATTCGAATTGTTTTTCTTTAATATCTAACATTTTTGAACGAGTAATTACAGGTTTTTCTAATGCAATACACCCTGGTCCATTGATACGAGAAAATTTTTGTGCCGCATTAATAGTATTTGGAGATATCTAAGTCATGTTTAATTTAATATTATTATATTTGTATATTTGATAATTATATAAATTTTCTTACTTCTAATTTATCCATTATTTCTTGATAAGTGAATTTTTACGCGATTATTGATAGTATACGAACTTTACCATCTATTCCCCTAAAATTTGAATAATAACTATTACGAAAGCAGTCCCAGAATGTTTCAGCAATTGATAATGTTTGTGAAGATATATTTAAAAACCCATTCACATATAGGTTTTTAAGTGTATCATGGTCATTTTCAGGGTTAGGTGCGTTTGTTCAAAATTCAACCTATATTATATAGATCTGCCTGTTCATCTAAGTAATTGTATATTACATAAAAAAATTTATTTGGATAGACCAGTTTTCATATTATAAATTATTTATTAATTAAAACTAAAACTTGTATAAATACAAAATTTAGATATTAACTATATAAATTTAGTTAAATACTTAATTATACTAAATAAAAAAAAATAAAGCTTATATATTAACAATTACAATACTAATTTAGTTAGATATTTAATTATATTAAAAAAAGTTAATATATTCATATTTTAAATTATTTATAATAAGATCAAATCTTGTATAGTAGCAAAGTTTAGATGCAATTTAAATAGTACAGTATATGGTACTGAAAGCCTATACTCAACACGTTTCAATTTTTAAATCGCTATAGTTTTTTGTACAAGAGGTATTTTAAAAAACTAAAAAGTAACTTTATAAAGGAATATTAGTTCTATAACTATGCCAAATATTTTTTTTGAAAACCTCCTGAATAAAAAGTTGATGCATTTTAAAGATTACTATTGTTTTATATATAATTACTATGTATTTCAATTTTAATTAACTTGAAAGTTCTATAACTTTTTATAAAGACAACATTTTAAAAATCTGACCAGTAACTTTGTTCTCTATGATAAGCTCTACAAGTTTGCCAAATAGCTTTTAAAAATATTGTCTCTATAAAAAAATGATGCATTTCAAAGTTACCCTATTTTATTGTCTAGTATAGGCTTCTAGCACTATATAACTAAAATTTATAATTAGTATCATATAGAAAATTAAATTACTATTATCTATTTTATAAATAAATTAACAGATTATTACTTCTATATTACAATGCTATCTTTTATATATAATATTAATTGAAAATACATGATTATTTTAATAGTTTCAGATTTTTAAGAATAAGTAAAAGAAAAATATCTGTATTTAGTTATCCAATATTTAATATATATTATATATATATTTATATCTTTTTTTACATTTTAATATTTATACTGGCTAGAATTTTATTACAAAAAAAATAAAATTATACAAATTTGATAATAATATTATAGCACTCTCAATAAAAATCCAATATTATCCAAATATTATTCAGTTACTTTAAAGCTCTAGATATAATCTGTTGTACTACTTTACTAGTAAAGCAAATAAACTTTGTTAGCCTTGTACATATTATATGCAAAACTGAATTAGAAAGAAGTAAACACTTCAAATCTTTTAGAAAAGGTAATTTGAAATGCCTATATTGTTAAAATTTTGAAATAGCAAAATAACCGAAAGAGAGTATACTAACTTGTAAAAACTTGAAAGAGTTATACTATATAGAATAATATATTGAAACCAATATCTGCTTCTGGTTTGCTTATGTAGACTTGACAATGCTCTAGATTTTATTTACTACTTCCTTTCTTAATAGTACTATAATATAGTTAGGGATATTATCAAAAATAGAAATCAATTCTAGAATATTTCTAGAATAATCTACTATGCTTTGATTAGTCCTTAATAACCTTCTTTAACTAAAATTCAGGAGAGTTCACTGTATCAAACTATAATCTAAACAACATATAAAAAAGTTAAGATCATATAGGTTTATAATCCATTATGATTTCTTTATGATCTACTTTTTTAAAAAAGGTAAATGAGACTCAAATTTATATTGAAAATTTTTATTAAAATAAGTATACACTTTTTTTCTTGAATAAATTCAAATAAAAACTTATAATTAAACCAAGTATTGCAAACAAAGATACTTATACTACTGTAATACTTTTAAATAAACTTGTTGAGACAATCAAAAAGGGTTAGGATCTCAATTTTTAAGTCATTTGGTAGAGACTCATGGAATTATAGTTGATTTCTTGCAAAAACATTTGTTGAATTTTTTTTATATTCATTATATTGTTTTGAGTATATTGGCCAAAGAAAAAGCCTTTGTGTTACTAAGTAAACTGTAAAGAGAATTAAGAAGAATTAGAATCAATTTTTAGGTTATTTGGTCAAGAACTCGAAAGTTATAGCTGATTTTGTTACAAAAACATTTATCAAATATTTTGTCCAAATATAAATATATTCATTATATTGTTTTGTTCATGTTAACCAAAAAAAACCTTAATTGTACGTCTAAGTAAACTTGTAGAAGGAATCATAAAGAGTTAGAATCTCAATTTTTAGATTATTTGGTTAAGATTTTTAGAGTTATCTCTTAAACCGTTTGTCAATTGGGGGCAAATTTGCCCCCAAATTTTCCAATGCTCACTTATACTTCAACCATGACAAAATAATAGGAAATATGATACTTAGCTTTACACCACTGTATAAAAACATTATTTATTTTGTTATTTGCATTTATGATGCTCAATAAAACAATCTGAACGTTGCTTATTGAGATATAAAGTCAAATTATATGCTGTGCACCACACCTGACTTTGTGGTGAATTTTTATTGTATTTCTCTTGCTCTGTCATATTTTTAAACTGGGACCAAATGCAGGAACCGCACCATTTATGATATACTGTGTAGTGACTTTGTGGGTATAATCGTTCAATGAGTAAGTCAAATTTCTTTTGTAGCACAAGATGATCTTGGTCGATCATCTGTAACTCTGACCTGTTTTGTCCATATATGTATAATTGCTGACTAATTTGACTTATTTCGAATAAATTTAGAGATCTGCCAATGCCTTGTAACCAAGTGACTTTATATATGTAGATCAACTAATAAAAATCATAAAATTTGTATATACGAATCAGCCCGAAGAAGTCAAAAATCAGAAAATCACAAAAATATGAAAAATGGTAGTCAAAATTTGGCTTAGTACATTAACAAAAAAGGTCGTGAAGGTAATTTTACTTATATACCTACTCTCGCCTTAAATATTAACTAATTCTAGCCCTAATTATAATTAAAACTTCATGATCATGTGATTACCGGCCTCTAGTAATCCTTCAAAAAAGAGGAACAATACATTATGTGCACTAAAAATAAATGAATTTCTAAATAAGCAAAGTTAGAGATTTTTAGATTAAATAGACAAACCCATTATTTTTTTTATGATACAAGTACTACATATATCACAAATCAAATTTCAAAAATTTGGGTACAAATTTGAGAAAGAAACGGTTTAAGGGATAGTTATTTTTCTTTGCAAAAATGTTTGTCAAAATTTTTGTCTAAATGTAAGTATATTTGTCTCGTTATTTTGGATATGTTGGCAAAAGAAAACTGCCTTTGTACATCTAAGTAAACTTGTAGAGGAATCGAAAAGGGTTAGAATCTCAATATTTAGCTTATTTGATCAAGAACTTGTAGAGTATAGTCAATTTCATTGCAAAAATAGTTGTCAAAATTTTTTGTCTAAATATAAGCATATTTATCACATTATTTTGGATATGTTAGTTAAAAAAAACAAACTTTGTACTTCTAAGTAAATTTGTAAAATAGATCAAGAAGGGTTAAAATCTTAATTTTTAGGTTATTTGGTATTGATATTGTTGTAAAAACAGTCATCAAAATTTTTTTTAACATAAATATGTTCATTACATTCTTTTGAATCTGTTAGTTAATAGATGATTCTTCAGTCAACTGGTTCAAAAATTTTTTTTTTTATATATAAATTTACTATAAGTGCGAATGCACAGCGTCTCTATCTAAAACTTTTTTTTATACTAAGTTAATTACCTTTCTGGCTTAAGAGACTTTTGTAAAGCTCATTAAAATGCATCTAATGGTGGTTAGAGCGTCAAATCGACTTGGTGAATACCAAGTTATCTTTAAAAAACCTTTCTTTTACTATGTAAATTTCTTTGCAAACAATAGTATTATTTAGAAAGAAATTTATATAGTAAAAGAAAGGTTTTTTAAAGATATCTTGGTATTCACCAAGCCGATTTTGACGCTCTAACCACTATTAAATATGTTTTAATGAGCTTTACAAAAGTCTCTTAAGCCAGAAAGGTGATTAACTTAGTATAAATAAAAGTTTTAGATAGAGACACTGTGCATTCGCACTTATAGTAAAAATTTATATATAAAAAAAAAAATTTTTGAACCAGTTAACTGGAGAATTGTCAATTAAAGGAAATACCTTTGTGCTTTTAAATAAAATTATAGAAAGTAACATGAAGTGTTTGAATCTCAATTTTTAGATTATTTGGTCAAGAACTCATGAAGTTATAGCCAATTTCAATGCAAAAACTTTTATCAAACATTTTTTAAATATAATATGTTTTTTACATCGTTTTGGATCTGTTAATCAAAGGAATTTGCTTTTGTGCTTCTAATTAAACTTGTAGAAGAGATTTAGAAGGGTAAGAATCTCGATTTTTAGATTATTTAATCAAAAACTTATAGTGTTATAATTGATTTTCTTGTAAAAATATAATCAAAATTTTTCTAAGCCTTTGTACTTCTAAATAAACTTGTATATAGAATCATAAAGAATTAGAATCTTGATTTTTATACTGTTTTGTTAAGAACTTGTAAAGTTATAAATTTTTTAGCAAAAAATATAATAAAAAATTATTAAAATTTGATTGGTCAATTATGTTAGAACAATTTAAAAGAAAAATTAAAATTATTTAATTGATAATTATTACTAAATAAAATATGATTGTTATGATCCAAATTTGGTAATATCTCTGACTGTAATACTTTGTTAAAAGGTCTTGTTTATAAGAGTTTGACTCTTTTCAACTTTATTTCTGTTACAACCAAAACATGCAGTAAATAGTCACTTTTAATATCAGCTTGATAGAGTTTTGTTATAGTAAAAGGCATTAATTGTATAGTTTTCATAAGTTAGAGTTGTTGAAAAAGTTGGTATAAGGGATTATTGGAAAGAGTTTGCAAATATATTTATATCTAATAATTAATAAAACAATAAATATATAATAACTTTTTATTAGTAAAATAACTGCAATCATAAAATTATACCTATTTGTCTATAATAATATAGATATATATATTAAAATTACCATTTTTTGAAATTTTTAAAAATAATGCCCATATATATCTCAAAACAATATACTTCTTCAAATATATATTATTAATAAAAATAGTAATTTTTATCTAGTAATCAGAATTTGTTAAAATGATTCAAATTGTATGAATATATATTTCAAAATAAGTGCAGCTACATGATATATACAATATAGTATAATATTTTTATAAATAAATATTGTGATAGGCATACACTAGTCTAATCCGGTCTGTTCCAGTTCTAGTAGACCATTATTATAGTATTTTTAGTCCTGGTTCTAGTCTGTTTACAGTCCCAAAATGGTCCTTAATAAATAAATCTTATTGGTTATAAATAACGTAATTACTTACTATCAAATATAAACAAATATCATATAATCTGTATTTAAGAAATTTGATTGGGTAATATAAATTTCACAGTTTGTTTACAAATCCTGTTCAGGACCAGTACCAAACTGGAACTGATAAGACTATAAGACCATTAAAAAAACTAGCTCTGGACTAGTCTTTTTCAGAACTAGTGCATCTCTATATTGTAGTATTGTAATATAATCTACAGCTTTAATTCATTAATTTTTTTTTGTTGTTAAGGTGAGGTTTTGCCTTTATCTTTATTAATAAAATGTATAAGATTCCTCAAAGGGTTTCTCAAATTACAAATTATTATACAAGAATTAAGACTCAGACTATAGATAAACTAATTCTATCTAAATTATCTGCAACCTAAACTTACTAGAGTGATTAAACTTACCTAGATTTGGATGTGGAGAATAGAGTTAGTAGGACAGTTATATTTAATCCAATTGTATGACCAAATGTCTATTTTTCTAAGTGCTAGCCCAAGGGGTGGGCAAGTATTTGTATTGTTTTCATATAATTGGTCTGGTAGGCCGCATATACAATTATAGGTATATAGAGCTTTGTTGTGTGAGAATGTGTGTATAGATTTAGTAGATATAGAGTAAGGAGGTTGTTGTAACAGATTTTGTAAAGATTTCCAGTTTGTGAGTTTTATACAATTTGGTTTCTATAACTGTTTATGAATTTTTTGAGAAATAAGCAGGAGGAGTTTAAGAATAGTATTAGATGCATTTTTGTAGAATGTATATTAAGATACAATGTTGATAAGTAATAAAGGGATAAACCCCTGAATTGTAATATAAAAAGTTGTAGTATTAAAGAGTATAGATTGTGTAGGGAAAAAATGTAGTGTGTTATGAGATTGTTACATAGTTGCTGTAGTTCATTGGGTGTTATATTAGATAGGTCTAAAAAGAAAAAGCTTCTAATTGCATTTTGGATAATAGTTGATATATTGTTTGAATCTGGGCAAAGTAGCTAGTGGAGTTGGTGGTCTGTTTGGTTGCATGTAATACAAGTAGGATGTATTTGAAGAGAAGGGTTTGTAGAAAGAAAGTAGGAAAGAGTAGGAAGCATATGTAGCTTTAATTCATTAATAGTAATAACTCAGAATATAAAGATTTAGAATAATCAAAATTATTTTTTAGTAATTTTTAAGCAACTTGCTAAATGATCAAAAGCAAGATTTGATTGGTTAGAAATTGAATTAAGAGGTTTAATAAATAGTTATTTTAACAAAAAAAAAACTGACCATCTTTTTTTAAAGTTTCTCTAATTAAAAAATTCTATACTTTATACTATTGAATTTTTATAAAATTGTTATTTAACTAATTAATAGATTAAGCAATAACTTGTTCGATTGCAAATTATATTAGAGTGCTGTTTAAAAACTAAATGTAATCTAAATGTAATAATAATTAATACCTGCTCAAGCATGTATTTAACCTATAGCAATAATTAACAAAAAAAATTAGGGCAAAATTTTATTATGAAATTATAACAACTAATTAAGAAAAAAAAGTTTTAGAATAATTTTTTACATGCAAGCCTATTTTTTAAAAATTTAAAAAAATATTGAACCAAATATATTAATAAACCAAAATGCTATATATTTTTTGCAGAATATCAGATTTAATAAAATATGCATAATTGCATATTATAATAATTAGATTTTGTATCAATATTCTAAATATCAAAAAAATTCTGATAGTACTAAATACTATTGTCTAAATTTTAAAAAAACAAAATCCTGAAAAGAAATATTTGAAAAACTAAATCTAAAAAAATCTTAAAAATTTATAATTATAGATTTTTGAAAAGCTTTTTATTAGAATTTAGTTTTTGCAATTATCTCTTTAGGATTTTGTTTTTCAAAATTTAGTGTACTAGGATTTAATACTATCAGAATTTGGATATTTGGAATCTTGATACAAAATTATAATAATTACTAGAGAAAAAATGCATATAATAAAATAAAAATAGTTATAATAATTTTAATAAGATTTCAAAAGTAGCAAATCATAAAAATGCCTATTTAGGAAATATTGTGACAAATATTAACTCAAACTATATTAATAATTAAAAATGCTATACATCTTTTATACAATATCTAGATTTAATAAAATATACATAATTGTATATATAATAATCACTAGAGAGAAGATGCATATAACCAAAATAGAGATAGTTATAATGATTTCTATAAATGTTCAAAAAGTAGCAAATTATAATAATACCTACTTGAAAAATATTGGATAAGAATTAAACATCAATGTAAAAAACAGAAATTAATATAAAAAACTAATTTGTGAAAGTTATAAAGAACAATCTATTATTAATTGAAGTAAAAATATAATTATAATTATAAAAAATAAAGTTACTTTAAATTGCCTCATATTAAAATATAGAAATAATATATAAAAGCTTTACAAGCTTCTTGTGTGTAATTAAATAAATAAGATTAAATTAGACTAGTTTATTTTTATATATAAATTATAAAAAGTTGTACTCTGTAAAATTCTGAAATAGAATTAAAGTTAATAAAAAATATGTAATATACTGCTTTAAAAAATAATTTAAATAAAAATTAAATACATTTAAATTATTATAAATCTACTATTTTCTATAGTATACAATAGTGCTAATAAACATTTTTAGTGTGTCTAAAGATATACAATTTCTTAAGGTCGTGTATTAGTAAAAAAAAGAATTTGAAAGAACTGTTATGAGAAATTGAAAATATAATTATATGATATAATAAAGGTAATACTTAAAAATTTTACTAAAAAACATAGCAGAAACAAAGAAGTACTAGACTTATAGACTGCCTTTATGAATTGTATACTTCTTGATATAATATTATAGAATTTGGAAAGTTTATAATGCCAATTACTATTATGATTTTGATAATAATATATTAGGGTATTCAATTGCCTATAGAATGTAGAGCAACATTAAAAAGTATTAGCTTAATTTTTTTTTATATTCAAAAATCTAATAAGTATTCAAAAATTGTTTAGCAGTATTTTTTTCAAATTAATAACAAAGTTTTTATTTAAAAATTTTTTTATATATTGTATTTTTTGTAATATTTAATGTACTAAATTTCGTACATTTGTAAAATTAATTATAATTATATTTTATTAATATATTTTGAAATTAAAAGTTTCAATAAATAAAAAATTGTATAGTCTTGTTATAAAAAAATATTATTATTAGTTATATTGTAAAAATTATTACTTATCTTTTTTTAAAAATTTTGCAAATTATTACTTTACATAGTAAGCTATATGAGTTTAACTAGAGTTTAAAAAATTTTTACTAATTAAATTTTTAAATTTCTAATTAAAATTATAAATATTTGATATTATATGAGAGCAGTGCAGCTTGTTTTACCAACAACTAACACACTAACACCCCGCTTCACTAATAATTAATTTACCAACAGGCTTGTTTTACAGACAACCAGTTTACAAAATACTCAACTTACAGACAAGCTAACTTATCTAATATGCTTATTTTGTTAACTCTTAATTCATTGACAGTACATTTTACTAACAAGATTGCTTTACTAATAAGTTTATTTCAATGAAAATATAATTTATCAATACTACATTTCACTAACAGTATATTAACTTATTTGTATATGTAATACAAAATCTTATTTTAAAATAAACTAAGTATATAAAATAAAAATTTAAGGTTAGAGTCTTAGTATTAAATGCTATAACAAATAAGGTTAGAATAATGTTTATTATATATAAAATTTCATTCTCATTATTTTAATCAGTGCACTAAAATTGATTTAAACATTAGTTTTGCATACTTTTGCTTTTTTTCTTTTACAAATATTTAGATTCTTCATTGGGCTAATCCAGAATAGTCAAAATTTGCACTCTCCAATTGGCTATTTACTTTCTAAATGTTTATATTATCTGGGCACTGGTCAAAATCAACAAAAAAATCTTGACAATCTTGACACAAAAAACTTATTAAGGGTAGGAGGTATGTCGATCATTTTTATATGATTTTAGTGTCACAATGTGATTTTTACAAAAAATAGAAATATGCTACTAACAAAACTTTTTACTATTACAATTAATCTTTATCAAATTTTTGTAGTAAATAGTTTAGATTATGTTCTTTATAGTAGTAAAAATTTTAACAAATATAATATTTAAAAAAAATATACTTGTATATATTGTAAAATTTTCGGGGAGCCTCCAAAATTTCAGGGTTACACAAGATTATTAATTAAATATCATATGATCATCATATAATAAAATAATTTCTAACCTTTAAATACATGTATCTCGATAAATATTTACCCAATTTTGATGAATTATACTACAATTAGAATCAGAAAAACCTATTCTACAAATTTTAATTAATTTTTAAAAACAGTTTATATAATAAAATATTTTTTAATATTCAAAAGAAAAAATAGTGACACAAAAATTATATGAAAAATGATCAACATCCCTACTCTTAAGTTTATTTAAATTAGATTTGGGTTAGGGTGAGTGCTTAGGTTAGAGTTAGAGTAAACACTAGATTAGAGTTTGGATTTTTTTTTTTTTATGTTAAAGTTCCTGCTCTGGGTGAGAGTTTATTTAATCAGCCTGTAGATCAAGGGTGCCTCTTTGGGCAGCCCCACAATTGTTACATTGAATGAGAGTACAACTAGCCACACGTACAACTTTTGGTTATCTAATTGAAGTAGTCTGCCCAAAGGTTCTACACTAGTTGCCATACCTACAACCCAACTAGGGAATTGCCTATTTAAACCCTCTGGTCCAAGTTTCGCATGTGAATCCTACTTGTGATCACTAGTACAGCCCTCTGATACATTAGTCAGTCAAAGACAGTCCCAGATGCTAACTACATCTCCTTAGGACTAATTTATTCTTGCGGTACACTTGGTAGAGCAGTCCCTTCCCACACAGGTATTATCTACACTTTGGTAACTTACGCACTTACCGAGGCAAGCAATTTGCAGTTAGGGGATACCTAACCACTACCATTACTTACTTCTGCCCTTGTAAGGTTCGCTTCAATTCCAGTACCGACCATCACTTTCCTATCGGTCTTTCACCGATACATTCCAGACTTCCAATCTAGTTGGCCCGGAAGGGTTGATTTACTCGCATTAGGTGCCATTATGGTTTTTCTCCCCCTGGTACTTACTTCTATAAAATAGGTCCTTTTTCTCTAGTACCCAATTTGGTGGCCAGGTTGGTAAACCTTGTCCCTAAGTTTGATGTCTGGTTCTTTAGCTCTGGTCCAATATTTCGGTTTTGGTAGTACTATCAAAGATCTTTGCTACTTCCTTACTCGGGTCTTACCAAATGGGTTTTTGTTTCCCCAGTTCTTGGATTTATCTGTGTCACGAGGCACAACTTCGCCTGAAAGCTCCCATTCGAAAAGGTTACCAAGGACTGCAGGTGATGTACCCAACTGATTAACAGGAAACGGTTACCGGAACACAGGTCCTATTTTTCAAAAACGTCGGCAGTGGGATTTGAACCCTAGACCTGCTACTTGGGATGACAACTTACCAACTTCTCTAAGTCACCACACCCCAGGGTTTGGATTTAGATAATTTATAGTAAAATTGTTAAAGCAAAACTTTTTTGATTGTTGGAATTTTTGATTGTTAGAATTTTTTTGTCAGAATTGAGATCTGTTGGAATTTTGACCCAAACTCATTTTAGACCATACAAAGTTAATTTTTCATTTTGTATTTCAGAAATGTACATTAGTAAAATGTACTGTTAGTAAATTATAGTGTTATTAAAATAAGCTTGTTGGTAAATCAATTTGTTAGTGAATGTACTGACAGTAAGGGTACTGACATTTATTAGGTAATATTTTAGAGGGTAGGGGGTCAAGCCAAATCTTACCTTATATAAAAATTTTAGCCAATTAAATTTGATGAAAATATTACCTGGAGGTGGAGGGTTAAGCCTATATAGTAAATGGATATTAGGTAATAAATGTTAGTACCTGTTTACAAAACAAGCTTGCTAGTTAAGTTAGCTTATCCGTAAGTTGAATGTTGGTAAACTGTTCCTCTGTAAAACAAGCCTATTAGGGAAGTGCTATTTATTACATAATTTATTTTTATTAGAAGGTCATACCCCTCTCCCCCATGATCTAATTAGCAGCCAATAATAATATTCATATATAATATATAGATGTGATAGACTGCTAACCCCACCTTTTAAAATTACGTAATAAATAGCACTTTCTTTAGTAAATTGATTGTTGGAAAAGTGGGGTGTTATTGAGTTGATTGTCAGTGAAATAATAAAGACCCATGTGAGAGATACAAATAAAGCCTATTTGGTGAAAGTATATTTATTATACTAATTATATATACTAATTTTAGCTTAAATACCAATAGTGTAATATTGTTTTTATAGGCTTCAAATTTTTAAAAATAAACTAGACTTTTTTTTGCTATACTCTAATTTATGGGTTCTAAATTATTTTGTTCAAATGTTTTACAAAATACCAACACTAGATATTATAGTAATGGATAGAGAACTCACTTTTGTTAATGCACTTAAATTTTCTAAATTAGCAACTTATTATATAATTTGGCATATTGCAGAAATATTTTAAAATACTATAAATCACAGTTTTCAAAAGGAACAAAAATAAGAATAGTGATAAATAGAAGCTTTTTTCTCAAAATGAGTAAAGTTATCCAATTAGTAACAAATAAAAAATTTGATAAAAATAGAATATATTTTATATCATTTATACTAATATTATCTCTTACCTTAAAGATATTTGTTTGAATGGATTAAAAAAAAGTGTTGTAACTGTGTAGGCAAATTTTATATGAAGGAACCTATTTATCTCTCAAAGCATACTTACAAGTATCAATAGAGATTTTTATAAAATTCGTATAATTGATTAAAAAAAAAAGTAATTAATATACTAGTTGTATCAAAATATATCTATCTCTCAATTTTTGTACTCAACAATTCTTTATTTATAAATGTTAAAAATTTTAACTTTTATTTTAAGAAAATTAATAAGCAATACCAAATAGTAAATTATGCCATATCCCAGAATTCTTTAAAACTATATACTAGATTTTTTTCAGATACAATAGTATGCATTACACTTATATTATTAGTTACTTAGAAAAAATTAGACCTTAACACTTCATGATTTTATTAGCATTGGTAGATCCAAGAATCTATACTATACTGCAAGCTAAAGAAAATTTTGTTTGTAATAAAGACATCCTGCAATTTCTTTTGCAAAAACATGAATAGTATCAAGAACAGACAAAATTCCAATAAACAAAAGTATAGTTAGTATTAAAGAAAATAGGTAATTCTCTACAAATAGCTTGGTTGAATCCACAAATAGTTTCTACAAGAGAGCATCTATCTAGTACTTTTTATTATATATTAATAAGTTTAATCAGCAAAAATTCTTCCAGATTTGAACTAGAGAAAGACTCTACATCCCATAAACGTGCAACCCTTTTTAAATAGAATTAAAAAAAACTCCTTACAAATTTACAAATTTTTTATAAATAAAAAAACTGGTATTCAAACTTTTCAACCCAAGTAAATAAACAACAATTCAAATATAACTTTTGCTTATTTATACTTACTATTTCATGTAATAAGAACTCTCATGATTTTATTAGCTAATGGTTACTTAAGCCAGTTTTAAAAGTTTTACTTTAGCAAAAAAAACTAGCAAAGACCACTTATTTTTATACTATAAATCTGAATTTTAAGAAATTTAGTAATTATTAGTTTCAGAAATTTTAAAATGTTTTACAAATTTTAGAAGTTTTAGAAGTTTTTAAATTTAAAAGTTTTAGAAGTTTTATCTAGTTTCAGAAGACCATGTTATACAAAATAAAAACTAAATTTGTATGGTCTAAAGCATTTTTTGAAAATTATTTGTTATTTTCTAAGTTTGCACTTAAATTTTTTAATTTCTACTAAGTTAGGCCAAGCAAAGTAAATTTTCTGGTTTTTATATCCCGGCCAGGTCAATTTTGCTAATTTAAAATTTAAAATTTTTTTATTTAATAACCAATCAAAATATAGTATATACAGATTTCATTCAAGTTGATATAAGTTAACAGATCGAAAAATGAGCTAAGCAGAGACAAGCCTGCTAGTTTCCAAAATGGGCAACTAGTCAGCAAACGGTTCAGCGGTTGTTAGTATGAAAGAAGAAACCTGGATAGCATGCAAGATAAGTATCATTCAATTGACTGCCTTAATTGGAATTATTAAATGTTTACTAATGATAACTTTATTATATATTGAGATGAGGCCCGTACATGATCAGATAACTCGCAATTGCGATAGCGAATTTGTGCCCAGTCCACCCACCCAAGGGAATCCTGCCATTTCATCATTTCTTTAAACTTCATGCCCAGTCAGCCTGCTTTGTGCAGTGTGGGAAACCACTGACTGATGATACATATTACAAATGATGCTGATGACGGTTATACCTGGCGCAAATTGTAGTTGCTATTTCCGGGAGCATAGCCGGTCTCAGCTTGTGCATCAATCACACCGATGTATGCTACTGCTGCATGTCATCAATTAAAGAAAGACACGTGATTCTATCATTTCCTCACTTGCATTTTCCAGTCGACCTGCTTTGTGCAGTATGGGAGACCACCGGCTGATGATACATATTACAAATGA
Organism: Gigaspora rosea; assembly: GCA_003550325.1. NCBI lineage: Eukaryota > Fungi > Glomeromycota > Glomeromycetes > Diversisporales > Gigasporaceae > Gigaspora > Gigaspora rosea. The sequence goes on from QKWP01000328.1 coordinate 137,773, forward strand.
CGCTGATGACGGTTATATCCAGCGCAAATTGTAGTTGCTATTTCCAGGAGCATAGCCAGTCTCAGCTTGTGCATCAATCGCACTGATGTACGCTACTGCTGCATATCAAAATAAAATTTGATTATTAAAGTTCAATATCTGGCCATGGCGGTCAGGTGATTCCAATAATAAATATGTCACATGCGTGCAACAATTTTCGATAAGTGTACAGTACATTATTTAATTTTTAACGTATAGTACAGAACAAATCGAATGTTTTACTAAATTTGAATATGCGGTGTTCTCATATAACAATAATATAAATAATACAAATTTGGTAAGATTTTTTTATTTATATTTCTATTAGAATATTCTCCTGTTAGTTTCATGATTCATAATTGACAAAATATTTGCCATGAATACTCTTTTTTGATAAGATCTACTATTACGAATTAGGAAAAAATTTGTAGTGTTTTTATATACTCTATTACTCTACTATTATACTCTTTATCAAAATTCGATACTCTTTATCATGTCTAGATTATTCTATAGTACTCCCCACCCATCTTATGAATTTGAGTTAAATATATAGTTTTTCTTTTCGAATAAGTAGCCACATTATTTTGGCTAATTTTTTCAGTAAAAGCCACATTATTTTGGCTTATACTATTTTTTTTTAATTAATTTAAAAAAAAATAAGATTTTTGAATAACTACACTATTATGATTAGGACAAATCCTGCTAATATTGTATATATTTCCCCCTTTTTTTTAAGAAAAAGTATTTTAAGGCAACTGCTATTATAATGGCTTAGACAATGTAACTCCAATATGTGTCAGTAATAACGTGTATGCCTTTTTTCTTTTTTTGATAATAAATAAATAAGTTTTTTTATTTTTACATAATAATTGCTAACTAATAATATGGCTTAGAATAAATGCTATTTAACATAACATATATACTGATGCAAAATATTTTCAGATAGCTACACCACTGTGTCTTAGCATATATGCCCATTGCAATTAGTATGTATGGTGTACATAAAGATCGCTATAGAACCAAATATAATAAATTTTTAACATATGGTACAGAACAAACTGAATGTTTTACTATATTTGAAAAAAAATATGCGGTGTTCTCATATAACAGTGACATAAATAATACAAAAGTGGTAAAGATTTTTTTATTAGAATATTCCTGTTAAATTCATGATCGATAATTGTTTACCATGAATCCTCTTTTTTGGTAAAATCTACAATTATGAATTAGGAAAAAATTCATGGTGTTTTTATATACTCTATTACTCTACTATTCAATCAGTATATGCAATGTACATAAAGATTACTGTCGATCCAAATATAATAAATTTTTTTAAAGCGGTAAATAATAAATATAGAAATCTGTGTAAAAATGGTAAAAGTATTATTAAAATATTATCTTTTTTGGAAATAATATCTGATCACTACAAACTACTTATTTTTTTCTTAGCATGAGCTTATGACAAATACTATGTACTCTCATATTATTAATATAACAAGCATACAAATTCTTTTTTTGAAAAAAAATTAGTTTCAAATAACTTTTATCAATATATCTTAAGATAAATTCTGCTACAAGATAATATCAGCACGTATGCGTATGTATGTAAAGATTACTGTTGATCGATAAAAACTCAATATTGCAATGAACTAAAATCTGGTTATTTGTTAAAAAAAATAAAGATTAAAATTGTTTTCTTATTTATTAATACCTTATAATTTATTTTAATACCTTATAATAAAACTGTAACAACTTTCTGATACAGTATAGTCTTTTTTAAAATTGTGTGAGTTAGAAATTTTTGCTGAAATTTAAATATTAGCCAATTGGCCGTTGGCTGTTTGCCAACTGATTCATATAGAATATGGATGGAATAATTGAATCCAGATTCATTATAATTCAGTTATATACAAAGTAGTATTCAGATTCGATTTGAATAGCCTTTAATTAAAGAATAGGATCGAGGTACTACTTTTGTTAACTCTCGTAAGTATTAATACTATAGTATAAGTGAAGCTACTATAATTTAAACTTATTAAACCTAAGAATAGTTTTTTGTCTTATTATAAATCTTCATTATGACAACTAATTCACAGACCGCATCAAACATTTATTTAATGTTATATTTTTTAGAATATAATTTTATTATTTTACGGTTTCTATAAAACTCGTGGGTATAAGAAAATAGAAGCTACTGGCTAGTTAGTTCTATAAATTCTATACTACATGTTTGTGATATAACGCCTTTTTTATTATTAAAAAAAGATATGATTTTTTTTTAAAAAAAAGGATGCATTGTTGATCTTGCAAAATATTATCATATTGATGTATGTGTTGCATGATTATTCTTCTTAAATATTTTTTTTAAATATTTATATCTTTAAATATTAAATATACATTATTAAGTATATATTATTAAATAAATCTCTTATTAAATGTTTTTTTTAATAAAAAATTTTTAAAATAAAAATAAAAAAATTTTTTCATTATAAAAAAAATAAAATCTGGGTTGGCGGGTTATTTAAAATTATTTATGATATGTAAACACTTTGCTTGGCCTTATATAAAAAAATTCTGTGATACTTACTTATTATTCTAGCTATTTAAGATTAGTTTTTTGTTTTGTATAATCTGCTAACCCAATTTTTCTAAATTTTTTTTTAAAAAAAACAATTCTTTATTATACCATTTATTCCATTTTTGAATTGGAATTTTTTGATTTCTACTTCATTATATAAAAAATTCTGTGACTTATCTACTATTCTGGTGACCACAATACTATAAGTTAGTTTGTATTAGAATTGTCTTAAATTTTATAGGTTTTAGTTTGAGTTATTTTGTATTGAAGTTATTATTTCTTTTATGAAGAATTTTGTAAAAGCTACTCACTATTTTGATAACTACAATATATAATTAAAATTGAGTTAGTTTGTATCAAAATTATCATATTAAAATTATTGTAGTTCCTTGCTTGAGTTACTGTAAAAAATTCTGTTACTACAGAATCAGATAGAGATAGTTTGCATTGGAAATGTCTTTTATTATCTACTGTATATGACTGAGTCTGTTTGTATCATAATTATTATTACAATTTCTATTGCTAGTTACTGTAAAGCTATTTAGATAATAGAAGTTAGCTTGTATTGGAATTATTATAAAATAAAAAATCTATTATAGTTTCTATTGTAAGTTACTTAAAAAAAAGTTACAAATCCAATATAAGTTTTAATCTAGCATTCACAAAATACATATATTGGACAAAAATTAATTTTTTAAAAATTATAGATAACTAAGAATACAAATAAAAATAACTGGTATTCTTGATTCTCTGTATTTTAATTAAAGTTCATATATTGATTATTAATTCATAAATTAATTATAATATTGTTACAACATTAGTCACAATTAGTAATGGTTTTAATTCTTAAAAAGTTAGCAATATAAATACCAATTAAAATTTCATGAGTTTATTTATATATATGCAAGGTTGTCCAATTATATTACATAAAGATTATATTTGTATATGGTATTACCTTATAATATTAGGAAGGGAAAATTTTGTAAGTTTAAATCTGTCATTATTATTAATACATTGATATGATAAATCATATTTAAAACTAAGTTTTTCTACATACTAGTTATATTTTTTGAGAATAACCAATAAGGTATTCTGTTATGGACATAACAAATTAATAGTGGGATAATTTTATAATGTTTTAATTAATTTTGATTTAGATCATTGTTAGTATTCTGAATCAGATTGAGTCAACTTAAAACTTGTCCTAAAATTTTAGATTGGGTCAGGTTTGGATTAGAAAATTTTGGTCCAAAAGTTTTGAATCAGGTTTAGGTTGAGTTCAAATTATGAATTAACCCAACTGACCTAAAATTTTATATATTTTGGTTTTTTTCTTTATAGTTATTAGTGTTCTGCAAAAAATCCAGGTCTGGTTCAGGATCCAGACTGGTCTGTTGATAGACCGAGTTCAAACCTTTGAATTATTAGAATTGATAAGATTCAGACCTATATAAAGAACTGCTTATATAATACCTGGTTCAGTCTTATTAGATTGCTGATTGGCTGATTTCAGAATTTCTTTTTTCTTAATAAATTTTAATGAAATATCATTTTTTCACTAATTTTTATCAAGTGCCACAAAATTTATAAAAATAGCTGTAATCAATTTTTTTTTTTTTTTTAGTAAGACACTAGAGCTTTATCAACTATTGCATAGCATCTATAATTTAGAAATTTTGAACTTTCATGAATCCAAACTGGACCCTTAATAAGAGTTTGGGCCCTAATTTTAGATCTGATCTTTAAAACTACTCACCCAGTTCAAATCATGCAGAATTCTAATAGTTATTATTTATTAGTACCATCTGATTTGCCAATCAAGATACAGAGTTAAGTATAATATAAAATTGAAGTAAAACAACTTATTTTAAAATAATTACTTCTAACTTAAAAATTTAATTATAAAACTAAATTTTTTTCTTAACAAAAAAATTTTTTAAGAAATTCTAGATTAGAAGAATTAATTATTATATTTACCAAGTTCTAACCCTAATCTTAACTCAGCCACTATTTGTTTTGTTTACTAATATAATATTAAAACAAGCAAAAACATTGGTCAATCAGAGTAGTAATAAATAACAATTATTATTTTCTCTTTGCTAATATCCCTTAAACTGTTTCTCCCGCAAATTTGCCCTAAAATTTTTTTAAGTATGTAAACTTAAGTATTTCGATAAAAAAGATTGGAATTTAATGATTTTAGTACCATTCATTTTGTCTTGATGAGATGGTTCGAATGGTATCAAAATCGTCAACTTCTAATCACTAAATTGTGAGATATTTACAAAAATGATTTGCAGTGCAACCCTATACAGTATAAAGCTGCGCTAAAATTTTCTTGCTGCAGATTTCTCATGATCTAGTGGTCAGAATTTGACAATTTTGGTATCATTCAAATTGTCTCATAAAGGCGAATCGAATAGTACCAAAATTATCAAATTCCAATTACTAGTTATCAAAATCGACAAGCTTATATAAAAATTATTCAAAGATCGTGTTATAGTAATTATAATTAGACAATTTTGGCACCATTCGATTCATCTCGATAAGACAATTCGAATGGTATCAAAATTATCATATTCTGATCATTATATCACGAGATATTATAAAATTTGTAAAAATATCAAATTTATAAATCTATGTAGATCTATTCTATATTTATTTTTTTAATGATACTATATTAAAATGTGTGCTAAATTAGTAAAAAATTATCACCTTTAATATAATTTACAATATTATATTAAAAATAATAGATCTAAATCTAATATTTGTGAAGTTTATTAAGAAATTGTAAATTATTTGTTTAATTAAAAAAAAAACTTTAAATTTGTATATTTTCAATTTATATATATCTTAAATTTATTGTCTTATAATTTAAAAATAAATGTTATAAAAATTCAATTTTTATTCTTAAATATTTATTTAAAAAAATTTTATTAAAATATAAAAATTTTTTAAAAAAAATAAATCAGAAGCATTTTTATAGACAAATTCAGGACAAGTTTGCCCTGAATTTAAGACGGTTTAAGGAATAAGGCTATGCAAAGTTTTGTATAACATGGTATCTAAAATTTTAGCTGTGGGTCAGATTATTTTTTTTAATTTACTATAAATTAGTGCTCCTAGGTCCGGTCCGGGTCCAGTCTGGGATCAGACCAGACTTAGACTCTAAATTTTACTAATTTCAGACTTCAGACCAGACTCAGACTCAACTATGAGTCCAGTCTGGGTCTGGTCCGAAGTCTGCAGACTAGTCTGAGTTTGAATATATTTATATGTATTTTTTGGTGCTGAACAAGTTTACTTAGTGCCTTTTGTTAGAATAAATTAGTAAAATTTTATGAATCATAATATTTTATAGAATTTTATTAATAAAATTCTAAAAAATCTTATAATTCACAAATTTTTATTAATTAATTCTA
>QKWP01000328.1:148410-240825 GCA_003550325.1 Gigaspora rosea
CTCCAAATTTCAAGTAAAATAAAAACAACAACAACCTTGCTGATTTAATGTATTTTTAGGTGCTAAACAAGTTTACTTGGTGTGTTTTGTTAGAATTAATTAATAAAAATTTGTGAATTGTAAGAGTTTATAGAATTTTACTAATAAAATTCTATAAAATCTTACAATTTACAAAATTTTACTAATTATTTCTAACTTAAAGCACTATGTAAACTTGTTCAGCACCTAAAAATACATTAATTCGGTAGTGTTGTTTTTATTTTACTTGAAATTTGGAGTTAAGATGTTAAAATTTGACTTTTTTGATCAAAAATCCAAAATTGTGCATCAAATCTCTAAATTTCAAGTAAAATAAAAACAAATAGGACGTTTTAATACAATTTAGGTGCTGAACAAGTTTACTTAGTGCATTTTGTTAGAATTAATTAATAAAAATTGCGAATTATAAGATTTTTTAGAATTTTATTAATAAAATTCTATAAAATCTTATGATTCATACTAATTTATTCTAACAAAATGCACTAAATAAACTTGTTCAGCACCAAAAAATACATATAAATAAATTCAGACTCTGAACAGTCTGCAGGCTTCGGACCAGACCCAGACCAGACTCAGACTTGACTAAAAAGCTGAATATAAAAGTCTGAGTCCGGTCCAAAAATCAGACCAGACTCAGACTTGACTAAAATCTGGTTCCAGTCCATAGGAGCACTACTATAAATTAATATACTTATATTCATTTTACAAATTTATAAAGTAATTCTAGAAAATTAAAGCTACCAAGTGATACATTAATGATACCAGAAAAAAATTGAGTAGCAAAAATATAAGGCTACACAAATTTAATTTTTTATTTTGTACAACCTAATAGTTCAAAATTCTGGTCAGTAGGTTTGATCTTTTTTAAAAAAAAATTAACTTTGCATAGACTAAATTAATTATATCCATAACTAAGATTATACAAAGTTAATTTTTTGATTTGTATAATATGAAATCAGAAAATTTTGATTTTTTAAGAAACCTATCAGGTAATTCCAGAAAATTAAGATTATCATTGGGTAATACTGAAGAAAAAATTAAATGCAAAAATAGAATAATTGGCATAATAGAAATTTAAAAAATTTTTTTGGAAAATTGTGTTAGTGAGTTATACAAAATAAAAAATTAACTATGTATAGCCTAATAATTGGCAAAATTGAAATTTTTTTTAAAAATTTTTTTTTGCAAAATAAAATATTTACTTTGTATAGCCAAATAAATTCAATTTATATACCAATATTAAATATTATTAACAATTATTTTGCTTTTATAACTAATCAATATTTTTATTTATTTATGATTTATATTAGTATTTTAATATTAAAATTTTAGCTTGAATTTTAGATTAATTCAAGTTGTGTTAAGTTAAGTCAGATTCAGGTCAAGTTGAAGTGTAAATACAAAATTTTTATACCAAATGCAACCTAAAATTTTGGATTAGATTCAGATTTCCTATATCTACCTGAACTGACCTATTCAAAGCATTAGTTATTGTATATATAATGTCTATAATGTTTATCTCTTAGATTGTAGCACATGATACTGTATAATAAAAAATTTTTTTTAATTTTTATCTTTATTATTGATAAAATATCTAAATAAAAATACTATATATTGATTCTTAATCAGGTTTTGCCTATATATATAAATTTTTACAAATTAGCTAATTGTAACTTTATCATTGCTTATCTTATATAATTTGACACTTGACCCATGGCTCTGCCACGGGAACTATATAAAACTTTAATCTTGGTTAAAATCTATAATACTATATAATATTCATAAATATGCTGAGTTAGTTTGCATTGAATTGTCACAAAAAATTCTGTTACTGTTCATACTATTCTATTAACTACAGTATATGGTTAATAAGATTGAGTTAGTTTGTATTAAAATTATGTTTTTATAAAATTCTGCCATAGAATTCACACTCTATTTCAGTATGGTTGAGCCAGTTTTTATTAGAATTATTGAGATTTTTATTATGAGTTTTTATAAAAAATTCTATTACAAAATTTGTTCGCTATACTAGTAATTGCAATATATAGTGGGTTAGTTTGAATTTGTATAAGCTAACTATAAAAAATTTCTTACAAAGCTCATTGCTTCAATAACAGATAATATGCAGCTTAGTTTTATTAGTGAATACCAATTTTTAAAATAAGTATTGCAAAGAAAAATCCTTATATGGGGTGTTCCAAGTTAAAAGGGTCCATTTTTACAATTTTTTGAAAAATAAGTTTTCATTAAAATCACATAAATTTTGATATGATTGACTTTTTTTAATTATAAATAAAAGTTGATTTGTATAATAAAAAATCAAAATAGTAAAAAGAAAAATTACATAGGCTGCGTAGAGCCAACACATCACGAGATTATTCAATAATCATCTGCCATCTTTAACCAATCAAAATTGTAAAATTTGATTAATCCCAGATCAGTCTGAAAATCAAAACAAATAATTAAACTCAAATATCTCAAAATAAAATATATGTAAAAATGGGCCCTTTTAACTTGGAGCACCCATATTGCTATAATAGTTTTAGCTCATTGATCACCTTTTGAGCATAACTATCCCTTAGATTGTAACACAGGCAAATTTGCCTGCGTATTTTAAAATTTTTAATAAAATTTTAAATATTGATTTTAGTCATATCTTTTCTAAGTAAAAAATATTCTTTGAGTTTTGTTTTAGTAACTTTGTTATAAATTTTTTTTAAAATCATTAGAAAACTTTAATATAATAAATGTTTAAAGTTCTTGTATTGGCATTTTTACTATTAAAATTTTTCTTTAGATTTTTTCAAATTTTATATGCTCCCGTCTATAAAAAAAATCTTTACTTCTAATACAAGTCTTAATTTTTACAAGTAAATAATTAAAGTTGCAATAATGAAAGTTGTCATCCTTTATATAAACTACAATATTGTCTTAAGAACTATAGTTCTAAAACTAAAACTAAATAAGATCGCAAAAAAATTGTAATAAAATTTTTTAAAAAAATTTTTTCTTAAAATTATCTATTTTTAGCTTATATGTAACTACAATTTATTTTCTTATAATATAAAAACTAATTTTGCAAAAAAGTAATCCTTATTTTCAAATATAATTGTACAAAGTTTTATTTAATTATTTTAGCATTTTAAAAAAGTAAATCAGAGCTAAAAAAGTGCAAAAACGCAGGCAAATTTGCCTGTGTTCTACTACAATCTAAGGGATAATGTTATTAGTTGGTAAATCGGTATAAAACTACAAACACTGGGAAATTAGTTGATTATTAGATAATCTGATTAGCAAAAATTCTGGCCAAAACTTCTAGAAATCAGTCATCTAAATATTTGGTTGAATTTAACCTTTATTGATATTCGCTAATAATTCAATATTTTTTTTATTAATTATATTGTTGACCTATAAAAAATTACAAAACCAAGCATAACTCTCGAACCAGTAATCAGAATTCGATGAATCCACCACTAATCGACTTAGCTCGCTGAGTCGGTCTGAATGAGCTATAGTATGTCTTTGTATAATCTCTGGTGTCAAAATAGAAGTTGTCAAACCTTTACTCTTATATTTATTAATGAACCAGCAATCTGATTGGCTAGATGATTGCTGCGGGCAAAAACGTTAGATCTGATATATCTAAAAGAATGTAGTTTTTATAGCTTAAATTCTAGATATCTCATATATCATATTTATATCATTTATTACACATATTACATTTATTATATTTATACTATATATTTTATTAATAGTAGTTGTAGTATATATCATACATGTTAAAAATATTGACCATTATATTTGTAAAATTTCAAAAAGTATAAAAGCAGCTGATGTGGACCCCAAGTTCAACATCGAGTCTTTATACTCGTTCACTAATTAATACAATTATTTATTACCTAAATTAAGCAATTATTAGTATCCTCATATACTTCTAGTTGTAGCTTCTTTCGTAATTGCAAATTGGCTTAAATCTTCTTCGTTAAGTTTTCTTAAAAAATGCCATATCGATTTAGATATACCACAGTAACAAAGCTTGAAATTATACAAAGTGTACACTGTCTAAAATTGCTCTAGTTACCTAATATCTTTGAAGAAATAGATATAGGATAACAATATGTTTTATCTATAGCGGAGCATTTGTTGTATTCTTGTACTTGTTCTTGCATTTATTCTTGAACTTGAAACCATTATTACAAACTGTTTTCAAATTTGTGAACTATTTTTGCCCAACTATTAGGCAATCAAACAACAAAAGTAAATTTGAAAAATTCCATTCACAATTTTGTGTTGTATAAATGTATTAATAAGGGCATTAAAAAATAATATAATAATTACTCGAATGTTATATTACTTAACCATAATAATAGTCATAATCATATGTATTTTTGTTAGTTTTCGTTACATTTTTTGGATATGACCAATCAAAAATGTTAAAACGAACAGATTTAGAATTGAAGTATATAGATAGATTAGAATGTTAATTATACTTATTTATATTTAATTTTTTATTTAAAAGTTTGATGGCACATGATTCGGAAACATGCGCATTAATGCGCATTCATGCACATGATTGAGAAATCATGCGCATGCATGAAACCTATCTCTAGACCACACCCCACCTAAAACCAATCAAAATCACAAAAAAGTATATTTATATTAATTTTTTTAAAATTATGGTTAAATAATTCTTGATTTTGATTGGCTAGTATTCTAGATTGTGTAACCTAAGATTTCAGCTAACCTCCTACCCTAAAATATTAGGTAATATCTGTTATTGCCATAATAAGAAAATTTAATACCAGGAACATAGTACGAAGTAACGAAGTGTATGGTTAACAGGCAAGTTGCTGTGTGCGATCTCTTGAATCTTAGTGGATGGCGTATTCGAACTGATCATTGGATGTTTGATAACATGATGTATATGATTACTAGCTTTTTGCGTTTGTTTAATGTCATGTGAAATCGTTTTTTGTGTAATTCGTTTTGGTAAGCTTGTGGCTGTGCACATCATATATATTCTGCCACGAGCGTCTGTACTTGTTATGCCTTGCTACTTTTGGTAATCAATTCGAGGATAAAAAAGGGTATAGTATGATTTTCCGATTTTGTTTACTTTATAGATTTTATGCTTTCTTTGGTTAGATTTAGATCTATTATGCATGATCTCTACTATTGAGCAGGTTTGTTTGCTTGCTTTTTTTAATTATTATCGAAAAATCATTTGCTTGTGATTTTGATATTTTTTATTAATTTTTGATCTACGTGGATGTTGTAATTCGTACTGTAGGTCTTTGTTTTATTTCGCTTGCATTGTAATTAATCTATATATGTTAATTCGTTTTACGTTGAGTTTATGAAAAAATTAATATCAAACAAACGCAATCGAGTTGTTAACCAGCTAGTCACGATATAGCGATTTAGCTAATCAGTTAATCTGGTTTGGATAATCTAATATCCGTAAATGACTGATTAGATTACGTTATAGTTGCTTGAAGCATTCTTTGGTTAGATTTAGATCTGTTTATGCATGATCTCTACAATTGAGCAGGTTTGTTTGCTTGCTTTTTTTAATTATTATCGAAAAATCATTTGCTTGTGATTTTGATATTTTTTATTAATTTCTTAATAATATTTGATCTACGTGGATGTTGTAATTCGTACTGTAGTACTTATATAGTAAAATTGCTCTAGTGTTATATTTTAAATTTTTTTTTAATTTTTAGTCTATATTCAATTAATATAATACTTAATTCTATTTTAATAGATAAATATTTAGGTCGTTCGAAGTTAATTATCTGGTTAACATCACTTTCCAGGACTCCCAGAAGAGAGGCAAATGAAACGAACATATAAAATGAACAAACTGTAGTAAATCTATTATAAACGAATTGGTTTCAAGTTAAATTTAGTTCAGAGATTTTAGTCGAGTTGCTAATTAGGTCAGATAAATTTGATTCAATAGCAAAAAAAAAAAAAAAAATAATAAATAAAAAATTATATAATGCATTTATCCAAGAAAAAGGCTTCGTACGTATAGGCAAAATTCTCGTGATCTAGTGATCGGATCTGCATCATTTTAAAGTATGCAGCTAGTGATGTGTAATCATTAAAATAATACCCAAATTTTTTTAGCGTACAGTACGTATAGTGCTTATATAAAAAATTAAGATTATATAATAAAATTAAATTAGTATCTATATTTTAATTTTTTTAATGTTAGTCTATATTATAATTAATGTAATGTTAAACCTATTTTAATAAGCAAATGTTTAATATAGCAAATTAGTAATATACTATGTACATATCTGCTTAATTTTGTTAAGGCGCTACTTTATATATCTAAAGTAGCTACTTTAGATAGATCGCTACTTTAGATGCAATATGTACAAATTTAATTTATCTAACAAGAAAGCTTCATCGGGTGTTGATCAATTAACGAATTTGATTGGTCAATTGGCACATAAATATTTCTATCGACCCCTCTTAATAAATGATCGGCAAAAATTTTAGCGTACAGTACGTACAGTACGTACAGTACAGTACGTATAGTACTGTACGTGGCACATCACTAGTCAAAAACCTGTAAGAGCAATGTTTGATTAAAAAATTATCATACAATAGATAACTATTACTCGTGATGTCTATCGTTGATATTTAAATGCAGAATTCACGTTGCATTGCGTTTAACCCGTATTTTGTTTGATGATCGTTAACTTAATGCTGCATTAATATTAGCTTCGTGAATGTGATAAATATATCATAAGTAGAGTCGGTTTTGTAATAATAAAACTCGATAAGTAGTACAAATCTAAATATATATGCACAGGTTTTTAAGCCCGATAAAGTGAGATTCTTTCTGAGTCTGCCTGTGAATTTGAAAAAATAAACTTATCTTTTGACTATATAACTTACACTTTTCAAATATTTTTTTTATCTTTATCTTGTTCGTATAGTTCGCTATATTTCAACCTGCAATATTACTATAACCAGTCGTGCTTGTGTTTTCTTATTAAAATAAATCGTCTCACTAGTTTAAATATCTTTATAAATTCTTACGGTGTGTGTATAAGGTAAGCATATTTATTATGCCACGATGCCAATTATGGCGCACATATGGTATTAGGTATTCGGTCAACTATGTTTAACAAAACTATATGCTGTATCGTACGAAAATCGATTATTGAAAATTTTTTTTGAAATTAGTGATCGAGATAATGATCAGAATAATAATGAATCGAGTTATTTATCACTTTTTATACATATTTTAACAATGAAAAAAACAAAGCAATTCGCCCTAGACATCTAAAAAAATATTCGATTAATTCTTTACTATTAAAATATATATAAAAAGTGATTAATAACTCGATTTATTATTTAGATCACTATCCTGATCCCTAATTTCTATGGCGCGCACGTGATATTGGTATTCGGTCAACTATATTTAACAAAACTATATGCAGTATCGTAAAAAAATTAATTATTGAAAATTTTTTTGAAATTAGTGATCAAGATAGTGATCAGAATAATGAATCGAGTTATTTATCACTTTTTATACATATTTTAATAATAAAGAATGTGTTGAATGTTTTTAAATGTCTAGAGCGAATTGCTTTACCTTTCTTTAACGCGTTTGTGATGAAGTTACTTTAAACAATTTTATGCTCTAGTATTAAATTTTTTACCTGCAATATAAATATCTCTCTTTGAATGGCTCACGATATGAAGAATTTTTGCAAAGAGTCAACTTGAGATTTAAATTTAAATGTTAAAAAATTTCAGCATAACTTAATTTTTAACAAGTTTAAGAATGGATTTATGCAAAAGCAATTGAAAAAAATAAAACCATTCGCTCTAGACATATTAAAAAAAAATTCAATTGATTCTTTACTATTAAAATATATATAAAAAGTGATAAATATATCGATACGTTAGTCTGATCACTATTCTAATCACTAATTTAAAAAAATTTTTAATAATATTAATTTTTATATGATACTGCATATAGTTTTATTGAACGTGGTTGAGGGAATACCCCGACATGATACCTAGTACACCAGTGATCATACTCAGGTGATTTTACTACCGTTCGATTTGTCTCTTGGTAAGATACATTGAATTGTTGTAAAATCATCCGATTATGATCACTGGGTCACAGAATATTGATGTTTAAATGAATAAATAAAATAGTTAATTTTAAGTTTAATAAGCCTAATGTGGTATGTTAATAGTAACTTTTTTTGTTAAGTAAATCGACCTTCATGATTAAGACGATTTTTTTTTCATAACAAATTTTACTTACTTGTAAATTTTCATAAAAATTGGTTGATTTTTTATTAATAGTTATTTATAAGTAACTTACTTGCACTATGATAGGTTCTTTTGCTAAAAAAATGCATTTTATATGAATCAATTAATAAAAAATTATCCAATTTTATGAAGATTTAGATGTACAACAATTTGCCTAATAAAAAAGTTGCTATTGCTAACAATGCATTGAAGTTTTTTTTTAGTTTTTTAAAATTTAATCTTTTATTGCTTGTAACTTGAAATGTAGCAGTTAGAATAAAATGATTTTGTATTGTTACTGATATGAATAGAGTGGTACCAAAATCATTCAATTCTGACTGCTAAGCCATGAGTTATCATGTGTGTGTATAATTGATACACTTATAATAATTTGTTGGTTTTTTTAGCTTTTTATTTTAATTTGCAATATTGTGTGATTTAGTAATTAAAACTGACTAATTTTCATTAGTTTCTGATTATTATATTACATATAAAGTTATATGCACTGTGATATTATACTTACCTTATATTATTTTTATCAATTCTTGATTTTTACAAGATAACAATGATAAACATTGAAACTAGAGGTGAAGCCAAAAAAAGAAAAAATCGGGAATGAATGAAACGAAACCGAACATCTAATCGTCTTGCTAAAGATCATCGAGCTGAAAATGCTAATGTGCCTCTACGTGTCTTGGAAATGGATGAGAATTTTGATAAATTAATGAAAGAACATGCTAATTGGCCACAAATAATTGATCCAGAATTTTCAAAAAATACTTTAGCTGAATTTCGTGAAAAAGTTAAATTAGATAATTTACGTGAATTACCTTGTGCTGTTTGCTCAAGAATGTATGTCATTCAAGAATTCAATGAAGTTTCTATAAAAGATATAGATCTTTCTTTAATTGAAGCTCCAGTGCAACTTACTGCACCATTTTTTGAAATTAATTTCCAATAAGACAATCCGCTTATTGACTCCAGTGGTTTAAAAATTCTTCTTGATCGTGATGGTTTTATATATTCACAAGATAATAATTTTTTTAACTTGTGAATTTGTATATCTTGTTATAACTTTTTGTTAAAAGGTAAAACACCACCTCTATCCTTAGCTAATAATATGTGGATTGGACCTATACCATCTTGTCTTAGGGATTTAACAATTCCTGAACAACTTTTGATCTCACCAGGATATCCCTGTATAAATTTGATACAATTATCAAAAAAAAACATACTCACCATAAGCTTAAGGGGCATGTTATAACACTACCTCAGAATCCAGGATCATTATCAAAGGTATTGCTTTGCCTTTATTCAAATTATGTGAACATCTAAAAGTTGTATTTATTGGCCAAATCAAACCAAATGTCATCAACTTAAAAAAATATTTCAAGTTAGAAAAAGCAAAATAGCTCTAGCACTTCAATGGCTTTTTAAACATAATATTCTATTTAAAAAATTTGAATTTAATAATAATATCTTAAACAGTTTTCCTGAAGGTAATATAACAGAAGAATTAATGCTAACAATAACATCTGTAAATGTTGATCCTTATAAAATTGAGCAATATACTGGTTACAACCAAGATCCATTGGATGAATATGACCAAACAAGTAGTGAAGAAGAAGAAAACAATTTTGTTAATAGTAATACAATTGGCAATGCTCGTGAACTTAGATCTTAAGAAATATTACATATTAATAATGTTCCAATAACAGAAAATGAAATAACATTATTGTCTCTCAAAAAACTTCTAGATAAATCAAATGCTCAAATAGATAATAATAATTTAGATCAAAATAAAAATCAAAATAAATTTTCACATTCATCTATTATATATATGGCTTATAAAAATGAACCTTTAAATGAATATAAAGATGCTTCTCTTTTACCTGCTGCATTTCCTGTTCTTTTTCCTTATGGAATTGGTGGTCATGAAGGCCGAGATCCACATGTAACTTTAAAAGAATATATTAATCATCTTCTGCGCCATAATTATCCCAAATTAGACAGCATCGATCATTTATTTTTGTTATGTTCGATATTTTGCAAAGACGAAAAGTATTTTTGGAAACTTACAATTTAACAAAATATAAAAATTTTAATCAGTCTGCTAGATTAATTTCATTAATTAAACCTGAAGATATTAGTATAGCAGTTGAACAGATACGTAATAAAAACTCTATAACTAATCCAAATATTCTTGAATTGCTAAAGAATATTAATTCAGCTAGTTCAAAATTAATGGGATCTCATCAATCACATTCCTGTATATGAAATGAAATATTTGCAATTACAATAAGAGATGGTGCACCTTCTTTGTTTGTAACTATTAACCCTGCTGATTTGCATAGTCCTATAGTTATGATGTATGCAGGTGCAGATATTAATTTGGATAATATATTACCTGAAAACTTTCCAACTGCTACAGAAAATGCTCGATTAGCACATCTTGACTCTTCAGCAGTTGCAAAATATTTTGATGTTATAATTAAATCAATACTAAATACTATAGTTGGTTATAATAGAAAATTTGGTGGTGTATTTGGATTAGTAAAAAATTATTATGGTGTAATAGAATACCAAGATCGTGGTACACCCCACTGTCATTTGCATATATGGCTCTATGGATCACTTGATCCAATTGAATTACGACAAAAGCTTAAAAGTGATGAAGCCTTTTGCAAGCGCTTATTATTATATGTTAGTGATATAGTTAAAGAAGATATAAGTTATCTTCTTGATACAAATAATACTTTAACTGATCAAATGCTTGAAGAAGAATATAGAACTCCAAAAACATTACAAGAAAAAAGAATGCATCCTTCCTTTTTTCTAATACCTGATCCTAATTCACCTAATTTTAATAAAAATTTTCGCAAAGATTTAATTTCTATTGTCAAACGTACATTATTTCACTGGTGTACACATACTTGTAAAAAATATAATCGTGGTTCAGTCTATCAATGTAGATTTGATTTTCCTAGAAAGCTAATAGATCCTCCGGGTGCTATTTATCCTGAACTTGGAATTATCACTATTCAACGTACTAATGCATTCATTAATAATCACAATCCTTATATTACATCTGCATGCAGAGGAAACAATGACATAAAATTTATTTCTTCAAGAAAATTTGTATTGGCATATGTATATTATATAACTGATTATATTACTAAATCAGATGTAAATACACATAGCTCTTTTCTAATGTGTGCTGCTACATTAGAAAATTATCGAAAAAAGCTTCTGATAATATTTCTCTTGATATTGTAAAACAATCATGCAAACTTGTTGTAAAATGTTTTAATAAAATGGCAGGCCAAACTGAATTTACTAGTCCACAAGTATCAGCATATTTATTAGAAATTAATGATCATTATACACCAAATAAATTTGCTAGTATTCATTTACAAACTTTTGAACATTATCTTACTAATGAATGGTCAGAATATTAGTACAAATCAAAATATATTCAGAAGAAGCTTTAGTAGATCAATTAGATACAAGTGATAATAGTGATAGTGATCAAGATTTATTAGATAAATCTTTATTAATATCATCTTTTAATAATAAATTAACTGTAGCAAACCTTCGTATTGATTATCAGTTTCGAAATACTCTACTAAAAAATATTTGTCTTTATGATTATGCTTCAACTATTCAAAAAGTTCCAATAACTCCACATCAAATTACAATGTTAAAGGACCAATCTTTATGAGAAAAAAATGGTCATGTTGATAGATTTCTTTTTTGAGGTATTAAAAATAACAATTCACAAATTTGTTTATCTAGTAACTCACATCCCCAGTTTGAAAGTCATATTCAAGTTCATAGGGCACACAGAACAAAAAGAATAGTTGTATTATGTGGTAAAGGAATACCAAAAAAGATGATATTAATAATGCAGAGAGATATGGACTATGTATTTTCATGCTCTTTAAACCCTGGGAAACTGTTCTTGATCTTAGAAAAGGTTATAATTCATGGACTGAAGCATGCCAGAATTTCTCAATAGCTTTTCATTATCATCACGATTAAAATCTATTATTAATAATATAGAATTATTGCATCGTTGTTCAGAAGAATCAGCTTTAGATCGTGAACTAAAACATAATAACTCTAGATCTACAAAAGTTTATATTAATAAACCTGAAGAAGATTTTGATTCAGTTGATGAATTTATTTTATTAAATAATGAAACTGACTATATATTGAATTTTAATATTAATGAAAATGAAAGCAAATTTAATCCTATATCAATTGTCAGATCAGGATTAAAAAATATCAATGCAGTAGATATAGCTATAAAATATTTACATATTCGAGGCAAATTTAATATATNGAAGATATAAGTTATCTTCTTGATACAAATAATACTTTAACTGATCAAATGCTTGAAGAAGAATATAGAACTCCAAAAACATTACAAGAAAAAAGAATGCATCCTTCCTTTTTTCTAATACCTGATCCTAATTCACCTAATTTTAATAAAAATTTTCGCAAAGATTTAATTTCTATTGTCAAACGTACATTATTTCACTGGTGTACACATACTTGTAAAAAATATAATTGTGGTTCAGGCTATCAATGTAGATTTGATTTTCCTAGAAAGCTAATAGATCCTCCGGGTGCTATTTATCCTGAACTTGGAATTATCACTATTCAACGTACTAATGCATTCATTAATAATCACAATCCTTATATTACATCTGCATGCAGAGGAAACAATGACATAAAATTTATTTCTGCAAGAAAATTTGCATTGGCATATGTATATTATATAACTGATTATATTACTAAATCAGATGTAAATACACATAGCTCTTTTCTAATGTGTGCTGCTACATTAGAAAATTATCGAAAAAAGCTTCTGATAATATTTCTCTTGATATTGTAAAACAATCATGCAAACTTGTTGTAAAATGTTTTAATAAAATGGCAGGCCAAACTGAATTTACTAGTCCACAAGTATCAGCATATTTATTAGAAATTAATGATCATTATACACCAAATAAATTTGCTAGTATTCATTTACAAACTTTTGAACATTATCTTACTAATGAATGGTCAGAATATTAGTACAAATCAAAATATATTCAGAAGAAGCTTTAGTAGATCAATTAGATACAAGTGATAATAGTGATAGTGATCAAGATTTATTAGATAAATCTTTATTAATATCATCTTTTAATAATAAATTAACTGTAGCAAACCTTCGTATTGATTATCAGTTTCGAAATACTCTACTAAAAAATATTTGTCTTTATGATTATGCTTCAACTATTCAAAAAGTTCCAATAACTCCACATCAAATTACAATGTTAAAGGACCAATCTTTATGAGAAAAAAATGGTCATGTTGATAGATTTCTTTTTTGAGGTATTAAAAATAACAATTCACAAATTTGTTTATCTAGTAACTCACATCCCCAGTTTGAAAGTCATATTCAAATTCATAGAGCACACGGAACAGAAAGAATAGTTGTATTATGTGGTAAAGGAATACCAAAAAAGATGATATTAATAATGCAGAGAGATATGGACTATGTATTTTCATGCTCTTTAAACCCTGGGAAACTGTTCTTGATCTTAGAAAAGGTTATAATTCATGGACTGAAGCATGCCAGAATTTCTCAATAGCTTTTCATTATCATCACGATTAAAATCTATTATTAATAATATAGAATTATTGCATCGTTGTTCAGAAGAATCAGCTTTAGATCGTGAACTAAAACATAATAACTCTAGATCTACAAAAGTTTATATTAATAAACCTGAAGAAGATTTTGATTCAGTTGATGAATTTATTTTATTAAATAATGAAACTGACTATATATTGAATTTTAATATTAATGAAAATGAAAGCAAATTTAATCCTATATCAATTGTCAGATCAGGATTAAAAAATATCAATGCAGTAGATATAGCTATAAAATATTTACATATTCGAGGCAAATTTAATATATATAAGTTGCCAACTACAGTCTTTACAAATATTTTATCATTTGAATCAAATATTCGAATAAGAGATAATTATGATGATAAGCTTCTCAAAATATGGCAAACAACAATTTCATCTAGAAAAGCTATTTTTCAAGATGATAATATAGACAATATTAAAGATAATTTGCAAAAAATGCATACAGTATCTCTCAACAATAGCACATCTGTAAATAATGATCTATTTATACAAAATAGTAATATGGATTGTTTAGAAAAATTTGCAATAGGATTGAATAAAGAACAAAAGAAAGCATTTTTCCTTGTATGTGATCATCGTCGAAGAAATCACCCAAATGCTATTATTAAACCATCTCAATTGCTGCTTTTTCTTTCAGGTGCAGGTGGTACAGGAAAAACTAGAGTTATTCAATTAATTATTTCTTATTTTAATTGTACTTTTCAGCATCATACAATTATTGTTCTTGCACCTACAGGAATTGCTGCTTGTATTGTATCAGGTTTTACTATTCATTCTGCTTGTAGTTTTGTTTTGATGATTATTGTAAAAATGATAGTATTGCAACTGGATATATTTTGTGAAAATTACAAGAATTTTGGAAAAATATAGAATATATTATTATTGATAAAATTTCTATGATAGGAAAATCTTTATTAGCACGATTTCATTCTTTTTTAAAAATTGCAAAAGCAACAGATTCGCCTGCTCCTTTTGCAGGTTAAATATTCTTTTTTCAGGAGATTTTATTCAATTACCTTCTGTTATAGACCCTGCATTATATATTCCAGATAAAATTACCAATATTAATATATTTGATAACTACGAATTACCTGAAAACACAAAACTGCTTTCAAAAAATAACAAACGTAAAAGTAGTTCCTTAATTAATAACCGTCAGGTTTTGAATACAATAGGTAGAAATCTATGGTTAAGTGTCAAACATGTTATCATACTAAAAAAATCTATGCGTCAAATAGATGATCCATTTTATGCATCTATTTTAGAAAATATACGTAAAGGCATTATTACAGAAGATCAACGTGAATCATTACGTTCAAGAATTATTCAAGATGATCAAATAAATAATAAACAATGGGATGACGCAACATTTTTAGTTACAAGAAATGATATTCGTGTTCAAATAAACTTTGATGCTACAAGAGAAAATGCACAAAAGCACAATAAATTACTTATCTACTCATGTGCAGAAGATAGTTACTGTCGACATTCTTTAAAAGGAAGCTTAAATAAAAAATTTTTATCGGTATCTGATACAAATGAAAATTCACTCTGTGGAATTTTACCTCTTTTTGTTGGAATGAAAGTTATACTAACTATAAATATCTGCATTACCAATAATTTAGCAAATGGTACTTTAGGAATCATCAAACAAATTGTATATGATGAAAGTTCTGTTGATTCTGTGAATCAAGATGAAAAAATTATAATTCTTAAAAAGCCTCCTAAATATATTATTATAGAGTTGATTAATTCTACAACTGGTAATTATGAAAACCTTAGTAATAATAATGTACCTATATATCCAGTAAAAAGAGGTTGTATATATACTAACTGGAGACCAGATGGATCAAAAATACAAAATTGATTTCAACGCTTTCAACTTCCTTTAACTCCTGCTTATGCTTTTACTGATTTCAAATGTCAAGGTCGAACTCTAGAAAAAGCAATAATCGATTTAACAAACAACAATGCCTATAATAGCACATATGTAATGCTTTCTAGAGTACAAAGACTAGATAATCTATTAATTTTACATACCTTTGATGAATCCCTGTTAGATCTAAAATTATCTACTGCACTTAAAACAGAAATTAAACGTCTAGAAGAATGTGCAAAAAAAACATCAAGTTTGGATAAATGGCCAGATGAATAATATAATAAAAATAATATTTATTCTGCATAATAACTTTTATATAAACTCTACCTGTTATAATAATAATCAAAATTCAAGTATATCAAATAAAAATTAAAAATATACTGAGTGTTTACCCTTGACAATAAATTTAAAATACTTACATTACAATTAACTAAGCTATTATAATATATTAAAAAATCTGTGCACTGTAGATATAATGAATATTGATTATATGAATTATATGAATGAGTATTATTTTTTTTATTTTTGCCAACCATTTCATTTCACAACAATTATTGTTTGTTTTACTAACATTTTTAGCTCACCAAAAATTTATTTACAAACAGTTGCTAGACTACCAGGCTTATTTTACAAACTATTTATTTCACTAGTAATGCATTTCACAACAAATTTGATTGCTAATAATATACCTACAACAAATAAAAATACAAACTTTACTCTACATAATATTAAGTAAATAGACTAATATTAAATAACAACCAAATAAAATAATCAATAATAAAATTAATTGCTTGTAATACAGCATACTATCAATAAAATAATCAATTTACTATAGTAACTATCTGTGAATAAATTGTCAGTAAACTAAATAATCATATGTTAATGAAATAATCATCAATAAAATAAACTTACTAATAAATTCATTTACAGTATAAACAATTCTGTTACAAAGCTGACTAAATATATAATTATTATTATTTGAAAAAGCACTAAATTTGATTAATCGAGAATTAAATAATCATTGGATTAACAATACAGGATCAAATAATATACCAAAATTTTTCAAAAAATGACTAGATATCATTAAAGTATTAATCTTCATGACCAAGATTCTGAATTAAATGCAATTTGTTAAATACCCACAATTTACTTCCATTTCACATTATACACGAACCGACACTTTGTTTAATCTAAACCTATAAGACTATAAAATTTTTCTTACATATACGAAATTGATACATTTATGAAGATTTAATCCAGTACATGTCCCTTTATAAAATAAATTATCAACTAATCAAGAACTTAACATTGAATATGCATAATGTCAAAATCCTAAAATCATCTATTTATTATTTGTTCATTGATCAAAATAAATCAATCTACTTCTAAACTTCTGCCTCTATTTATATTAATCTCTTAACTAATTTCTTTTCAAAATTCAGTCTAGAATAAACTTCTATACTATGCTTATGTTATCTTATGATTATGTAATTTATAATTTCAGTTAATGATCTCTGTTATTTATTACATCATTGTTCAACGTCTTTCAATTTCATGATAGGCCAATTACTTAATAAATCCTTCTTTACTACTATACAGATCAAACACGTAATTAAGATTTTACCCAGTTTGATTTTCTTATAATAAACTAATCGAAATTTGGTTCAACACAAAAAAAATAATCCTGATTTCAAACTTTATCCATTCTTTCTTCAAATCATATATAATTTTAAAAGTGCTCAAATCATCTATTTCAGTAACATTAATTTATAAATTTACGTTCCTGGTTTCGCGTGATAGCGTTGCGCACAACCTTATTTTTTTAATTTAATATTTCAGGATATAGTGCACTACTAGGTGCACCTATGTTCCAAAAATTTACTGATGCACCAATAGTATACTACTAAATTTATATATGTACTAGAACCCTAGATTTCAACTCAGATTTCACTCTGTTCTAAAATAATTACAAATAAGGGCCCAAAGTTAAAAATAATTACATATAAAGGCTCAAATTTGAAAAATTTTACAATTCAGGGCCAAAGTAACTTTGAATGACATCTTTATATATTTTATATTCTATACCCCTTCTGCTTACAGCTGTTTTCATAAATTCTGGAATGACTAATAAAAACTATTTCAGCTAAATTCAATAAGTTTTTGAACTCAGTATTATCAGAATTGGATTCTTAGCATTACAGTAATTAGACACTACAAAATTCAAAAACTTATTGAATTCATCTGATTAATTCTATTAGTTGTCTTAGAATTTATAAAAATAGCTGTAATGATCTTTCTTTTAGCCAAGATAAGTTCGACAAGATAAAGATGATATTTATTAATATTAAAGTTTATTTGGTTCTAAACTAATAAGTTATCCTATACAGAGAATAGTTTCATATTTTGTGAAGGTTACTACATATCATGACCTTTAAAATCACAAAAGCTTATTTGTATTTGTAGAGAATGTTAAATTACCTTTAAAAATTATCTTAAGTAGTTACAATTTTTATATGAAAGATACTAAGAAATTAATATAATATTAAGTAAAAGCAATACATTTAACTGCCAAAAGAAAATTACATTTATATAATTCCAAATATTAAAATTTATTGCTAAATCTAATTATTTATAATAAATTTGGGCCCTTATGTAATTATTTACATTTTGGGCCCTTATATATAATTATTTTCATTTTCTGGCTTTATATATAAATTCCCTAAATTTTATTATTAGAGATTTTTTTATTAATCAAGTTTTAAATATATAGTGATAATACAATTTTATTATAGCAATACTTATTATTTATTGGTTCATTTGTTATAAAACTATATAATAAAGCTAATTAATTAACAAAGTTGAACTTGATATTTTATTAATAATCTTGTTATGATGTTTTTCTTTTTGCTTTTCTAATTGAATTTTGTTACAGTTCTTAAGCTGAGATCGATGCTTATGTTATATACTCATTGCAATATATATATCAAATTAGTTGCTCAGCTTTAACTTTACATAATTCAAAGTAATATGTTGTAAAAATTAAGAATAAACCTCTATAACAAAGTTACAAAGTCATGTTTTATAATTAAATAAAAAACAAAACTTACAATTCAGTTTAAATTTAAAATTTAACATCATTTAATAAAAAAAAAAAAAATAATGAACTTGGAACCAATGTTTTATAAAATTACATAAAAAAGCTTTGTAACTTTGTAAATATTTTGTGTAATAAGTGGTTGGCTTTTAAAAATATTAAAAGAGAAAGAAATTCTATTTAAGTAAAGTTTGGGCAATTTTTATATTGAATCAGTGAAATCATCAAGCATATAAGAGTATGGTATGTGTGAAAATTATGAAGACAAATTATTCTATTTGCATTAGTAAATTGTTGTGAACCAATAAAGTTAATCAGTGCGAATTATGAATTTTGATGTTATTTTTAATTTAACAATTTTTCTTTATTCGGGAATTACACAGTCCAAATTTAAAAAATAATAACGGGGTTAATCAAAAACAGCACACATGAATTGATTACATTTTAATACCATACCTCAATTATTGTACTTCTGGGGTTGGTTAAAGCAGTGTGAAATTTAGTTAGGGTTAGCGTTACCTTTTTGATGCAGTTAGAAGGATTCTTATATATAGATATCAAGAATTCAATTTATGCAGTATGTAGATCATATATTGAGTTAACTCCGCTTTAACTGGCTTTACTTATTTGTGCCGGTAATACAATCTCCTAAAAAGGCAACTACCAATCAGTGAGTTCGAATTTTGATCGTTCCGGATCAGCCCGACATGAATTCCGAACACGTGCAGAAGAAAAAAGCGAAAATACGCCAAAACTAGTGTTTAAATCGACCTTTGTGCACTAATTAAAATGTCAGTGACGAAATTTTACATATAATGGGCAACTATCTATAGCTATAACTCCTAAAGCTAACCTCTTACCCTAACTTTGCGTTTTTACACACTTTGTTTATTTACAAAATTAAAATTCCTTTTTTGGGTTGTATTACCAGCACAAATAAGTAAATCCCGCTTTAACCGACCCCAAAAAAAGCTATTTAAAAGAAAATCAATTACCAAAAATGTCAATCCAATAAAAATTTCCCAGAAAAGAAATTCAAAGTAAAACCAAGCGCTAACAATTATTTCAAAACACCATATAAGAGCTGTTTATTCAATTTAACCATGCATATATGCACGAACTTCAACATCATGCATATTTATATATCTTAAAATAATATAAAGCCATTCGCATCTTCGGTTCCTGGTTTTCGTTACAGCATCGCACAGCTACCTTATTTGTCAATGTTACCGATTGTACTAAATTTTTGAATTTAGGTCGTGTAGCATTAGAAAGAGATAGTATCAATTAAATTGCGAATATTTTTTCCTTAAAACACTTATAAATATCCTTATAATAAAGTTTTTTAGTCGACATTATTTGTTTTTTAAAGATATGATGAGAATTAAATTCTCCTGAATGTTTAAATTTATATTGTTTTTAAATATCATAACTTTATTTTTCTTATTCGTTAATATTCTCTTACCCATCTATTTAATACGTCACAATTGCATTGTTATAAATAATTCAATCATCTCTTTCTATTTAAATAAACTTCGCTTGTCATATCATCACTTGAGTTCGTTTCAAAGACAAATACATATATAATTTTCTTGTATTATTTTCTATCAATCTCTTCCTTTTTAGCGATCGTTGTAACTCGTTCTTCTGTCAAAATAATAACAGCATCAAATGTCAAATTACAATAACTTATGTGTAAATCAGCAAGAAAAAATCGTCAGCTCATTAGATATTACTCAAACAGCTAACATAGATACCCAATTGTATTTAAAAGATAACATGGTTCAAGATTTATCACAGGATTCTATAAATGAAATTATTAAAGAAATGTGTAATATATATAAAGAAAACAGATTTATATACAAAAATCCTAGTTTAATTCTAGACACATTAGAACAACTTTTAATAAAAAAAAAGCAAATTCCAGTTGATATTATCAATTTTTGCTTAAATGATCAAATCAATCCTATGGTTCAAATTATACTTGCATGTTGTTATCAATTTGGTAAATGGATTGAAAAAGATGAACATAAGGCGTTCATTTATTATAAAAAATCTGCAGAAATGGGAAGCGCTTTTGGATTTTATGAACTTGCAGTCTGTTATGGTTTCGGAATTGGAGTTGAAAAAGATGAATATAAGACATTCATTAATTCTCAAATATCAGCAGAGATGGGTAACGCTAATGGAACGGCTAGTGTTGGATATTGTTATCATTATGGAATTGGTGTTGAAAAGGACGAACACAAGGCCTTCATTTATTTTCAAAAATCTACAGATATGGGACTTACTGGAGGAGCATGTAAAATTGGAAATTGTTATCAATATGGAATCGGAGTCGAAAAGGATGAAAATAAGGCATTCATTCATTATCTAAAATCAGCAGAAATTGGACACCTCAGTGGAATGTCAAGTGTTGCAGAATGTTATCGATGTGGAATTGGTGTAATAAGAGATCTAGATAAAGCCAAATACTGGTATCAAAGGTAAATTTTTAAATTAAATATATATTTGAACGAGTTTTATAAATCTAAGATCGGATGTAATTGAAATCTAAAGCATATTAGTTTAAGTCAAAGTTAAAATAAAGTTTGGTAAAAGATGAACTTTAAAAAATCAATTTCATAAATGAAATTTCAACTTAGAAAATTCATTACAGCTGATCTTGATATTCGATTGCTACTCTCCAGGCAGGGTTGACGATGGAACCGCGAATCAAGCCAATGAAGATCCGAATGGAGTCGATGGATATTGGTTACTTCAGTCATTTGCGTAACCATTGAATTCCATTGGCTCCATTGCCAACCCTGCCTCCAGAATATTAAATTACAATATTGTAATCGATATTTATATATTTGAATTGCGATTGCAGGTATAGAGAAAATTATTTTGCTTTAGGTATTATTAATCATTTTAAGTTATTACAAAATATAACTGATATCTGTTATTGTGGTTAATATATTTATATATAACACTAACATTGATTAAATTTTATAAATAAATATTAGTTAAAAACGAATGGATACATAACTTAGAAATTGAAGATTATTTGAAAAATATATTTATCGAAAGCAAATATCAGTTATCTTGGATTTCTTTTGATAATTTTAGAAATATAGAAAAGATTGGTAAAGGTGGTTTTGCAACTGTATACCGTGCTGAATGGATTGATAACAATCAAGATGTAAACAAAAGCGTTGCCCTTAAATTATTTCATGAATCAAATAATTGTCACGAAGAATTTATAAGAGAGGTAATCTTTGTTAATTATTTTTATTAATTATATTATTCATGATTTTAGTTGATTTTAACAATTCAAAAATATATTTCCTTTACATGATAAGTTGAAAGCATATTGTGATATCGGTCTTAAAGATCCAACTTTTTTAAGTTGTTTCGGTGCATCAAAAGATAAAGTTTCTAAAGATTATGTTCTTGTCATGGAATATGCTTTAGAAGGTTGCTTGCGAAAAAATCTATATGCCATAGCACAATTGGATTGGAAAGATAAATTAAATCTATTAGAATGTATTGCATATGATCTTTTGATAATTCATTCTCATGATCTTATTCATCGTGACTTACATAGTGGAAATATTTTATTAAATAGTTTAAAAAGTGCATACATCGCAGATTTAGGGCTTTCTATAACAGCTAATATTGCATCAAAATCAAATTCGGATGGAATTTATGGAATTTTACCATATATTGCTCCTGAAGTTTTGAATAAACATCCATATACTAAAGAATCTGATATTTATTCATTTAGTATAATCATGTGGGAAATTTTATATGGTAAACCTGTTCCTTATGAAACGAAATCAGAATTACAATTCCAATTACAAGTATGTAATGGTTTACGACCATATATTTATGAAAATACAGCAATATGCTATGCAGATTTAATGAAGAAATGTTGGAACATGGATCCAAAAAAACGACCAACATCAAAAGAAATTTATGATATTTTTGCAGAATGGCAGAATAATGAAACTATTTTATTAGAATTATCTGAATCTAATAAAATACTACAAAATATAAAAAATAAAGATATGCAAATAGATATTGAATCAGATTATCGAAGTAGATTTATTTCATTTCATAGTAGTGATTTAATTAATATCTTAATGAATTTGAAAGTTTAAAACTTGCTACTAAGCAAGTAACTAGCTATAGATTCAATAAAACTATATTTAAAATTTCATAAAAAAATAATCACTAGATAAAAAGTTATTAAATATTAAAGTTGATTTATTTGTATTAAAAATCATTAATTTACTATATGTACTATATATATTTAATAGTAAAACTAAGCTTAAAAATAACTATTAGTACATTTTTTTATATTTTATATAAACAAATATTGAAATTTTAAAATAATCTTTTTTATTATCTAATAAATAAAATTAAATTAAAAAACTTAAATTTTATATATAAAAAAATTTTTATTACTATATCACGATCAAATTTATCATTTCTAAATATAGTAAAATTTACTTAAAAAGTTAATGCTAAAAATTTCTTGATTTTTTATATAAAATAATTAAATAAACCCTTTTATATCTACCAAAATAATTTTTTAAATTAAAAAAATTGCATTTTATTACTAAAAAAAATTACTATTAATGTTTATTTGAGGTATCATTCCTTTTGCACCAGCCTATAATATGTATAAAATAGTTATATAGCTATCATATATTATAAAATATATAATATAATAAAATAATAATATAATAAAATATAATATATTACAGTCAGGGAATATACTGGATTGGTTATTGATGACGCATTTATTTAGTGATGATTATCAATCAGATGATTCTAAAATCTAGATTCGAAGAAACTACAATAGCGATAGATTTTGTTTTAAAGCATTTATTGAAAAATTGTAATAATATTTTTATTATGATATATATTTCTTTAATTCAGTAATTTAAATTATTTACTGTATTTATTTTTTCAATTTACATAATGTATTTAAAAATCATTTATGTCTTAAAACATTTAGATTTTGCTACATTGATTACTACATCGCTTATAATATGAATAAACGATTAGGGCCTTTAATACTAGAATGTGTACTGCCACGGTACATACCTTATGATTCTACACTAATTAGACAATTAGACAATAATATTTATGATTAGAGTGTGTCTATTCATATCCCGGCTTAATGCTTTCAGTACTATTCTTTAATAACTTCGACCGTCGGCTACTTAATCACACAATATGTTTACAAATCACATTTATAATTACACAAACTGTATTTTAGCCTTTACAAATTTATGATAATGACAAATATTTTTTGCATATCATTATATATCTTTGTAGTTATACGAACAATAAAATCGCCAAGAAGTAAATATAATATTTGAGTAGCACAATTATTATTAACAATTTAATAGTAGTAAACATTAATATATATTGAATTAATAGTATGTTTGTATAGTTAGCAAGATAAGATTTTACACTAAGCTCTTTCTAAAATTAATTTATTATTTATTTAGGTCATTGTATATATAATGTTTTAAGGTTTTTATTTGAAAGTTAAATTTTCGGTTTGCATTACCTGCTAACCCATTTTTTCAATTTTTCCAAAATTTTTTTTTAAGTCCTATTATTATTGCTCATCACGTGCCCCTTCCTCGCCATAACAGTCATGACCAAACATTCTTACATATAAGGTCATGCCCTCTCAAGTGTCATCTTATCTACATAGTACAATATAGGATAGAGTCACCGAACAAGCCGCAGGAGGTGACATGAGCAGACTTTTTCAAGCATTGCTTACTTTCTTTTTTCTTCTTTTTTCTTTTTTTGGGAGTGGTGGGAGGGATAGCTGGACATACTGTCGAGCAGAAAATTCAAATGACAATAGATCATCAGGTTACTTAAATACTATTTCCGTCATGAACAAGTCCTGTGACTCATTTGTCACATGGAATGACCAGTAACTTGCAATAATGTACCGCCTTGTGACTCCTTTCACAATCAATCAATTGTTCCAATTATTCTATTTTTGTTATTTAATTTTTCACTATAAACTATTCCGGTATCACCCGATGGAGACAGTAGCTTTCCGAAATTATCTGACAGGGTCAATAGAAAATCTGACTGTTAACCCCAATTTTTTGATTCTGTGTTATGCAAAGCGTGAAATTAACTTTATGTAGCCTTATATGCAACATATAGCTATTAATTTATAATAGATTAAGGGTAGGGTGTTAATATTTCTATTTTCATATAAAATAGATTGTAGATCCACTTTGTGTAACCTATTGCTTGGATCCAGATTACAAAATCCGAATGTATCCAGATATAAAAAGGATAACAGATTTTATTTTTGCAAAATGGATAATAAATCCAGATTTTTATTTTAGCTATTATAAATCTGATTTTTTATCCGGATATTATATGCTAATCAACATTAGCCAATCAGAGAAGTTCAACGTGACTTTGATCAAAAAGTATAGAACATCTAAAAATTTTCTCTTTCTGTTTCGTTCAGTAAATTACCTAACTCCCCAAAACTACATCGTTGTCTCTAGACTGAATGTTCAAAAATAGCAATGCAGCTTCCAGAGGGTTATGTAATTTACTGGACGAAACAGAAAGATTCAGGGAAACGAGAAAATTTTTGGGTGTTCAAGAATTTATAATAATAACTGTAAAACAGTATCTATACGGATATCCTATAAAATATCTGGATTCAGGCATTAATATGATTCACATAGTATATGGAGTATATAGTGTTACTTATATAAATTCATTACTCATAGATCACACAACAGATAGATTTAAAATTTTCGATATGCTGAATAACATAATTTGAATATGTTCAACATGTCAAGTTTTTCAATTCTGACTGGCGTCATTTAGTAAAAAAATATTTTAAATTTAACTATTATTATAAATTCTGGGATATCTAAAAATTTTCTCGTTTTCTGAATCTACAGTATTCTGTTTCATCCATTAAATTATCTAACTCTCTGGAAACTATATTGCTATTTTCGAACCTTCAGTCCGGAGACAGCAATAGTGTCCGATAAGTTAGGTAATTTACCGGACGAAACAGAAAAATTTGAGAAATTTTTGAATATCCCAGGATTCATAGTAATAGCTGTAAATCTGGATACAATCTGGATTATAAACCGGATAACCAACACATATCCGGATATAAATTCGGATTTAAAAAAGTGTAAAAGAATATCTATCCAGATATCCAGTTTAGTATCCAGATCCAAGCACTAGTAAAACCATATCATATGATTTACATATAAACATCATATGATTCGACCAATAAGGATTATCAAATTTTTGTGTAACCCAGGAAAAACATATAGTGACCTCGAAAAATTTAATTCTATATGAAGTTTATTTTTTTTAAAGAGATGCATTTCTTACAACTTCACTATTATAAACAAGCTACTTTAAATTATATATTATATAAATATAGTAAAAATTGACTCAGATAATAAAAAGTTTTATTAGAAGTATATTTATATTTACTATATAAAAATTCAATCTACCATGTAGATCATATTAAAAATGATCTATGTACACCCTACCCTTAAAAAAAATCATACTGACCGACTAGGAATTTTGAAACTCATGTAATGCAAACAAAAAATTAACTTTATATAGCCTAAAACAATTTATAACTTTATTTTTACTAGTTTCATTTGTTATTAATTTTTACGCATTATTTTTATAATATAAAATTTTCTATCTGTATCAGTGATATTTTTAAATCTAATTTAAAATTATTTAATTAGTGCAAATATGAAGATTGCCGTTATAACAGTTTATTTTATTATAACGTATTACACTATATAAGTGCTGTTTATTCAATTTGACCATGCACATATGCACGAACTTCACCATCATGCATATTTATATATTTAAAAATAATATAAAGCTGTTCGCATCTTCCGTTCTTGGTTTTCATGATAGCATCACACAGCTACCTTATTTTGGGGGTCATTTAAAGTGAAAGCGGGTGGCAATCAATTAATCGAAAATTATTTCACTGACATAACATTTCACCAACAATTATTTACCGACACATTCATTTTACTAACAGTTTATTTCACTGAAGCTCATTTTACAGACAAAGTAATTATGGTTATTGTCATTAGGGTCAGGTAGAATTAGGTAGAGTTAGGACTAAAGTTAGGGTGCTTTTTGAAAAAAACTTGTCGGTGAAATGAACTTCGGTGAAACAAGCTGTCAGTAAAATGAACTTGTCAGTGATTATTGGTCGGTAAAATGTTATGTTAGTGAAGTGATTGTTGGCGAAATAATACGAACCCGCTTAAAGCAGGGTACAGTTATATGATTTTGACTTTTTAATTAAAGTTAGGATAAGGGTTAGTCAATGGTTAGGGTTGGGTTAAATCTTATAGTAAAATTGCTTTCCTGACATTTTTTGTTAATGCTCCAAGGTAGGTTTGACTAGAGATGAGAAATATGTTCATTTTATAATAAAATGCGCATAAATGCACATTAATGCGCATGAATATATAAAATGTGCATGATAATGTATGATAAAAAATTTTTTTAATTTTATCTTTATTATTGATAATATATCTAAATAAAGATACTACATATTGATTCTTAATCAGATTTTGTCAATATATATAAATTTTTACAAATTTACTA
Organism: Gigaspora rosea; assembly: GCA_003550325.1. NCBI lineage: Eukaryota > Fungi > Glomeromycota > Glomeromycetes > Diversisporales > Gigasporaceae > Gigaspora > Gigaspora rosea. The sequence goes on from QKWP01000328.1 coordinate 176,076, forward strand.
ATTGTAAACCTCATCGTTGCTTATCTTATATAATTTGATACCTGACCCGTGGCTCTGCCACAGGAGCTTTGTATAAAACTTTAGAATCTTAGTTAAAATCGGTAAATTCGCATGATATAATATTCATTAATGTGCTGAGTAAGTTTGGATTGAATCATCACAAAACAATTCTGTTATTGAACATACAATTTTATTAACTACAGTATATGGTTAAGATTGAGTTAGTTTGCATTAAATTTATGTTATTATAAAATTTTGCCACAGAATTCACACTCTATTTCAATATGGTTGAGCCAGTTTTTATTAGAAATATTGTGATTTTTATCATAAGTTTTTATAAAAAATTCTATTATAAAATTTGTTCGCTATACCAGTAATTGCAATATATTGTGGGATAGTTTGAATCGGTATAAGCTAACTATAAAAAGTTTGTTACAAAGCTCATTACTCCAATGACAGATAGTATGCAGCTTAGTTTTATTAGTGAATGCCAATTTTTAAATAAGTGTTGCAAAAAGAAAACCTTATATTGCTATATTAGTTTTAGCTCATTGATCATAATCGTGGTTCATAGATTGATATAAAACTATGAGTCACTAAAAAAATTAATTGATTATTAGATAATCTGGGCGGCAAAATTCTGACCAAAAATTCTAGAAATCAGTCATTAAATATTTAGTTGAATGTAGCTTTTTTTGATATTCGCTAATACATTCACTATTTTTTATTAATCATATGTTTTATCTATAACAAAGCATTTGTCGTGTTCTTGCACTTGTTCTTGCACTTGCACTTATTTTTGAACTAGACCATTATACAAAACGGTTTCAAATTCGTAAATTTTTTTAGCTCAAAATAGTTTGTAAATATTAGGCAATCAAACAACAAAAGTAAATTTGGAACATTCACGTTCACAATTTTGTGTTGTTTAAGGGTTAATAAGGGCATTGAAAAATGGTATAATAATTACTCGAATATTATAAAAATTACTCGACCATGATAATAGTCATAATCATCTTATATATTTCTGTTAGTTTTCCTACATTTAGGTTACATTTTTCAGAGACGACCAATCAAAAATGTTAAAGCGAACAACCCAGAATTGAAGTATATAGATAGATTAGAATATTAATTATACTTATTTTATATTTAATTTTTTCTATATAAAATTTTGATGGGATAAATGTGCATGATTCAGAAACATGCGCATTAATGCGCACGCATGAAACCCATCTCTAGGTTTGACACTCGTTTCTTGTATTTTTTTATTTTTTCTTCGTCTGGCTGATCCGGGTTGATCAAAACAAACAAGTTGATTAGTACCATATCACATGATTGCATCCTGCTTTAAACGACCTCCTCCCTTATTTGGTAATATTACTGATTATTCAAGTTGACTACAAAGTCAACAGATCGAACTGGAAGCTAAGCAGGGAGGCCCCAGCGTGGCGACAATCACAGGTAAACCAAGATGCCAGCGGGAAAAAACCAGTTCAATCACTATCCAATTTGAGGAAGGCGCAGGGGGAAGATAAGTGATTAATCAATTTACCTAATTTGGACGTTTCATATGAAAATTGACATAACAAAGATTTATTGTAGGTATAAACGCGCAGACATTAGGACAGACTATGGCAGCCCAGAAAGAAAGCAAACTCGCACCCGGCCCTCCCTGTTCCCACTGAATCCTGCCATTTTGCAACCATCCATGTCTACAGCTGGCCTGCATTACACAGGTGGGAAACCACCACCTAATCTAAAGCATCAATCTCAAGTAGCAACAGCTTGACTGCAAACTCAGGCTCGACAGCTGGCCTGCATATGCGGGTGAGAAACCACCGGCTGATTCTACAAATAGCTATACATCAAATGCATTAATGTATGCTGTATATCACATATAATAAAGTTCAGTATTTAGCATTTTATGCTGGTGTGCTTCCAAATAAGTATGGTTCACAAGCGTGCGATTCTGTTCGTACTGTCATGGAGTAAAAGTGATATATCAGATGATTATTTAAAGTATACTGCATCACGTTTCAGATAACAATTAATCATGCATATCTGCAATTCACAATCGATCTGCATACAATTAATCGTGCATAATCGATCATGCATGCTCGGGGTTCAGCTTACGGCAGAATGATTACAATCTATCGTATAATACACATATTATGATAGTGTCGTAGATAAAGTATCATACGATTTTAGTCTCACAGTTTCCATAAGATTCTATAATGTTAGATTAGCAATTCCCATAATAATTGTAAAGTATAAAAGGAGGTCATTTTTGGCTTTTTTTCTAGTAAGAAATCTTCGGATTATTTTATATCTGAACTTCATATACAATTATAAAGTCAGATTTCCCTCATACCCCCTTATATTTTTAATAAATCGTGTTAAATCACCAAGTTACGCCTCTGGCGAGTTTCCTTCTTGTTATCTCTTGTATCAAAAAGTGAAGGACTGTACGATTCTCCCTGTAACATTTGGTGGTGACTATGAGATATGGACTTTTCAATAGCCAAGATTGCATTAAAATCGAAATCTGTCAAGATTTGTGGAATTTTACCTTATATTACCCTTGAGGTTTTTAACAATTGACAGTATACTAAATGTACGAAGGCCTTTTGATGACCATGAATTCGATTGAGATCCAGGACAACATAAATACAGCCAAAAAAAAATCAAACTAACAAAATTCATACAATATTATTGAATGATATATGCCAAGCGGATAAGTCTAGCACCTGTCGACACTACTTCAGAAGTAACTTTCTATTTATAAATAATCACAATATTCACAGTACGTATGGATACTGGAATCAACGTAAAGCTTTTATATATTATCAAAAGGCTTCTGATATAGGAAATATAGTGGGAACTCATAACCTTGAAGATTATTTTTGATATGGAATCCGAGTTAAAATTAATTGGAACAAAGCCTTTTAGGTTGTATCTAAGAAGGGTTATCAGGCAAAGGACATATCCCCTTGAAATAGGTCCAAATGCTTTCTATAATTAAATTTTTTAAAAAACATATGAATTTACTATATAATTTGAGCTAAGATCTTCATCAATCTAACTTATTAACTTAAAATTAAATTTTACAATTATATAGAGCAAGAAAAAAAGAAAAAATTGAGCATAAAAATTGAATTAAAATTTTGACAATTTTGCACAAAACGAAAATGTAACTTTGCCAAAAACAAATATTTTCTAATTTTAAAATGATGTGTATATATAAAATCATGCCCTGAACAACTTTACTTAGTCGACTAAAGTAGGTTACCTTGTAAGAAAAATGGGTTACCTATGTACTAAAGTTAAAAATTTTGAGTTTTAAATATAAAACAGCTTTTTTTGATTAGGTAACCTACTTCGGGCGCTTAAGCAAAGTTGTTTGGCACGTGATTCTACTCAACCCGAAGCTGCCACGTGTTTTCTCGGACCTTTTACTAAGTGAAAAATGGGTTTAAAGTTGGGAAAAAATTTTTTTTCGAACTTTAAACCCATTTTTCACTTAGTAAAAGGTCCGAGAAAACGCGCGGCAGCTTTGGGTCGAGTAGAATCACGTGCGAACAACTTTGCTTAAGCGCCCGAAGTAGGTTACCTAATCAAAAAAAGCCGTTTTATATTTAAAACTCAAAATTTTTAACTTTAGTACATAGGTAACCCATTTTTCTTACAAGGTAACCTACTTTAGTCGACTAAGTAAAGTTGTTCAGGGCATGATTTTACATATACTCAGCATCTTAAAATTAGAAATATTTGTTTTTGGCAAAGTTACATTTTCGTTTTGAGCAAAATTGGCAAAATTTTAATTCAATTTTTAAGCTTAATTTTTTCTTCTTTTCTTGCTCTATATAATTGTAAAATTTAATTTTAAGTTAATAAGTTAGATTAATGAAGATCTTAGCTCAAAGTTATATAGTAAATTCATATGTTTTTTAAAAATTTTAATTATAAAAAGCAATGAATGGGACATGTCCTATGCCTGTTATGCTATAGGATTAAAACTCGTTGGTTATTATTATTGAAATGGAATCGAAAGAAACAGTGAGAGACCTAAAAGAACTGAACATTGGTTTAAAATAAACAGAGATATTAATAAATAAATAAAAAAAAGCATATGAATGGTATTTAGAAGCTACTAAAAACAGAAATTCTTAGTGCATATAACAATCTCGGTTGGTAAATAGCATAGATGTGATCAAAGATACAAATAAGGCATTTAAATATTATTTAAAGTTAGCCGAATGTGGAATTCTAGTGGACAAAATAATTTTGGTCACTGTTATGTAAATAGTGCAATAATATAGTAGTAAAATATCTGAATCAAGCTTGAATCCGAAGATTTCACGTTTATTCGAGAAAATGTAATAGTTTCGTTGATTGAACGAGACGATTTACAAATAAAAATTTGGAACCGCGTTATCGGAGTGGGGAAATTGCTCAAAATCCTGGTTTACCTATAAATTCTGAAAATTAATATCTGGTGATAATATTATGGATAATGTGCGACCATATAAGAAGCATCAATAATCCTGCCACCCCATATAATCTCAATCTCAAAATTAGCAAATAGAAATACAAACCTATTTTCAACAGTTATCGATGAAGCACAAGCAGCAAAAAATTGCTTCATGGTCAATAGAAAGAAATCATGTATTCATTAAAGGATAATCCATACGAATTCTTCAACTTATTTCAAGATTTAGCAAAGATTGGATTTAACATTGGACAATATTATGTTGTGCCTTGTTAATTATATGATAATTGAACAAAATTTTTCTATGGAATTTTAAATATGCAGAAGATAATAATTCAATATATGAATTAGCAAATCGTTATAAGAAAGGTAACTTTATAGAGATAAATAGAATAAAAATTTGATTCATAACCAAAATCCGATGAAGTGGAAATTCTGAGGCCCAATTTGAATTAGTTAATGGTATGCAAATAGTAATAAGTTTGGACAGCAATTGTTGGGGATGGATGAAGACATATAGATATCCAAATTACATTGATTCTGAAATAGAGTTATAGCAATAGATATCGAAACAAAAGTTTAAGATATGACTAATACAAACATGTTAGAGGGTTGCAAATAAAGTGAAAAGAAAAAGCTATAGAAGCTAGGAAATGATTTATCCGAGGCAAATTGCTTCAAAGTTTAAGGAGATAGTCACGAGAAACTATACCCGGCGTGGTTCTATGATAAAAGTGAAGGTAATGATGCCGTTCACCTTTCATTGAATGTACCAAGTGGGTAAAAGATTTCATACGTAATTCCTATTACTATTGAAAAAGAAAGAGATGACTTTGATATTCGATGGACTATAATTTTTCAGAAAGAGAGTGGCCAGGTTGGCATAAAAGCCTTTGCCAAAGAACCTGTAGCACATGCGGTGGTGAAAGCCACTGCTGAGGGAGTGTTGAAACGCCACAAAGACTGGTGCAAAAGGCCCGCATTGATAAGTCTATGACATTGCGAATATCTAGGTATATTCAGGTTTGTGTTGGTCTAAGATGGAAAGGAAAAGTAAAATCAAATATGGATAAGTTATCTAGGTATATATTGTATATTATAAAAATAGAGAGAAAGAGAAAGAAACGATGATTACATAAAATGAAAATTTAAGGCAAAATTTGAATTTTTAATTAATCAACTTGAGTAGTTGATACGGCACCCATAGATAAGTATTAGCACACTCGTTGTATAATTGTATTAATTACTCACTTATGGTCTTTTTTTTTAGCTAAGATAGATCAAGAATCGGTCTTATTGAAACTTACAACGGACTCGCAGCAAGGACAAAAGAAGAAGAACAACATCCCACCCTTCCCCTTTTATATAACTTCCCCTTATGCCGCATACTCACTTAACCAAAATTTCGTAATATTTACCCAATTCTTTTCCCACGAATACATCAGCAATACCTCATACCTATTTTCTATCCTTATTTCATATCTACATCCCATAACTCCCGACCGGTTACCTATATCATGGCCTGGGTCACAGTCTCTTTGTTCATGATATCTCAGTTAATAAAACTTGGATTTTTATGCGTGGGACGCATAAAATAAGCGTGGGCGAGTGTCACGGGATAAAAGTGATATATTGGATGATCATTTAAAGTACACTGCGCCACGTTTTAGATGACAATTAATCATGTATATCGGCAATTCACAATCGATCTGCATACAATTAATCGTGCATAATTGATCATGCATTCTCGGGGTTCAGCTTACGGCGGAATAATTACAATCTATCATATAATATGCATATTATGATAGCGTCTTAGATAGAGTATCATACGATTTTAGTCTCATAGTTTCTATAAGATTCTATAATATTAGATTAGTGATTTCCATAATAATTGTAAAGTATAAAAGGAGGTCGTTTTTGGTTCTTCTTCTAGTAAAAAATCTTCGAATTATCTTATATCTGAACTTTATATACAATTATAAAGTCAGATTTCCCTCATACCCCCTTATATTTTTAATAAATCGTATTAAATCACCAAGTCACGCCTCTGGCGAGTTGCCTTCTTGTTATCTCTCGTATCGAAAAGTAAAGGACTATACAATTCTCCTCGTAACAGTACTAAATTTTTGAATTTAGGTCGTGTAGCTTAGGAAGAGATAGTATCAATTAAATTACGAATATTTTTTTCCTTAAAACACTTAAAATGTTTATAATAAAGTTTTTAGTTAACCTTATTCTTTAAAGATATGATAAGAATTAAATTCTCACTGAATGTTTAAATTTTATATTGTATTTAAATATCTTATCTTTATTTTCTTATTCGTTAATATTCTCTTACCCATCTATTTAATACATTATAATCGCATTATTATAAATAATTAATCATCTTTTTCTATTTAAATAAACCTCGCTTGTCATATCATCACTTGAGTTAATTTCAAAGACAAATACAAATATAATTTTCTTGTATTATTTTCTAACAATTCCTTCCTTTTTAGTGATCGTTGTAATTCGTTCTTAATAACAGCATTAAATGCCAAATTACAATAGCTTTTGTGTAAATCAGCAAGAAAAAATCATCAGCTCACTAAATATTACTCAAGTGGCTGACAATAATACACAATTGTATCTAGAAGATTGTAAGTTACAAGAATTATAACAGGATTCTATTAATGAAATTGTCAAAGAAATGTGTAATATATAATGAAAAAAGATTTGAATACAAAAATTCTAGTTTAATTCTTGACATACTGGAACAATTTTTAATAAAGAAAAAGCAAACCACAGTTGATATTATCAATTTTAGTCTAAAGGACCAAATCAATCCTTTGGCTCAAATTATTATTAGATGTTGTTATCGTTTTGGTAAATGGGTTGAAAAAGATGAACATAAGGCATTTATTTATCATCAAAAATCTACGGGAATGAGAAGTTCCCTTGGATTTTATGAAATTGCAGTCTGTTATTTTTATAGAATTGGATAAAAAAGATGAACATAATGCATTTATTTATTGCCAAAATCAGCAGAGATGGGTAACGCTAATGGAACAGCTGGTGTTGGATTTTGTTATAATTATGGAATTGGTGTTGAAAAGGATGAACATAAGGCCTTCATCTATTATCAAAAAGCTGTAGAGATGGGATATTCTAAAGGAGCATATAAAATTGGAAATTGTTATCAATATGGAATCAGAGCCGAAAAAATAAAAATAAAGCATTCATTATTATCAAAAATCAGCAAAGGTGGGATGCACTTATGAAATGTCAAGTATTGCAGAATGTTATTGATGTGAAATTGGAGTAATAAGAGATCTGGATAAAGCCAAATACTGGTATCATAGGTAAATTTTCGATTAAACTTAAATTTGAGTGGGAATATTATAAATTGTAAGTTCAGATGTAATTGAAATCAAAAACCTATTACTAAAAATTTTTTAAAAAAGTGATCCTATAAGTGAAATTTCGACTTAAGAAAATTCATCACATCTGATCTTGATATTCAGCTGGTAATCTCCAGGCAGGTTTGGCCAGTGGAGCTCTGAATGGATTTAATGGATATTAGTTTTTTTAGTCATTTGCGTGACTATCGAACACTATCAGCCTCATTGCCAACCCTGTCTACAGGGTATTAAATTACAATACTGTAATAATGTTGATATTATATATTTAATTGCCGATTGCAGGAGTAAAGAATATTATTTAGGTTTAGGAATTATCCATTATAATTTAAGTTATTACAAACTGTAATTAATTTATTTTTATCTAACATTGATTAAATTTTATAAATAAATATTATCTAAAAACGAATAGATGCATACCTAGAAATTGAAGATGATTTGAAAAAAATATTCATCAAAAGCAAATATCAATTAGCTTGGATTTCTTTTAATGAATTTAAAAATATTGAAAAGATCGGTAGAGGTAGTTTTGCAACTGTATACCATGCTAAATAGTTGGATAAACTTAAATTTGTAAGAAGACCTGTTGCACTTAAATTATTTCATGAATCAAATAATTATTATCAGTTATTTTGTTAAATCTAATTTAAAATTTATTTAAATTAGAGCAAATATGAAGATTAACAGTTTATTTTATTATAACAAGTCATACGCTGCCCTGCCCATGTGCTGGGAGTTTTTTGTTGAGTCATTTTGATGCGGTTCTAAAATGCTTAATGTGTTTACGAGTTATTTTTCTTTTATAATGTAATAATGAAAATTTATATCTTTAATAATTTGGAATGATTAATTCCTCTAATGATTTTTATTATTTATTGTTTTGGATCATAATGAAATCAGATTAAAATAAAATGTGGGTTTCTGTCTAACCTTCTAAAACCAATTATACCTCTTTAATATAAAATCTACTCTAACCATAACCCCTAACCTTAAAAATTGCTCAAAAATATTTATTTTTTGGTGGCTTGTCAATTGATTATACTATACAAATTCAATTTAATCTGATTTCATTTTAATCTGTCACATTTATTACTATAACTAATGATAGAAGGTATGATGATTGTAACAGTTAGTATCACAATATATTTCACTTATTTTATTAGGTATGAAATTAGTATTTTATTTTATTTAAAGATGCTAGAAAAACCATTCAAATTTGATATAATTTAAATTAGCCTTTATACATATTAACTCTTATTTATAATCTATTAATGAATGTACAGAGTAAAATGAGTAATACAAAGTGCTACCATCTTATTAGTTAGTAATAATTTAATCTGGTTTTATCAGATTCAGATTATGCACAAAGTAATATTCAGATTTAATCTGAATAGCCCTTAATAAAGAATATAAATCTTTATTATGACAACTAATTTCCACACTATATCAAATATGTATTCACCTTATATTTTTACAATATACTTATTATTTTACTGTTTCTATAAAACACATAGGTACCGGAAACCAAAAGTTACTGTCTAGTTTACAATAAAAACCATTTAAAAAACTTATGAGCATTGTAGTAATACATATATTAATTAAAGTTATTTTAATTTGTGATATCTATTGTAATTTCTGTAAAAAAAAAACTTATTTAAAAACTTATGAGCTATTGTGGTATCACAGTACTGCAGTATGTAGTTAATTTTATGTTGATTTGTATTAATATTATCATTGAATTTACTGCATATAAATAATTCATTTAAAAAACTTACAGTATAAAATTATATTCATTTATATTGGTATTATTATTGATGACTTGTAATTTATTAATAAAAAAATTTATAAACTATTGCAGTAACATATAATATATAGTTAATGTTAACTTGTATTTGTATTACCATTGATATTTATCATATTTGCTATAAAAAATTCATTTAAAAAAACTTACACACTATTGCAGTAACATACAGAATGTAGTTAAAGTTATGTTAGTATTATCATTGATATCTATTATACTTTACTACAGTAGACTTCACCTAAAGCCAACATATTTTATATAGGCACCAATTTTTTAGCTGCAGTATAACCTAATTATCCAATAAAAATGCAGAAAAACTTAAAACAATTTTAAAATCAATTAATACTGTTTAAATTTTTGTTAATAAATTCAAATTTTGTTATATTTATATATATATAAACACGAAAACTTTTAAATTTAAATTAATATAATGGTTTAAAAATAAAGATGTTTAAAAAAATTTATTGTTAGTTTAATAATTTAAACAATAAGCTTTTAAATTATCAAAAAGTTTTTTAAATATCTTTTGTTTTAAAGAGTTATAATAATTTAAAAATTTTTATAATTAAAGATGATGGCATTAGATGAATTCTACTATATAAAATATTTATTTAAAAACTTGCAAGCAATAGTGACCCACAGTATATAGTTAAAGTCATGATAGTTTGTATTGGTTTTATTATTGATGTTGGAATAATAAGTTTTTTTTATTTATAAATATATTTATTTTTTTTTTTTTTTACTTAGGCAGTCTCGTAGATGATCTTTATTAAAATACTTGCAAATTTCAGAAATTACAAGGTTGGTTTAACTTTGTGAANCATATAAATAATTCATTTAAAAAACTTACAGTATAAAATTATATTCATTTATATTGGTATTATTATTGATGACTTGTAATTTATTAATAAAAAAAATTTATAAACTATTGTAGTAACACATAGTATATAGTTAATGTTAACTTGTATTTGTATTACCATTGATATTATCATATTTGCTGTAAAAAATTCATTTAAAAAAACTTACACACTATTGCAGTAATATACAGAATGTAGTTAAAGTTATGTTAGTATTATCATTGATGTCTATTATACTTTACTACAGTAGAATTCACCTAAAGCCAACATATTTTATTTATAGTCACCAATTTTTTAGCTGCAGTGTAACCTAATTGTCCAATAAAAATGCAGAAAAACTTAATACAATTTTAAAATTAATTAATATTGTTTAAATTTCCGTTAATAAATTCAAATTTTGTTATATTTTTTATATATAAACACGAAAACTTTTAAATTTAAATTAATATAATGGTTTAAAAATAAAAATGTTTAAAAAAATTTATTGTTAGTTTAATAATTTAAACAATAAGCTTTTAAATTATCAAAAAGTTTTTTAATATCTTTTGTTTTAAAGAGTTATAATAATTTAAAATTTTTATAATTGAAGATGATGGCATTAGATGAATTCTACTATAATATTCATTTAAAACTTGCAAGCTATAGTGACCCACAGTATATAGTAAAAGTCATGATAGTTTGTATTGGTTTTATTATTGATGTTGGCATATACAGTCAGCCCTCTCTAAATGCATCCCCTCTAAGTGCATGACCTCCTTAAATGCATATTAATTTTCTGGCCCAAATATATACTAAACTCTCATAAATGCATTTTTATAATCGTTCTCTAAATGCAAGCCCTTAAAAGTTTGGTCCCGATAATATGCATTTACGGAGGGTGGACTGTATTTTTTTTTTTTTTTTTTTTTTTACTTAGGCAGTCTCGTAGACGATCTTTATTAAAATACTAGCAAATTTCAGAAATTACAAGGTTGGTTTAACTTTGTGAACCCTACATCTTACTGTTCTTTAGTTTCAAGAATACAATATGTGACCTGCCACACTAGTGCTATAGCAAATGCTAAAACAAACTAGGAGTTTGAAGTCAAACTCAAGGGCGTTGTCAAACAGCCTAATTTTAAAACCTTCTTTTCCAAGCTTCTCGAGTAAAGGAATTCTAGTAAAAAAAAACAAATATATAGAAAAAAAAAGGGAAAGTAAATAAGGGATAACCTAAACTATCTAAATAAATACCAAAATAGACAAAATAAAAAGAAAAGAATGAAGAAAATAGCAAAAATTAAACTGTATGACAGAACCAATTTCACCTGGTTTCAAGTATAAAAATTATATAATACTATGTCTGTACAAATACCAAGTACTATATTTACAGCAAAAAATATATGTAAAAAAAAGCTAGTGGGAGAAAAGAAAAAAGAAGCTACAGCTAAAAGAATATTCTAGAATGAAATTTCAATTTGCATTTATCTCCAATTTATCCATGTCCTGAGATTACTTGTGACTTGATAGTTCAGAAGCTGCATTCCCAAAAAAGAAGAGTAAACAATGTTGATCTTTTGGAGGGGTAAGCCAAATCATCCACTTTTGTTAAAATTTCAAAAAGCCAAAAGGCACCAAGGAAAAGTACCAAAACTGAAAGGATTTTGACAGAGTTAAGCCATACAGAATAAGATGTCTAACCAAGTATTTACTTCTGTTTTCACGTCTATTAATCTTAACAAAGCTCCAGATTATTGTGTCTACTACTTCTTCGCTTGGTAGTACTAGAGACTTATGCTCAGAGGCCCTTCCCATAAGGATTCAATTCTTTTTTAACTCTATTTCAGCTACAACCAAGCATACGATGAAAGGCCTTGGGTCCCAGCTGCTACTAGTGAAGTTTTGTTGCATATTAAATATGTTAACTGTATGGTTTTCATAGGTCAGAGTTCTTGAAAATTTTGGTATGAGGGATCGTTAGAAAGAGTTGATGTGGATGTTGGCATATTTTATTGTAAAAAATTAATTTAAAAAGCTTAAAGTTATTAGTTTGTAATAGTATTATTATTAATATCTATCAGTAATTTATATGAAACATTTATATATATAATTAGCTTTACTCTAGTAGGTCTAGGTCACAGATAAACTAGTCTGAGCTTCTATTCTTGCATGTAATTTATATGTATTGTTCTTGTACAATTTAAGTTTTTATATACTATATGTAATACTTATATAAATTAACTAATAAAGATATAAGCAAGGTCTCATCTTAAAAAAAAAAACAAGATATATAATTAATTTACGTTAAAGGTGATAATGCTATTAATCTTTCACATGCATTAGGCATGGCATGTGTTTAAGATGTTGCAACAAAGAGGTTATATTATGTAGCTACTTGTTATAGCTCTAATATCTATAAACAAAATAACTTCAAGTTAAAGACAGAATACCAATATTTAGTAAGAAGGTATAATATTGTGTTTGTTTATTTTACTGTTTTTTTACTTAGAACAAAACAGGTAAGAATTTTTTTCATTGCTTTCTTATGCGCTTTATATGTTTACATTTTACTCTAAGCTATTTATATTAATTGCATCTCTAATTTTACTTATAAGTATTATATTTTATAATATTTTTTTTGATTTTTTGACACTAACACTCTTCAATACAGTTTTCTTTCAATAGATACACCTACATAAATACTTTTATATAGAAGTTCAACTTTTACTATAGAACTGATTTTTATAGTGCTACAAGGGAAAACCTGTAATTTTTATTTAATTAGAATTACAAGTTTTTTCTTTGAAGCACTTATAATATTATTTTGAAACTATTATTTTATTAGTCTAAATTCAAACATGTTTGTAAACTTCAAATCAAACCTCGGTCAAATCTAATATAATGTTTGGGTTTGATTTAAATTTGATTATTTTATATTTGAATCTTGGTTTGAAGCTCAAACTTTATAACATTTGTGGCTTGAGTTTGGTTTAATTTAAAGTTTGTTTAAACCTACTGTAAAGTGTTACATACAAGACCCAGGTCTGGTACATTTTACCAATTTTTAACTATATAGTAGACTCTGGGTCTAGTACATGCTGTGAAGAAAATGAAAAATTTAAAGTGCATACACACTTTGTATTTACAATAGGCATTTTAACTATTTAAAAAACTATATTGATTAATATAGATTTTGTGTTCATATCTGGGTCTAATTCATAGTGGATCTACTAATTAAGGGATCTTGTATGCGGCACTTTATAGTAGTTTGAATTCAAATCAAACTTTGAAATCCTAAACTAATATAAATTTATAGTTGCTGATTAAATTAATTTAATATTGAATATGCAGTAAATGCTTTTGGTATCATCTTTAAGTTAATTTGAATTTAAGATTTCATTTCAAACATAAGTGTATTTAGAATTAACTTATATTGATTCTAAATCTACACAGATTCTATTCCAATATACAACATTTATAGTTATTGTTATAATTATCATTATTGATATAATTATCAATATTGTTAAATTTTAATATAAATAAAATGTTTATTTAAAAATTAATTAAATCATTAATTATACAATGTTACACATTCTAAAAAATTTTTGCATGATGATTTAACTCTGGTTCTTAATTTTAAATCAGCTTATTAAGTGAAATTTGAATTACCTAACCACCTGTATCAGTTTCAAATAATTTTGTTGCAATATAAGTTGGTTTTGGAACCCACAAAAATTCAATTTTGATATACATTATTGAGGTTCTATGTCTACTTAGTATTATAATAAATTTTAGAGGAGTTTGCATATAAGGGCCCAGAAATAAAAATAATACAACAGGGTGAAGCCTGAGTTGTGAAATAGTAAAACCTGCTATGATCATCATATGAAGGTGAAATCTGCTTTTATATAATAAAAAACATAATAAAATGCTGATTTCACTCTAATACAATCAGTATACAATCTACAAAGCAGATTTTCTATTTTACAGCTTAGGTTTTAGCCTGTTCTAAAATAATTACAAATAAGGGCCCAAAGTAAAAAATAATTATATATAGAGGCTCAAATTTTGAAAAATTTACAATTTAGAACCAAAGTAACTTTGAATATTATCACTGTATATATCTACTACTTTATACATTTTATATTCTATATCCCTTTTGCTTATAGCTGTTTTCATAAATTCTTTGACAACTAATAAAAACTATTTTAGCTAAATTCGATAAGTTTTAAATTTAGTGTTATTAGAATTGGATTCTCTATAATATTACAGTATAATTAGTTATCACAGAATTCAAAAACTTATCGAATTTGGCTAATTAATTCTATTAGCTGTCCCAGAATTTATAAAAACAGCTATAATGAACTTTCTTTTAGCCAAGTTAAAGTTAAGTTCAACTGGATAAAGCATAATATTTATTAATATCAAAGTTTATTTGGTTCTAAACTAATAAGTATATCCTATACAAAGAATAGTTTTACATTTTGTGAAGGTTACTATGTGTCAAAGACTATAGAATTGCAAAAGCTTATTTGTATTCATAGAGAATATTAAATTACCTTTAAAAATTGTATTAAGTAGTTACAATTTTTACATGAAAGATGCTAAAAAATAATATAATATTGAGTAAAAGCAATACATATAACTGCCAAAAGAAAATTATATTTATATACTAAATCTAATTATTTATGATAAATTTGGGCCCTTTATATTATTTTTAGCATTTTGGGCCCTTATGTGTAATAATTTTTATTTTCTGGGCCTTTTATGTAAATTCCCTAAATTTTATTATTGGAGATTTTTTTACTAATCAAGTTTAAATATATAGTAATAATATAATCTTATTACAACAATTTATTATATGTTGCATTATTTATTATATGTATCAATATTTATTACAGCAATATTTATTGCATTATTTGTTACAGAACTGCATAAAAAAGCTAATTTATTAGCAAAGTTGAACTTGAATTATTTTATTAATAATCTTGTCATGCTGTTTTTCTTTTGCTTCCCATTGCTATGTATATATCAAAAATAGAAGCTCAGCTTTACATAGTTTGAGTAATATTCCATAAAAATTAAGATTAAAAAAAGTTACATAGCCATGTTTTATAGTTAAAAAAAAACTTACAGTTCAGTTTAAATTTAAAATTTAATGTCGTTTAATGCTAAAAAATAGAAATAATGAACTTGGAACCAATGTTTTATAAACTTACATAAAAAAAGCTTTGTAACTTTGTAAATATTTTGTGTAATAAGCAGTTGGCTTTTAAAAGCATTGAAAGAGAAAGAAATTCTATTTAAATGAAGTTTGGGCAATTTTTATATTGAATAAGTGAGATCATCATGAATACTAATAGCATATACGAGTATGGTACGTGTGAAGATTATGGAGACAAAATTATTCTATTTGTATTAATAAATTTGTTGTGAACCAATAAAGTTTAATCGGGTGCGAATTATGGGATATTTTTTTAATTTAAAAATGTTTTCGCTTTTTTCTTTATTCAGGAATTTCATAGTCCAAATTTAAAAAATAATAACGGGATTAATCAAAAATAGCACACATGAATTGATTATATTTTAATACCATACCTCAATTATTGTACTTCTTGAATCATCTCAAAAATGAATTTTCTACCTAATAAGGTAGGTTATTGTTTTTCTGCTTCGGTAATAAAGTATGCAGTATTTTATTCGTGCAATTTTAGTATCACAAATTTACTTTTTAAATCATTTGTAATTATTATTATTTTTTTATTATATATACAACTGTTGTTCGATAAGTGAAAAAATCCGAGAGCGCTTGAGCTTGCGCTAGTGCTTGCACAGTGCAATGCACTGCTCTTGATCAAGCGCTAGAGAAAGAGATAAAGTATCACCTACAATCGGATGAAATTCGTGAAACTAAAAATTACCAAAAAAAGCTATTTAAAAGAAAATAAATTACCAAAAAATTTAGTCAATCCAATAAAAATTTCCCAGAAAAGTAATAACAATTATTTCTAAACGCTAACGTATCACACGCTGTTTATTCAATTTGACCATGCATATATGCACGAACTTCAGCAACATGCATTATTTATATATCTTAAAATAATATAAAGCCATTCGCATCTTCCGTTCCTGGTTTTCGTGACAGCATCGCGCAGCTACCTTATTTGGTAATGTTACCGATTGTATTAAATTTTTGAATTTAGGTCGTGTAGCATTAGGAAGAGATAGTATCAATTAAATTGCGAATATTTTTTCCTTAAAACACTTATAAATATCCTTATAATAAAGTATTTTTAGTCGACATTATTCGTTTAAAGATATGATAAGAATTAAATTCTCACTGAATGTTTAAATTTATATTGTTTTTAAATATTTTATCTTTATTTTTCTTATTCATTAATATTCTCTTACCCATCTATTTAATACGTAATAATTGCATTATTATAAATAATTCAATCATCTCTTTCTATTTAAATAAACTTCGCTTGTCATATCATCACTTGAGTTCGTTTCAAAGACAAATACATATATAATTTTCTTATATTATTTTCTATCAATCTCTTCATTTTTAGCGATCGTTGTAACTCGTTCTTCTGTACAAAATAATAACAGCATCAAAATGTCAAATTACAATAACTTATGTGTAAATCAGCAAGAAAAAATCGACAGCTCATTAGATATTACTCAAGCAGCTAACATAGATACCCAATTGTATTTAAAAGATAACAAGGTTCAAGATTTATCACAGGATTCTATTAATGAAATTATTAAAGAAATGTGTAATATATATAAAGAAAAATGGATTATATACAAAAATCCTAGTTTAATTCTTGACACATTAGAACAATTTTTAATAAAAAAAAAGCAAAATCCAGTTGATATTATTAATTTTTGCTTAAATGATCAAATCAATCCTATGGTTCAAAGTATACTTGCATGTTGTTATCAATTTGGTAAATGGATTGAAAAAGATGAACATAAGGCGTTCATTTATTATCAAAAATCTGCAGAAATGGGAAGCGCTCTTGGATTTTGTGAAATTGCGGTCTGTTATCTTTTCGGAATTGGAGTTGAAAAAGATGATTATAAGGCATTCATTAATCCTCAAAAATCAGCAGAGATGGGTAACGCTAATGGAACGGCTAGTATTGGATATTGTTATTATAATGGAATTGGTGTTGAAAAGGACGAACACAAGGCCTTCATTTATTTTCAAAAATCTACAGATATGGGACTTACTGGAGGAGCATGTAAAATTGGATATTTTTATCAATATGGAATCGGAGTCGAAAAGGATGAAAATAAGGCATTCATTCATTATCTAAAATCAGCAGAAATTGGACACCTCAGTGGAATGTCAAGTGTTGCAGAATGTTATCGATGTGGAATTTGTGTAATAAGAGATCTAGATAAAGCCAAATACTGGTATCAAAGGTAAATTTTTAAATTAAATATATATTTGAACGAGTATTGTAAATCTAAGATCGGATGTAATTGAAATCAAAAGCATATTAGTTTAAGTCAAAGTTAAAATAAAGTTTGGTCAAAAGATGAACTTTAAAAAATCAATTTCATAAATGAAATTTCAACTTAAGAAAATTCATTACAGCTGATCTTGATATTCAATTGCTACTCTCCAGGCAGGGTTGACGATGGAACCGCGAATGAAGCCAATGAAGCTCCGAATGGAGTCGATGGATATTGGTTTCTTCAGTCATTTTCGTACCATTGAATTCCATTGGCTCCATTGCCAACCCTGTCTCCAGAATATTAAATTACAACATTGTAATCGATATTTATTTATTTAAATTGCCGATTGCAGGTATAGAGAAAATTATTTTGCTTTAGGTATTATTAATCATATTTAAGTTATTACAAAATATAACTGATATCTGTTATTGTGTTTAATATATTTACATATAACACTAACATTGATTAAATTTTATAAATAAATATTAGTAAAAAACGAATGGATAGTTAACTTAGAAATTGACGATTATTTGAAAAATAAATTTATCGAAAGCAAATATCAGTTAACTTGGATTCCTTTTGATAATTTTAGAAATATAGAAAAGATTGGTAAAGGTGGTTTTGCAACTGTATACCGTGCTGAATGGTTTGATAGCAATCAAAATGTAAACAAAAGCGTTGCCCTTAAATTATTTCATGAATCAAATAATTGTCACGAAGAATTTATAAGAGAGGTAATCTTTGTTAATTATTTTTATTAATTATATTATTCATGATTTTAGTTGATTTTAACAATTCAAAAATATATTTCCTTTAATGATAAGTTGAAAGCATATTGTGATATCGGTCTTAAAGATCCAACTTTTTTAAGTTGTTTCGGTGTATCAAAAGATAAAGTTTCTAAAGATTATATTCTTGTTATGGAATATGCTTTAGAAGGTTGCTTGCGAAAAAATCTACATGCCATAGCACAATTGGATTGGAAAGATAAATTAAATCTATTACAATGCATCGCATATGATCTTTTGATAATTCATTCTCAAGATCTTATTCATTGTGATTTACATAGTGGAAATATTTTATTAAATAGTTTAAAAAGTGCATACATCGCAGATTTAGGGCTTTCTATAACAGCTAATATTGCATCAAAATCAAAATCGAATGGAATTTATGGAATTTTGCCATATATTGCTCCTGAAGTCTTGAATGAACATCCATATTCCAAAGAATCTGATATTTATTCATTTAGTATAATCATGTGGGAAATTTTATATGGTATCCCTGTTCCTTATGATCCGAAATCAGAACTACAATTCCAATTACAAGTATGTAATGGTTTACGACGACCATATATTTATGAAAATACAGCAATATGCTATGTTGATTTAATGAAGAAATGTTGGAACATGGATCCAAAAAAACGACCAACATCAAAAGAAATTTATGATATTTTTGCAGAATGGCAGAATAATGAAACTATTTTATTAGAATTATCTGAATCTAATAAAATACTACAAAATATAAAAAATAAAAATATGAAAATAGATATTGAATCAGATTATCGAAGTAGATTTATTTCATTTAATAGTAGTGATTTAATTAATATCTTAATGAATTTGAAAGTTTAAAGCTTGCTACTAAGCAAGTAACTAGCTATAGATTCAATAAAACTATTTAAAATTTCATAAAAAAATAATCACTAGATAAAAAGATATTAAATATTAAAGTTGATGTATTTGTATTAAAAATCATTAATTTACTATATGTACTATATATATTTAATAGTAAAACTAAGCTTAAAAATAACTATTAGTACATTTTTTTATATTTTATATAAACAAATATTTAAATTTTAAAATAATCTTTTTTATTATCTAATAAAATAAAATTAAATTAAAAAACTTAAATTTTATATATAAAAAATTTTTTATTACTATATCACGATCAAATTTATCATTTCTAAATATAGTAAAATTTACTTAAAAAGTTAATGCTAAAAATTTCTTGATTTTTTATATAAAATAATTAAATAAACCCTTTCCTATCTACCAAAATAATTTTTTAAATTAAAAAAAATTACATTTTATTACTAAAAAAAATTTCTATTAATGTTTATTTGAAGTATCAATCCTTTTGCACCAGCCTATAATATGTATAAAATAGTTATATAGCTATCATATATTATAAAATATATAATATAATAAAATATTAATATAATAAAGTATAATATATTACAGTCAGGGAATATACTGGATTGGTTATTGATGATGCATCTTATTTAGTGATGATCATCAATCAGATGATTCTAAAATCTAGATTCGAAGAAACTACAATAGCGATAGATTTTGTTTTAAAGCATTTATTGAAAAATTGTAATAATATTTTTATGATGATATTATTTCTTTAATTTAGTAATTTAAATTATTTACTGTATTTATTTTTTCAATTTATATAATGTATTTAAAAATCATTTATGTCTTAAAACATTTAGATTTTGCTATATTGATTACTACATTGCTTATAATATGAATAAACGATTAGGGCCTTTAATACTAGATTGTGTACTGCCACAGTACATACCTTATGATTCTACACTGATTAGACAATTAGACAATAATATTTATGATTAGACTGTGTCTATTCATATCCCGGCTTAATGCTTTCAGTACTATTCTTTAATAACTTCGCCCGTCGGCTACTTAATCACACAATATGTTTACAAATCACATTAATAATTACACAAACTGTATTTTAGCCTTTAAAAATTTATGATAATGACAAATATTTTTTTGCATATCATTATATATCTTTGTAGTTATACGAACAATAAAATCACCAAGAAGTAAATACAATATTTGAGTAGCACGATCATTATTAACAATTTAATAGTAGTAAACATTAATATATATTGAATTAATAGTATGTTTGTATAGTTAGCAAGATAAGATTTTACACTAAGCTCTTTCTAAAATTAATTTATTATTTATTTAGGTCATTTGTATATATAATGTTTTAAGGTTTTTATTTGAAAGTTAAATTTTCGTTTTGCATTACCTGCTAACTCATTTTTCAATTTTTTCAAAATATTTTTTAAGTCCCATTATTATTGCTCGTCACATGCCCCTTCCTCGCCATAACAGTCGTGACCAACTATTCTTATACATAAGGTTATGTCCTCTCAAGTGTATCTTATCTACATAGTACAATATGGGATAGGGTCGCTGAACAAGCCACAGAAGATCATGTGAGCAGACTTTTTTGAGCATCGCTTACTTTCTTTTTTCTTCTTTTTTCTTTTTTTGGGAGTGGTGGGAGGAATAGCTGGTAGGGTTCCTCAAATTCAAATCAAATCAAATATTGGATCAATTTGAATTTGATCAAATCAAATTGACACTGATTTGAATTTGATTTGATTCAAATATTTGAATTTGAATTTGATTTGAATTTGAATTTTTAATAGTAATTTTCAAATCAAATCAAATATTTGTCAAATTAAATCAAATTTGGCCATATTTGAATTTGATCAAATCAAATATAGTCAAATTTGAATTTGAATTTGATCAAATATTTGATTCAAATATTTGAAGATCAAATCAAATTGCGGAACCCTAATAGCTGAACATACTGTCGAGCAGGAAATTGAAATGACAATAGATTATCAGGTTACTCAAATACCATTTCCGTCATGAACAAGTCCTGTGACTCATTTGTCACATGGAATAACCAGTGACTTGCAATAATGTACCACTTTGTGACTCCGTTCACAAGCGGTTCAATTGTTCCAATTATTCTATTTTTGTTATTTAATTTTTCACCATAAATTATTCTGGTATCACCTGATAAAAACAGTAGCTTTCGGAACTTATCTGACAGGGTCAATAGAAAATCTGACTGTTAACCCCAATTTTCTGATTCTGTGTTATGCAAAGCGTGACATTAACTTTATGTGGCCTTAGATGCAACATATGGCTATTAATTTATAATAGATTAAGGGTAGGTGTTAATATTTCTATTTTCATATAAAATAGATTGTAGATTAACTTTGTATAACCTAGTGCTTGGATCCAGATTACAAAATCTGGATGTATCCGGATATAAAAAGGATAACAGATTTTATTTTTGCAAAGCGGATAATAAATCCATAATAAATCTGGATTTTTATTTTAGCTGTTATAAATCCAATTTTTTATCCAGATATTATATACTAATTAACATCAGCCAATCAGAGAAGTTTATCGTGACTTTGATCAAAAAGTATGGAACATCTAAAATTTTCTTTTTCTGTTTCGTTCGGTAAATTATTTATCTCCCCAAAACTACATCATTGTCTCTAGGCTGAATGTTCAAAATAGCAATGCAGCTTCTAGGGGGTTATGTAATTTACTGGACGAAACAGAAAGATTCAGGGAAACGAGAAAATTTTTGGGTGTTCAGAATTTATGATAATAACTGTAAAACAGTATCTATCTGGATATCCAATAAGATATCTGGATTCAGGCATTAATATGATTCACATAGTATATGGAGTATATAGTGTTATTCATATAAATTTATTATTTATAGATCACCCAACAGATAGATTTAAAATTTTTGATATGCTAAATAACATAATTTGAATCTGTTCAACATGTCAAGTTCTTCAATTCTGACCGGCGTCATTTAGTAAAAAAATATTTTGAATTACAGCCATTATTATAAATTCTGGGATACCTAAAAATTTTCTCGTTTACTGAATCTACATTATTCTGTTTCGTCTATTAAATTACCTAACTCTCTGAAAACTACATTGCTATTTTCAAACCTTCAGTGTGGAGACAGCAATAGTTTCTATGAGTTAGGTAATTTACCGGACGAAACAGAAAAAATTTGAGAAATTTTTGAATGTCCCAGGATTCATGGTAATAGCTGTAAATCCAGATACAATCCGGATTATAAACCGGATAACCAACACATATCCAGATATAAATTCAGATTTAAAAAAGTGAAAGAGGATATCTATTCAGATATCCGGTTTAGCATCCGGATCCAAGCACTAGTATAACCATATCATATGATTTACATATAAACATCATATGATTCGACTAATGAGGATTATTAAAGTTTTGTATAACCCAGAAAAAACATATAGTAACCTCGGAAATTAAATTCTATATGAAGTTTATTTTTTTAAAGAGATGCATTTCTTACAACTTCACTATTATAAACAAGCTACTTTAAATATATATTATATAAATATAGTAAAAATTGATTTAGATAATAAAAGGTTTTATTAGAAGCATATTTATATTTACTATATAAAAATTCAATCTACCATGTAGATCATATGAAAAATGATCTATGTACACCCTACCCTTAAAAAAAATCATACCGACTGACTAGGAATTTTGAAACTCATGTAATGCAAAACAAAAAATTAACTTTGTGTGGCCTAAAACAATTTATAACTTTATTTTTACTAGTTTCATTTGTTATTAATTTTTACGCATTATTTTTATAATATAAAATTTTCTACCTGTATCAGTGATATTTTTAAATCTTATTTAAAATTATTTAATTAGTGCAAATATGAAGATTGCCATTATAACAGTTTATTTTATTATAACATATCATACCATTTAAGTGTTGTTTATTCAATTTGACTATGCAAATATGCATGAACTTCACCATCATGCATATTTATATATTTAAAATAATATAAAGCTGTTCGCATCTTCCGTTCTTGGTTTTTGTGACAGCATCGCACAGCTACCTTATTTTGGGGTTGTTTAAAGTGAAAGCGGGTGGAAATCAATTAATCGACAATCATTTCACCGACATAACATTTCACTGACAATTATTTACCGACATGTTCATTTTACTGACAGTTTATTTCACAGAAGCTCATTTCACCGACAAAGTAATTTTGGTCATTGTCGTTAGGGCCAGGGTAGAATTAGAATTAGGTAGAATTAGGGCTAAAGTTAGGGTGCTTTTTGAAAAAAAACTTGTCAGTGAAATGAACTTCGGTGAAACAAGCTGTCAGTAAAATGAACTTGTCGGTTAGTATTGGCCGGTAGAATGTTATGTCGGTGAAGTGATTGTTGGTGAATAATACAAACCCGTTTAAAGCAGGGTGCAGTTATATGATTTTGACTTTTTAAATAAAATTAGGATAAGGGTTAATTAATGGTTAGGGTTGGGTTAAATCTTATAGTAATTGCCTTCCTGACATTTTTTGTTAATGCTCCAAGGTAGGTTTGACTAGAGATGGGAAATATGCACATTTTATAATAAAATGCGAATGAATGCGCATTAATGCACATGATATATAAAATGTGCATGATACCATATGATAAAAAATTTTTTAATTTTATATTTATTATTGATAATATATCTAAATAAAGATACTACATATTGATTCTTAATCAAATTTTGTCAATATATATAAATTTTTACAAATTTGCTAATTGTAAACTTTATCGTTGCTTATCTTATATAATTTGACATCTGACCCGTGGCTCTGCTACAGGAGCTTTGTATAAAACTTTAGAATCTTAGTTAAAATCGGTAAATTCGCATGATATAATATTCATAAATGTGCTGAGTTAGTTTGCATTGAATCATCACAAAAAAATTCTGTTATTGAACATACTATTCTATTAACTACAGTATATGGTTAAGATTGAGTTAGTTTGCATTAAATTTATGTTATTATAAAATTTTGCCACAGAATTCACACTCTATTTCAGTATGGTTGAGCAGGTTTTTATTAAAAATATTGTGATTTTTATCATGAGTTTTTATAAAAAATTCTATTACAAAATTTGTTCGCTATACCAGTAATTGCAATATATTGTGGGATAGTTTGAATCGGTATAAGCTAACTATAAAAAGTTTGTTACAAAGCTCATTACTCCAATGACAGATAGTATGCAGCTTAGTTTTATTGGTGAATGCCAATTTTTAAAATAAGTGTTTCAAAAAGAAAACCTTATATTGCTATATTAGTTTTAGCTCATTGATCATAATCGTAGTTCATAGATCAACATAAAACTATAAGTTATTAAGAAAATTAATTGATTATCAGATAATCTGGGCGGCAAAAATTCTGACCAAAAATTCTAGAAATCAGTCATTAAATATTTGGTTGAATGTAGCTTTTTTTGTTATTCGCTAATACCTTCACTATTTTTTATTAATCATATGTTTTATCTATAACGAAGCATTTGTCGTGTTCTTGCACTTGTTCTTGCACTTGCACTTATTCTTGAACTAGACCATTATACAAAACGTTTTCAAATTCGTGAATTTTTTTAGCCCAAAATAGTTTGTGAATATTAGGCAATCAAACAACAAAAGTAAATTTGGAACATTCATGTTCACAATTTTGTGTTGTTTAAGAGTTAATAAGGGCATTGAAAAATGGTATAATAATTACTCGAATATTATAATAATTACTCAACTATGATAATAGTCATAATCATCTTACGTATTTCTGTTAGTTTTCCTATATTTAGATCACATTTTTCGGATACGACCAATCATAAATGTTAAAGCGAACAACCCAGAATTGAAGTATATAGATAGATTAGAATGTTAATTATACTTATTTTATATTTAATTTTTTCTATATAAAATTTGATGAGATAAAATGCGCATGATTCGGAAACATGCGCATTAATGCGCATTCATGCGCATGATTGAGGAATCATGCGCACGCATGAAACCCATCTCTAGGTTTGACACTCGTTTCTTGTATTTTTTCGTTTTTTCTTCATCTGGCAGATCTGGGTTGATAAAACAAACAAGTTGATTGGCACCATATCACGTGATTGCACCCTGCTTTAAATGACCTCCTCCCTTATTTGGTAATGTTACCGATTATTCAAGTTGACTGCAAAGTCAACAGATCGAACTGAGAGCTAAGCAGGGAGGCCCCGGCGTGACGACAATCACAGGTAAGCCAAGCTGCCAGCGGGAAAAAACCGGTTTATTCACTATCCAATTTGAGGAAGGCGCAGGGGGAAGATAAGTGATTAATCAATTTATCTAATTTGGACATTTCACATGAAAATTGACATAACAAAGATTTATTGTAGGTATAAACGCGCAGACATCAGGACAGACTATGGCGGCCCAGAAAGAAAGCAAACTCGCACCCGGCCCTCCCTGTCCCCACTAAATACTGCCATTTTGCAACCATCCATGTCTACAGCCGCCTGCATTATGCAGGTGGGAAACCACCGGCTAATCTAAAGCATCAATCTCAAGCAGCAACAGCTTGACTACAAACTCAGGCTTGACAAACAGCCCGCGTATGCGGGTGGGAAACCACCGGCTGACCCTACAAATAGTTAGATCAATTATATATCAAATGCATTGATGTATGCTGTATATCACACATAATAAAGGGTAGGGTGAATGTAGATCATTTTTAATAGTGATCACGTTGTGATCATATGAAATCAGGTGATCAACCAATCACGATAGTAAACAACATAAATTCAACCAATCTGAATTAATCATTTTTGTGTAACTAAGGAAAATTTGAGCCCACTTAGGAAAACTTTACGACATATAGAAGTATACTTTTTCAAATACTATATTTATTAAAATTTTACTATTATAAAAAGAGTATTTTGTACTACATATTATAAAATTTTTGCTAAATTAATAACAACCGTAAAAAGTTTTATTTGTAGCACATTTTTATTTTCTATATAAATCTCATTGTACCACTAAAATCATATGATAAATGATCTACGTTCACCCTACCCTAAAGTTCAGTATCCAGCATTTTATGCTGGTGTGCTTCCAAATAAGTATAGTTCACAAGCGTGCGATTCTGTTCGTACTAAATTTTTGAATTTAGGTTGTGTAGCATTGGAAAGAGATAGTATCAATTAAATTGTGAATATTTTTTTCCTTAAAACACTTAAAAATGTCCTTATAATAAAGTTTTTAGTCAACCTTATTCGTTTAAAGATATGATAAGAATTAAATTCTCACTGAATGTTTAAATTTTATATTGTATTTAAATATCTTATCTTTATTTTCTTATTCGTTAATATTCTCTTTCCCATCTATTTAATACATCGTAATCGCATTGTTATAAATAATCAATCATATTTTCTATTTAAATAAACTTCGCTTGTCATATCATCACTTGAATTAATTTCAAAGACAAATACAAATATAATTTTCTTGTATTATTTTCTAACAATCCCTTTCTTTTTAGTGATCGTTGTAATTCGTTCTTAATAATAGCATTAAATGCCAAATTACAATAGCTTTTGTGTAAATCAGCAAGAAAAAATCATCAGCTCACTAAATATTACTCAAGTGGCTGACAATAATACACAATTGTATCTAGAAGATTGTAAGTTACAAGAATTATCACAGGATTCTATTAATGAAATTGTCAAAGAAATGTGTAATATATAATGAAAAAAGATTTGAATACAAAAATTCTAGTTTAATTCTTGACATACTGGAACAATTTTTAATAAAGAAAAAGCAAACCACAGTTGATATTATCTTCAATTTTTGCCTAAAGGACCAAATCAATCCTTTGGCTCAAATTATTATTAGATGTTGTTATCATTTTGGTAAATAAGTTGAAAAAGATGAACATAAGGCATTCATTTATCATCAAAAATCTATGGGAATGAGAAGCTCCCTTGGATTTTATGAAATTGCAGTCTGTTATTTTTATGGAATTAGAGTTGAAAAAGATGAACATAATGCATTTATTTATTGCCAAAATTAGCAGAGATGGGTAACGCTAATAGAACAGCTGGTGTTGGATTTTGTTATAATTATGGAATTGGTGTTGAAAAGGATGAACATAAGGCCTTCATCTATTATCAAAAAGCTGTAGAGATGGGATATTCTAAAGGAGTTATAAAATTGGAAATTGTTATTAATATGGAATCAGAGTCGAAAAAGATGAAAATAAAGCATTCATTATTATCAAAAATCAGCAGAGGTGCGATGCACTTATGGAATGTCAAGTGTTGCAGAATGATATCGATGTGGAATTGGAGTAATAAGAGATCTGGATAAAGCCAAATACTGGTATCATAGGTAAATTTTCGATTAAACTTAAATTTGAGTGGGAATATTATAAATCGTAAGTTCAGATGTAATTGAAATCAAAAACCTATTACTAAAAATTTTTTAAAAAAGTGATCCCATAAGTGAAATTTCGACTTTAGAAAATTCATCACAACTGATCTTGATATTCAGCTGGTAATCTCCAGGCAGGTTTGGCCAGTGGAGCTCCGAATGGATTCAATGGATATTAGTTTTTTCAGTCATTTGCGTGACCATCGAACACCATTGGCCTCATTGTCAACCCTGTCTACATGGTATTAAATTACAATACTATAATAACGTTGATATTATATATTTAATTGCCGATTGCAGAAGTAAAGAATATTATTTAGGTTTAGGTATTATCCATTATAATTTAAGTTATTGCAAACTGTAATTAATTTATTTTATCTAACATTGATTAAATTTTATAAATAAATATTATCTAAAAACGAATGGATGTATACCTTAGAAATTGAAGATGATTTGAAAAAAATATTCATCGAAAGCAAATAGCTTGGATTTCTTTTAATGAATTTAAAAATATTGAAAAGATCGGTAGAAGTGGTTTTGCAACTGTATACCATGCTAAATGGTTGGATAAACTTAAATTCGTAAGAAGACCTGTTGCACTTAAATTATTTCATGAATCAAATAATTGTTATCAGTTATTTTGTTAAATCTAATTTAAAATTTATTTGAATTAGAGCAAATATGAAGATTAACAGTTTATTTTATTATAACAAGTCATATGCTGCCCTGCCCATGTGCTGGTAGTTTTTGTCGAGTCATTTTGATGCAGTTCTAAAATGCTTAATATGTTTATGAGTTATTTTTCTTTTATAATGTAATAATGAAAATTTATATCTTTAATAATTTGGAATTATTAATTCCTCTAATGATTTTTATTATTTATTGTTTTGGATCATAATGAAATCAGATTAAAATAAAATGTGGGTTTCTGTTTAACCTTCTAAAACCAATTATACCTCTTTAATATAAAATCTACTCTAACCATAACCCCTAACCTTAAAAATTGCTCAAAGATATTTATTTTTTGGTGGCTTGTCAATTTATTTTACTATACAGATTCAATTTAATCTGATTTCATTTTAATCTGTCACATTTATTACTATAACTAATGATAGAAGGTATGATGATTGTAACAGTTAGTATCACAATATATTTCACTTATTTTATTAGGTATGAAATTAGTATTTCATTTTATTTAAAGATCTAGAAAAACCATTCAAATTTGATATAATTTAAATTAGCCCTTTATATATTTTAACTCTTATTTATAATCTATTAATGAATGTACAGAGTAAAATGAGTAATACAAAGTGCTACTATCTTATTAGTTAGTAATAATTTAATCTGGTTTTATCAGATTCAGATTATGCACAAAGTAATATTCAGATTTAATCTGAATAGCCCTTAATAAAGAATATAAATCTTTATTATGACAACTAATTTCCACACTATATCAAATATGTATTCACCTTATATTTTTACAATATACTTATTGTCGGGGATGATGCTGAAATCAGATGATGCTGAAATTTGGGGGCTCGATTTGAAACTATAAGCCCTGCTAAAATCCATATATACTCTTTAAATATCAAATCTACACCCAAACCTTACCCTAACCTTATAAGAAAAAGACGAAAAAAACCTCAAAAAAATCTTAAAATTTCATATCAAAATAAATCAAAATTTCAGGATCATCTGATTTCAGCATCATCCCCGACACTTATTATTTTACTGTTTCTATAAAACACATAGGTACCGGAAACCAAAAGTTACTGTCTAGTTTACAATAAAAACCATTTAAAAAACTTATGAGCATTGTAGTAATACATATATTAATTAAAGTTATTTTAATTTGTGATATCTATTGTAATTTCTGTAAAAAACTTATTTAAAAACTTATGAGCTATTGTGGTATCACAGTACTGCAGTATGTAGTTAATTTTATGTTGATTTGTATTAATATTATCATTGAATTTACTGCATATAAATAATTCATTTAAAAAACTTACAGTATAAAATTATATTCATTTATATTGGTATTATTATTGATGACTTGTAATTTATTAATAAAAAAAATTTATAAACTATTGTAGTAACACATAGTATATAGTTAATGTTAACTTGTATTTGTATTACCATTGATATTATCATATTTGCTGTAAAAAATTCATTTAAAAAAACTTACACACTATTGCAGTAATATACAGAATGTAGTTAAAGTTATGTTAGTATTATCATTGATGTCTATTATACTTTACTACAGTAGAATTCACCTAAAGCCAACATATTTTATTTATAGTCACCAATTTTTTAGCTGCAGTGTAACCTAATTGTCCAATAAAAATGCAGAAAAACTTAATACAATTTTAAAATTAATTAATATTGTTTAAATTTCCGTTAATAAATTCAAATTTTGTTATATTTTTTATATATAAACACGAAAACTTTTAAATTTAAATTAATATAATGGTTTAAAAATAAAAATGTTTAAAAAAATTTATTGTTAGTTTAATAATTTAAACAATAAGCTTTTAAATTATCAAAAAGTTTTTTAATATCTTTTGTTTTAAAGAGTTATAATAATTTAAAATTTTTATAATTGAAGATGATGGCATTAGATGAATTCTACTATAATATTCATTTAAAACTTGCAAGCTATAGTGACCCACAGTATATAGTAAAAGTCATGATAGTTTGTATTGGTTTTATTATTGATGTTGGCATATACAGTCAGCCCTCTCTAAATGCATCCCCTCTAAGTGCATGACCTCCTTAAATGCATATTAATTTTCTGGCCCAAATATATACTAAACTCTCATAAATGCATTTTTATAATCGTTCTCTAAATGCAAGCCCTTAAAAGTTTGGTCCCGATAATATGCATTTACGGAGGGTGGACTGTATTTTTTTTTTTTTTTTTTTTTTTACTTAGGCAGTCTCGTAGACGATCTTTATTAAAATACTAGCAAATTTCAGAAATTACAAGGTTGGTTTAACTTTGTGAACCCTACATCTTACTGTTCTTTAGTTTCAAGAATACAATATGTGACCTGCCACACTAGTGCTATAGCAAATGCTAAAACAAACTAGGAGTTTGAAGTCAAACTCAAGGGCGTTGTCAAACAGCCTAATTTTAAAACCTTCTTTTCCAAGCTTCTCGAGTAAAGGAATTCTAGTAAAAAAAAACAAATATATAGAAAAAAAAAGGGAAAGTAAATAAGGGATAACCTAAACTATCTAAATAAATACCAAAATAGACAAAATAAAAAGAAAAGAATGAAGAAAATAGCAAAAATTAAACTGTATGACAGAACCAATTTCACCTGGTTTCAAGTATAAAAATTATATAATACTATGTCTGTACAAATACCAAGTACTATATTTACAGCAAAAAATATATGTAAAAAAAAGCTAGTGGGAGAAAAGAAAAAAGAAGCTACAGCTAAAAGAATATTCTAGAATGAAATTTCAATTTGCATTTATCTCCAATTTATCCATGTCCTGAGATTACTTGTGACTTGATAGTTCAGAAGCTGCATTCCCAAAAAAGAAGAGTAAACAATGTTGATCTTTTGGAGGGGTAAGCCAAATCATCCACTTTTGTTAAAATTTCAAAAAGCCAAAAGGCACCAAGGAAAAGTACCAAAACTGAAAGGATTTTGACAGAGTTAAGCCATACAGAATAAGATGTCTAACCAAGTATTTACTTCTGTTTTCACGTCTATTAATCTTAACAAAGCTCCAGATTATTGTGTCTACTACTTCTTCGCTTGGTAGTACTAGAGACTTATGCTCAGAGGCCCTTCCCATAAGGATTCAATTCTTTTTTAACTCTATTTCAGCTACAACCAAGCATACGATGAAAGGCCTTGGGTCCCAGCTGCTACTAGTGAAGTTTTGTTGCATATTAAATATGTTAACTGTATGGTTTTCATAGGTCAGAGTTCTTGAAAATTTTGGTATGAGGGATCGTTAGAAAGAGTTGATGTGGATGTTGGCATATTTTATTGTAAAAAATTAATTTAAAAAGCTTAAAGTTATTAGTTTGTAATAGTATTATTATTAATATCTATCAGTAATTTATATGAAACATTTATATATATAATTAGCTTTACTCTAGTAGGTCTAGGTCACAGATAAACTAGTCTGAGCTTCTATTCTTGCATGTAATTTATATGTATTGTTCTTGTACAATTTAAGTTTTTATATACTATATGTAATACTTATATAAATTAACTAATAAAGATATAAGCAAGGTCTCATCTTAAAAAAAAAAACAAGATATATAATTAATTTACGTTAAAGGTGATAATGCTATTAATCTTTCACATGCATTAGGCATGGCATGTGTTTAAGATGTTGCAACAAAGAGGTTATATTATGTAGCTACTTGTTATAGCTCTAATATCTATAAACAAAATAACTTCAAGTTAAAGACAGAATACCAATATTTAGTAAGAAGGTATAATATTGTGTTTGTTTATTTTACTGTTTTTTTACTTAGAACAAAACAGGTAAGAATTTTTTTCATTGCTTTCTTATGCGCTTTATATGTTTACATTTTACTCTAAGCTATTTATATTAATTGCATCTCTAATTTTACTTATAAGTATTATATTTTATAATATTTTTTTTGATTTTTTGACACTAACACTCTTCAATACAGTTTTCTTTCAATAGATACACCTACATAAATACTTTTATATAGAAGTTCAACTTTTACTATAGAACTGATTTTTATAGTGCTACAAGGGAAAACCTGTAATTTTTATTTAATTAGAATTACAAGTTTTTTCTTTGAAGCACTTATAATATTATTTTGAAACTATTATTTTATTAGTCTAAATTCAAACATGTTTGTAAACTTCAAATCAAACCTCGGTCAAATCTAATATAATGTTTGGGTTTGATTTAAATTTGATTATTTTATATTTGAATCTTGGTTTGAAGCTCAAACTTTATAACATTTGTGGCTTGAGTTTGGTTTAATTTAAAGTTTGTTTAAACCTACTGTAAAGTGTTACATACAAGACCCAGGTCTGGTACATTTTACCAATTTTTAACTATATAGTAGACTCTGGGTCTAGTACATGCTATGAAGAAAATGAAAAATTTAAAGTGCATACACACTTTGTATTAACAATAGGCATTTTAACTATTTAAAACACCATATTGATTAATATAGATTTTGTGTTCATATCTGGGTCTAATTTATAGTGGATTTACTAATTAAAGGATCTTGTATATGGCACTTTATAGTAGTTTGAATTCAAATCAAACTTTGAAATCCTAAACTTAATATAAATTTTATAGTTGCTAATTAAATTAATTTAATATTGAATATAGTAAATGCTTTTGGTATCATCTTTAAGTTAATTTGAATTTAAGATTTCATTTCAAACATAAGTGTATTTAGAATTAACTTATATTGATTCTAAATCTACACAGATTCTATTCCAATATACAACATTTATAGTTATTGTTATAATTATCATTATTGATATAATTATCAATATTGTTAAATTTTAATATAAATAAAATGTTTATTTAAAAATTAATTAAATCATTAATTATACAATGTTACACATTCTAAAAAATTTTTGCATGATGATTTAACTCTGGTTCTTAATTTTAAATCAGCTTATTAAGTGAAATTTGAATTACCTAACCACCTGTATCAGTTTCAAATAATTTTGTTGCAATATAAGTTGGTTTTGGAACCCACAAAAATTCAATTTTGATATACATTATTGAGGTTCTATGTCTACTTAGTATTATAATAAATTTTAGAGGAGTTTGCATATAAGGGCCCAGAAATAAAAATAATACAACAGGGTGAAGCCTGAGTTGTGAAATAGTAAAACCTGCTATGATCATCATATGAAGGTGAAATCTGCTTTTATATAATAAAAAACATAATAAAATGCTGATTTCACTCTAATACAATCAGTATACAATCTACAAAGCAGATTTTCTATTTTACAGCTTAGGTTTTAGCCTGTTCTAAAATAATTACAAATAAGGGCCCAAAGTAAAAAATAATTATATATAGAGGCTCAAATTTTGAAAAATTTACAATTTAGAACCAAAGTAACTTTGAATATTATCACTGTATATATCTACTACTTTATACATTTTATATTCTATATCCCTTTTGCTTATAGCTGTTTTCATAAATTCTTTGACAACTAATAAAAACTATTTTAGCTAAATTCGATAAGTTTTAAATTTAGTGTTATTAGAATTGGATTCTCTATAATATTACAGTATAATTAGTTATCACAGAATTCAAAAACTTATCGAATTTGGCTAATTAATTCTATTAGCTGTCCCAGAATTTATAAAAACAGCTATAATGAACTTTCTTTTAGCCAAGTTAAAGTTAAGTTCAACTGGATAAAGCATAATATTTATTAATATCAAAGTTTATTTGGTTCTAAACTAATAAGTATATCCTATACAAAGAATAGTTTTACATTTTGTGAAGGTTACTATGTGTCAAAGACTATAGAATTGCAAAAGCTTATTTGTATTCATAGAGAATATTAAATTACCTTTAAAAATTGTATTAAGTAGTTACAATTTTTACATGAAAGATGCTAAAAAATAATATAATATTGAGTAAAAGCAATACATATAACTGCCAAAAGAAAATTATATTTATATACTAAATCTAATTATTTATGATAAATTTGGGCCCTTTATATTATTTTTAGCATTTTGGGCCCTTATGTGTAATAATTTTTATTTTCTGGGCCTTTTATGTAAATTCCCTAAATTTTATTATTGGAGATTTTTTTACTAATCAAGTTTAAATATATAGTAATAATATAATCTTATTACAACAATTTATTATATGTTGCATTATTTATTATATGTATCAATATTTATTACAGCAATATTTATTGCATTATTTGTTACAGAACTGCATAAAAAAGCTAATTTATTAGCAAAGTTGAACTTGAATTATTTTATTAATAATCTTGTCATGCTGTTTTTCTTTTGCTTCCCATTGCTATGTATATATCAAAAATAGAAGCTCAGCTTTACATAGTTTGAGTAATATTTCATAAAATTAAGATTAAAAAAAGTTACAAAGCCATGTTTTATAGTTAAAAAAAACTTACAGTTCAGTTTAAATTTAAAATTTAATGTCGTTTAATGCTAAAAAATAGAAATAATGAACTTGGAACCAATGTTTTATAAACTTACATAAAAAAAGCTTTGTAACTTTGTAAATATTTTGTGTAATAAGCAGTTGGCTTTTAAAAGCATTGAAAGAGAAAGAAATTCTATTTAAATGAAGTTTGGGCAATTTTTATATTGAATAAGTGAGATCATCATGAATACTAATAGCATATACGAGTATGGTACGTGTGAAAATTATGGAGACAAAATTATTCTATTTGCATTAATAAATTTGTTGTGAACCAATAAAGTTAATCGGGTGCGAATTATGGGATATTTTTTTAATTTAACAATGTTTTCGCTTTTTTCTTTATTCAGGAATTCCATAGTCCAAATTTAAAAAACAATAACGGGATTAATCAAAAATAGCACACATGAATTGATTATATTTTAATACCATACCTCAATTATTGTACTTCTTGAATCATCTCAAATATCAATTTTCTACCTAATAAGGTAGGTTATTGTTTTCTGTTTTGGTAATAAAGTATGCAGTATTTTATTCGTGCAATTTTAGTATCACAAATTTACTTTTTAAATCATTTATTATTTTTTTTATTATATATACAACAGTTGTTCGTAAGTGAAAAAATTTGAGCGGCTTGAGCTTGCGCAAGTGCTTGCACAGTGCAATGCACTGCTCTTGATCAAGCGCTAGAGAAAAAGATAAAGTATCACCTAGAAATTCGTGAAACCAAAATTACCAAAAAAAGCTATTTAAAAAAAAATCAATTACCAAAAAATGTAGTCAATCCAATAAAAATTTCCCAGAAAAGTAATTCAAAGTAACACTAAGCGCTAACAATTATTTCTAAGCGCTAACTAACGTATCAGCTGTTTTATTCAATTTGACCATGCATATATGCACGAACTTCAATATCATGCATATTTATATATCTTAAAATAATATAAAGCCATTCGCATCTTCCGTTTCGTGACAGCATCGCGCAGCTACCTTATTTGGCAATGTTACCGATTGTACTAAATTTTTGATTTAGGTCGTGTAGCATTAGAAAGAGATAGTATCAATTAAATTGCGAATATTTATTCCTTAAAACACTTATAAATATCCTTATAATAAAGTTTTTTACATTATTCGTTTAAAGATATGATAAAATTAAATTCTCACTGAATGTTTTTAAATATCATATCTTTATTTTTCTTATTCGTTAATTCTCTTACCCATCTATTTAATACGTCATAATTGCATTGTTATAAATAATTCAATCATCTCTTTCTATTTAAATAAACTTCGCTTGTCATATCATCACTTGAGTTCGTTTCAAAGACAAATAATATATAATTTTCTTGTATTATTTTCTATCAATCTCTTCCTTTTTAGCGATCGTTGTAACTCGTTCTTCTGTACAAAATAATAGTAGCATCAAAATGTCAAATTACAATAACTTACGTGTAAATCAGCAAGAAAAAATCGTCAGCTCATTAGATATTACTCAAACAACTAACATAGATACCCAATTGTATTTAAAAGATAACATGGTTCAAGATTTATCACAGGATTCTATTAATGAAATTATTAAAGAAATGTGTAATATATATAAAGAAAAAAGAATTATATACAAAAATCCTAGTTTAATTCTTGACACATTAGAACAATTTTTAATAAAAAAAAAGCAAAATCCAGTTGATATTATCAATTTTTGCTTAAATGATCAAATCAATCCTATGGTTCAAATTATACTTGCATGTTGTTATCAATTTGGTAAATGGATTGAAAAAGATGAACATAAGGCGTTCATTTATTATCAAAAATCTGCAGAAATGGGAAGCGCTCTTGGATTTTGTGAAATTGCGGTCTGTTATGTTTTCGGAATTGGAGTTGAAAAAGATGATTATAAAGCATTCATTAATCCTCAAAAATCAGCAGAGATGGGTAACGCTAATGGAACGGCTAGTGTTGGATATTGTTATTATGATGGAATTGGTGTTGAAAAAGACGAACACAAGGCCTTCATTTATTTTCAAAAATCTACAGATATGGGACTTACTGGAGGAGCATGTAAAGTTGGATATTGTTATCAATATGGAATCGGAGTCGAAAAGGATGAAAATAAGGCATTCATTCATTATCTAAAATCAGCAGAAATTGGACACCTCAGTGGAATGTCAAGTGTTGCAGAATGTTATCGATGTGGAATTTGTGTAATAAGAGATCTAGATAAAGCCAAATACTGGTATCAAAGGTAAATTTTTAAATTAAATATATATTTGAACGAGTTTTATAAATCTAAGATCGGATGTAATTGAAATCAAAAGCATATTCGTTTAAGTCAAAGTTAAAATAAAGTTTGGTAAAAGATGAACTTTAAAAAATCAATTTCATAAATGAAATTTCAACTTAAGAAAAATTCATTACAGCTGATCTTGATATTCGATTGCTACTCTCCAGGCAGGGTTGACGATGGAACCGCGAATGAAGGCAATGAAGCTCCGAATGGAGTCGATGGATATTGGTTTCTTCAGCCATTTTCGTAACCATTGAATTCCATTTTCTCCATTGCCAACCCTGTCTCCAGAATATTAAATTACAATATTGTAATCGATATTTATATATTTAAATTGCCGTGCAGGTATAGAGAA
The DNA here is from genome assembly GCA_003550325.1 of Gigaspora rosea. Classification (NCBI taxonomy): domain Eukaryota; kingdom Fungi; phylum Glomeromycota; class Glomeromycetes; order Diversisporales; family Gigasporaceae; genus Gigaspora; species Gigaspora rosea. Next base: position 213,966 of record QKWP01000328.1, read on the forward strand.
AATTATTTTGCTTTAGGTATTATTAATCATATTTAAGTTATTACAAAATATAACTGATATCTGTTATTGTGATTAATATATTTATACATAACACTAACATTGATTAAATTTTATAAATAAATATTAGTTAAAAACGAATGGATAGTTAACTTAGAAATTGAAGATTATTTGAAAAATATATTTATCGAAAGCAAATATCAGTTATCTTGGATTCCTTTTGATAATTTTAGAAATATAGAAAATATTGGTAAAGGTGGTTTTGCAACTGTATACCGTGCTGAATGGTTTGATAACAATCAAAATGTAAACAAAAGCGTTGCCCTTAAATTATTTCATGAATCAAATAATTGTCACGAAGAATTTATAAGAGAGGTAATCTTTGTTAATTATTTTTATTAATTATATTATTCATGATTTTAGTTGATTTTAACAATTCAAAAATATATTTCCTTTAATGATAAGTTGAAAGCATATTGTGATATCGGTCTTAAAGATCCAACTTTTTTAAGTTGTTTCGGTGTATCAAAAGATAAAGTTTCTAAAGATTATATTCTTGTTATGGAATATGCTTTAGAAGGTTGCTTGCGAAAAAATCTACATGCCATAGCACAATTGGACTGGAAAGATAAATTAAATCTATTACAATGCATTGCATATGATCTTTTGATAATTCATTCTCATGATCTTATTCATTGTGATTTACATAGTGGAAATATTTTATTAAATAGTTTAAAAAGTGCATACATCGCGGATTTAGGGCTTTCTATAACAGCTAATATTGCATCAAAATCAAATTCGAATGGAATTTATGGAATTTTGCCATATATTGCTCCTGAAGTCTTGAAAGAACATCCATATTCCAAAGAATCTGATATTTATTCATTTAGTATAATCATGTGGGAAATTTTATATGGTAACCCTGTTCCTTATGATCCGAAATCAGAACTACAATTCCAATTACAAGTATGTAATGGTTTACGACGACCATATATTTATGAAAATACAGCAATATGCTATAATGATTTAATGAAGAAATGTTGGAACATGGATCCAAAAAAACAACCAACAAAAAAAGAAATTTATGATATTTTTACAGAATGGCAGAATAATGAAACTATTTTATTAGAATTGACTGAATCTAATAAAATACTACAAAATATAAAAAATAAAGATATGCAAATAGATATTGAATCAGATTATCGAAGTAGATTTATTTCATTTAATAGTAGTGATAAATATCAAGGTAATATAAGTTTGGTTTATTTAATAAATTATTATATATTACTCTATGTTTTACATTGCTTGATAATCTTTTTTTTTTATTATAGTTAGTAAATTACATGAATTAAAAATACCAGAAATTTAAATTAATAGAGGTTATTTTGACAGCTTTTGAAGCAAAAAAAAATATAGCAGATAACATTGATCTTTACTAACACGTAAAATTAGACCATAATACAGTCATATATGAGTTATATCCCAACTTGAGTTATATCCCCAATTTAAACAAGGTAAAATTTTTTTATGTTTTTATATGGTTTATGTATTGAGTTATACCCACCTTAGTTATATCTCAAAAAATGCTTTGGAAAAAAGGGTTGATATAACTCAGGTATGACTGTATATAGAATATTGTTAAAAGCTTAAAATTTTCTATCCATGTCAATATCAAAGTATCTTTTATTAAGAACATAATTATGTTGATTAGTAAATGCTTAAATTATATTTAATTAGAGATTTTTTTATAACAGTATAATAAAAAAGACAATACAAAGCTGAGCTGAGTTTAATCTATATAAGTATTATATAGAGAATATGCTTAATATATCTGAACTATTATTATGGGATCAGAGCCCGTAGATATTTTCTTGACATAAATAATAAAGATGTGTCTTATTTGTAATACAAATATTGTAGCAAATCAGCAAATGCAATTGCCTCTAACTTTACTTTACAGAAACCTGTATTTTTTGGTAAATATTATAAATATATATATTATAATATCGCAAATCGAAAATGTGACCAGGTTGGGCTCCGTATGATCATGTGATTGTCCGGAAATCAAACCAAACAATCATTAATGATATCATCGATTAATTAAATAAACTATCGCTATGTATATGTACTATACTAATAGTAATTATCGTTATTAAAAGTTTATTCTTTTCTTTATTAATTCACTTCACATTTCGCTTCACATTTCGCTTCACATTTCGTTTCACATTTCGCTTCACATTTCGTTTCACATTTCGCTTCACATTTCGCTCCACATTTCGTTTCACATTTCACTTCACATTTCGCTTCATATAAATAAAAAAATAAAATAAAATATTATATAATATAATAAAAATGCAATACGATTCATTCAACTTTGCTGATTTGCCTATTCTACTTCAAAATATTCTTCCACCCAATAATACTTATAAAATAAAAAGTTATACCGAATTTGAACCAATAGTTACATCTGAAAAAGTAAATATTGGGCAGCTTAATGTAGATTTATATATGGATCTTAATAGCAAAGAAGACGCCTTAAATTGGTTAAACGAATTTCAGGAAATATCAAAGACCACCATGCGGCTAACTCGAACCTACAGTGTCAAAGGAAATAAAGTTATTTTTAGAGAAAAAAGACACTGTATACATAGTCATATAGTCAAACAAAAGAATAAAAATCGTGAAATCAAAATCCTGATAGCGAACGAAGTAGAGATACGAATTGTATGGCAACACTTGCATTTAGATTAGAAAAATCTAATATTGGAGATTCACATCCACTTGAAATTATACGCATAATCATTTGGCAAGTTCGGCTGCTTCACTTAGTTTTCGACCAGTTAGTATAGAAACTCAGGAGAGTTATATAGATTTATTTAGTCTAGGTCACACAGTAGCTATAGCAAACCATATTTATGAAGATAAATTACACCTATCTGCAATAAATGATGATGAGCTTGTACATCTACTAGCTGATCGGGCAAAGAATCCAGATGGTGGTTTTTTGCGGCATCTTTATAATCAATTCCATCTTGCACAACTTGGTGATAGAAATGGAAAAGGAATGTTTGAGCGACTACAAGAAATGGTTACTGAATATAATAATGCAAATAATGGCAAAGCGATTCTTCAAATTTATAATTCAACAAAAAATACTCCCTTTATTCTTTGTATTGTAACGGGTTTAATGAGAAGAGTACATGAAAAAATTTCGCCAGGCTGGTGAACTTTGTTATTTGGACGTATCTGCTGCATTCGATCACCTTAATACATCTATTTTTTCTCCTTTATGCAAGTTGATCTATTGGTGCTATACCATTAGAAATATTTTTAACTTCAGATGAAGCTAAAATTACATAGAAAATGCCTAGTATAATTATAATTGATGATTCTTATGCTTAACGGAATACTTTAGAAATTTGTTGGCCAGCATGTACTCGATTGTTATGTGTTTTTATGTTTTACAGGTGCTGTGGAGGTGGCTATATGATTCAAAGCATCAAATTCAAAAGAATGGTCAAGTTTCGATCATGCATTCCTTAAAAGCTATTTTATATGCACCTACTATTCCTGAAATGGATGCAGAATATTTAAAATTTAAGGGACAATACTTTACTAAATATAGTCAATGCATTGCATTTTACACTCCTTTGGGAACAACGGGCCTCCTGGGCATTATCATTTCGGCAAAACTTAATGTTACGTAGAAATCATACAAATAATTATATAGAACGAAGCTTTGGGCTTATTAAAGACATTATTTTTGCCAGAACTCAAGCCTATAATGCTTTTCAGATTTTTCAATTCATTGTAACAAACATGAAACGTTTTTATGAGAGGCGGATATTATGTATTGCTAATCGACACCCGGGTCATTTAAAATTGTCAAATCAGTTTCTTTGTCCTGGTTGGAGAACTGTAAACCAGGAAGAAATTCATTATGATGCCACTAATAATGTATATAGTGTGCCAAGTGTTACAACTCTTGGCAAATTTTATACTGTTGATCCCTCTATTGGTACCTGTACATGTTTGGCTGCTCTTGGAGGATCACCATGTAAACATCAGGCCGCTGTTGCTATTAAATATCATGAAGGATCATTTAGCTTTATTCCTGCTCTATCGATTTAATGACTGTATGGACTATCATTATATCGCATGTGGTAAGTATAAATATTATTTTATTATTATTGCTATATTTAATAACAGTAAATATTTATAAGGTACCGTTGCACAAGATTCCTCATTCTATGCATCTTTACGAGCACCTGCTATATTCGAAAATAATCAAGTGAATATGCATAATGAAAATACTAATGCTATTGCAAATTTAAATCAAGATTCAAATATTGATATATCTACTGTGAATGATATTATTTGGTATGTAAATAATTTGTAATCGTGTTAATGTTTAAGTAAAATTCTAAATAGACGCATTTGCTAATTTTTTTATTACATATAAAGCATTTCTAATAACTGTGAAGATAAGAATACTCGCATTGCAGAAGTTGAAAATTTTTTCAGCGTATTATTAATGATATAAAGCAAAATGGACAGCTACTTGCCGGCATTGAATATTTTAAGAAAGAATATGAAAAGGCCGAATCTTTATCATTGGGTAAACTGGTTTCTAATCTTTATCAAAGGAATTCTACTATAAAGGCTGAATCATTACGAAATGGAGCAAAAATTCGAGTGCAACCAGCATCAGTACAACGAAGAAAGCGCAAGGTTTCTCAAGAAAATTTGACCCGACCATAATGAAAGCACGTAAAAAAAGAAAAACTTCCAAAAAAATTCATAATTTATCAAGAAACATTAACGAGAACAAACAAAATTAATAATTATGTAAAAGCGTTTAGCCTTTCATAAATGTATACAATGTATTGTAATGGTTGCGTAGAGTACATAGTTAATGAAAAGAAATATATTAATCATTATTGAAAAGAAATATGTAACTATAATTGAAAAAAATGTAACGATAAGTAATTAACCGCGTGCTAAAATAAAACTTCACCGGACATTCATTCCGGACAATCACGTGATCATCCGGAGCGCAACCTGGTACACATTTTCGCATTGCTATAATATTAAAATATGATGAATCCATACAAAAATATAACAAATATATGATAATAATTTTTGGTGTTTCTTAATACTTTCTAATTAATATGTATAAAATAGTTATATAGTTATCATATATTATAAAATATACAGTATAATATAATAATTATATTATATCTTTTTTTAATTCAGTAATTTAATTTATTACAGTATTTATTTTTTAATTGACATAATGTATTTGTCTGGTTAGCATTATTTAATTGTTCTTTTAACTCTTTTAGTTTTTGTTTTTTTTTAAATAATATTGATGTTGAAAATTGCCAACTTGCGCATGCTTTTCTTGTAAATATTTTTCTGACATGATATTTATTTTTAGAAAAAAATAAGAATTTAAAAATGCATTTGTGTCTTAGAACATTCAGATTTTGCTACATTGATTAATAAATAATCTTTATATATATATCAATTAACATGAATATTATTTTAATAAATATCTATAAATTCATACAAGTCAAAATATATTAAATTTAGCAATACTATATGAAACTTTGAAATAATACAATATAGTATGAATATACGTACTATATAAAAGTAATTTAGTTCTGTATTGTATAAAATTTAGAAATGATACTATACACTACATCGATTATAATATGAATAAACGATTAGGGCCTTTAATACTAGATTGTGTACCGCCACGGTACATACCTTATGATGCTACACTAATTAGACAATTAGACAATAATATTTATGATTAGACTGTCTCTATTCATATCCCAGCTTAATGCTTTCGGTTACTATTCTTTAATAATTTCGACCGTCGGCTACTTAATCACACAATATGTTTACAAATCACATTTATAAATACACAAACTGTGTTTTAGCCTTTACAAATTTATGATAATGACAAATATTTTTGCATATTATTATATATCTTTGTAGTTATACGAACAATAAAATCGCCAAGAAGTAGATACAATATTTGAGCGGCTGACCTGGAAATCCAGTGATCCACGTGACCGCTCAAAAAAAAACAAACAAACAAATAAACGAGCCCCGAAGCAGCCCCAAAAGAACACGGACCAAGCCCACCCCGAAAAGCCCTAAGAAGAACAAGACAAAGACATTCAAGAATTAAGGTCAGAAGATTGGAACGGGAACCCCAAGACCCGGTACAGAAGAAAAGAAGAAGAGGCGCACGAAATGAACCCGTGGAAAGCTTAGACCAAGCAAAACCCAAAGAAGCAACTTGGAATGTTAGTTGCTTAGGACAAACAAATAAAAAGGCCAAATTCGGATAAAATTGGTTGTGGCCGTGACGGTATATCGTCATAGTCGCGTAAAAAGAACGCTTCGTTAAAATTCGAAGAAATGACGCGATAAGGAATGACGAGTGCAATAGAGACTTTTTTCTTTTTCTTTCTTTTTTCTTCCTTCCATTTCTCTATAAATAGAAGCGCATTTCGCCCAAGTTGTAAAGGCATCGAAAATCGAATCTCGAATCCACAAACGTTTATAATAAAAAGTTCGAATATTTCTATAAATGAAAAATCGCTACCTGTGACTTTTATGAACCCGTTCATTCGTTATACTCAATATCGCTTACCCGTAACAAACTCATTCGCCTTACCTTGCCAAATCTCTTTCACCTCTCCTTGGGTTTGTTGCGTGGTTGTGCGTGTTGTTGTCTTTTTTTGGTTGTGACGATCTGGCCCGTTTCGCCCTTGCAGATCGGCCTTTAACAGTAGTAAACATTAATATATATTGAATTAATAGTATATTTGTATAGTTAGCAAGATAACATTTTACACTAAACTCTTTTTAAAATTAATTTATTATTTATTTAGGCATTGTATATATTATGTTTATAAGGTTTTTATTTGAAACATTATATATATTAATAGAATGATATCGCATTGGTTAAATCACTAAAAAGTCGTTCAATCAAAAATATATTGGTTATAAAGAGCTTGTTATGTAATATTCCTAAATAAGTATGCTTAAGGTTTGGCCAATTATAAATATTTACGGTATACCAGTCCTGACTAATAATACAGCTGTATTAAGGGAATTAATTACGACTGATTATTATGAAGTTTCAACTTTTATTAGTGATAACACCGGCTATATATAATCAAATACTATACGTATCGAGGATTGAGTGCAACGATGTGATGATAAGCGTAGTATCCTATTGGATAATTATTTGTGCTATATAAAACTATTTATAGCTTTGTTTTTATTAGTTTCATTTGTTATTAATTTGCGCATTATTTTTATAATATAAAATTTTCTATCTGTCATCAGTGATTTTGTTAAATCTAATTTAAAATTTATTAAATTAGTGCAAATATGAAGATTGAAGTTATAACAGTTTATTTTATTATACGTGTCACAAATATAAGTGCTATTTATTCAATTTGACCATGCATATATGCACGAACTTCAACATCATGCATATTTATATATCTAAATATAATATAAAGCTATTCGCATCTTCAGCTTTTGGTTTTCGTGACAGCATCGCGCAGCTACCTTATTTGGTAATGTTACCGATTGTACTAAGTTTTGAATTTAAGTCGTGTAGCATTAGGAAGAAATGGTATCAATTAAATTGCGAATATTTTTTCCTTAAAAACTCTTATAAATATCCTTATAATAAAGTGTTTTAGTCGACCTTATTCGTTTAAAGATGATAAGAATTAAATTCTCACTGAATGTTTAAATTTTATATTGTATTTAAATATCTTAATTTTTCTTATTCGTTAATATTCTCTTACCCATCTATTTAATACGTCGTAATCGCATAATCAATCATCTCTTTCTACTTAAATAACTTCGCTTGTCATATCATCACTTGAATTCGTGACAAAGACATATATACATACACAATTTTTCTTATTATTTTCTACCAATTCCTTCCTTTATAGTGATCGTTGTAACTCGTTCTAATAACAGCATCAAAATGTCAAATTACAATAGCTTTTGTGTAAATCAGCAAGAGAAAATCGTCAGCTCACTAGATATTACTCAAGTGACTGGCAATAATACACAATTTTATCTAGAAGATTGCAAGTTACAAGATTTATCACAGGATTCTATTAATGAAATTGTCAAAGAAATGTGTAATATATATAATGAAAAAAGATTTGAATACAAAAATCCTAGTTTAATTCTTGACATATTGGAAAATTTTTTAATAAAGAAAAAGCAAAACCCAGTTGATATTATCGATTTTTGCTTAAAGGATCAAATCATTCCTTTGGTTCAAATTATTCTTGGATGTTGTTATCGGATTGGTAAATGGATTGAAAAAGATGAACATAAGGCATTCATTTATTATCAAAAATCTGCAGGAATGGGGTGTGCTATTGGATTTTATGAAATTGGTTTCTGTTATTTTTATGGAATTGGAGTTGAAAAAGATATGCATAAGGCATTTATTTATGGTCAAAAATCAGTAGAGATGGGTGACCCTCGTGGAACAGCTGGTATTGGATATTGTTATCGTTACGGATATGGTGTTGATAAGGATGAACATAAGGCTTTCATTTATTATAAAAAAGCTTCAGAGATGGGAATATACAAGGAACATATAATTTTGGAAATTGTTATCAATATGGAATTGGAGTTGAAAAGGACGAAAATAAAGCATTCGTTTATTATCGAAAATCAGCAGAGATGGGATACTTCAGTGGAATGTCAAGTGTTGCAGAATGTTATCGATGTGGAATTGGAGTAATAAGAGATCTATATAAAGCCAAATACTGGTGTCATAGGTAAATTTTCGATTAAATTTAAATTTGAGCGGGAACATTGTAAATAGCAAGATCGGATGTAATTGAAATCAAAAACATATTACTAAAAATTTTTTAAAAAGTGATTTCATAAGTGAAATTTCGACTTAAGAAAATTCATTACAGCTGATCTTGATATTCTGCTGGTAATCTCCAGGCAGGTTTAGCCAATGTAGCTCCGAATGGAGTCAATGGATATTAGTTTTTCAGTCATTTGCGTGACCATTGAACTCCATCGGCCCCATTGCCAACCCTGTCTACAGGGTATTAAATTACAATACTGTGATATTTATATATTTAATTTGCCGATTGCAGGAGAAGAGAATATTATTTAGCTTTAGGTATTATCCATTATATTTTAAGTTATTACAAACTGTAACTGATACTGTTATAATTTATTTTTATCTAACATTGATTAAATTTTATAAATAAATATTAGCTAAAAACGAATGGATGCATACCTTAGAAATTGAAGATGATTTGAAAAAAATATTCATCGAAAGCAAATATCAATTAGCTTGGATTTCTTTTGATGAATTTAAAAATATTGAAAAAATTGGTAGAGGTGGTTTTGCAACTGTATACCGTGCTGAATGGTTTGATAAAATTCAAGTTGTAAACAGACGCGTTGCACTTAAATTATTTCATGAATCAAATAATTATCATAAAGAGTTTATATGAGAGGTAATTTTTGTTAATTATTTTTATCTATTATATTATTCATGATTTATAGTTAAATTTAATAATTCAAATATATACTTCCTTTAATCGTAAGTTGAAAGCATATTGTGATATCGGTCTTAAAGATCCAACTTTTTTAAGTTGTTTCGGTGTATCAAAAGATAAAGTTTCTAAAGATTATTTTCTTGTCATGGAATATGCTTTAGAAGGTTGCTTGCGAAAAAATTTACATGCCATAGCACAATTGGATTGGAAAGATAAATTAAATCTATTACAATGTATTGCATATGATCTTCTGATAATTCATTCGCAAGATCTTATTCATTGTGATTTACATAGTGGAAATATTTTATTGAATAGTTTAAAAAGTGCATACATCGTCATCGCAGATTTAGGGCTTTCGATTACAGCTAATATTGCATCAAAATCAACTTCGGATGGAATTTATGGAATTTTACCATATATCGCTCCTGAAGTCTTGAATAAACATCCATATACTAAAGAATCTGATATTTATTCATTTAGTATAATCATGTGGGAAATTTTATATGGTAAACCTGTATCTTTCGAACAGAAATCAGAAATGCAATTTCAATTACAAGTATGTAATGGTTTACGACCACATATTTATGAAAATACAGCAATATGCTATGCTAATTTAATGAAGAGATGTTGGAACATGGATCCAAAAAAACGACCAACATCAAAAGAAATTTATGGTATTTTTGTAGAATGGCAGAATAATGAAACTATTTTATTAGAATTATCTAATCTGATAAAATACTACAAAATATAAAAAATAAGGATATGCAAATAGATATTGAATCAGATTATAGAAGTAAATTTATTTCATTTAATAGTAGTTATAAATATCAAGGTAATATAGTTTGGTTTATTTAATAAATTATATTACTCTATGTTTTACATTCTTGATAATCTTTTTTTTTTATAGGTAGTAAATTACATGAATTAAAAATACCGGAAATTTAAATCTATGGAAGTTATTTTTGCAGCTTTGAAACAAAAAAAAACATAGCAGATAACCTTAATCTTTACTTACACTTAAAATTAGATCATAATGTATAGAATATTGTGTTGAAAGCTTAAAATTTTCTATCCATATCAATATCAAAGTATCTTTTATTATTGAACATGTATGATATTTATTAGGAAATGTTTAAAATGTATTTTAATTAGGATTTTTGTTATAACGGTATAATAAAAATAACAGTACAATGCTGAGTTTAATGTGTATAATGTGGTATTATTAGTTTTATATCTGATATATTGACTATAATTCTGGGATCAGAGTCCAGAAATATTTTCTCGACATAAATAATAAAGATGCTTCTTATTTGTGCTAGTGATAAAAAGTAAATATTGTAACAAATCAGTAAATGTAAATGCCTCTAACTTTGCTTTACAGCAACCTGTATTTTTTGCTAAATATATTTAAATATATAATAAAAATATTGTAATAATAAAAGAGAATTTCTAATTTTAACTAGAAGGGAATTTTACTAGAGTGCTATATTTCAAAAAATGCACTAGTAAATGGGATTGGATACTTTAAATAAAAATGTTCAGGACTCTAAAAACCTCATGAGAACTGAAATGATAATCAGGATCTTATATCTATTCTACATTATATTATATAAACCTCTTTTATCCCAAACTTTTATACTAACCCTAAAAATAATAAGGCTGGTGATTTCTTTCTGTTAAATATAGTTATTTTTATAATAAAATATAATAATTTTATAACAAAAATATAGTAAACATATAACAAGTATATGATAAAAATATTTCATAATTCTATTAAGTTTCTTAATACTTTCTAATAATAATTATATAATAACTATATAACTATTAGGCCAGACCAATTTAATTCAGTAGTTTATATTACATTCTTTTCACAAAAAAGAGAGAAGAGGGGAATAAGAGAAAGTTATTCTAAAAACATTTCCAAAATTGTCTGTGATATTATAAAAGTTTTCTAAAATTTTTTGCATATATAGTAAGGGAAAGGCAGAAAAGGGAGAGGGTAATGTAAATTATCAAATTAAAATCATCTGGACTTATATATTAATTAAAAAGTTATAAGAAACTAATAGAATTACCAAATTATTTTTTATATTTTTGTTATTGTTTACTATATGTTTGTTAGACCAGATCTATTTAATTCAGTGGTTTATACTATCCCTTTCTTCTACCTTTTTCTATTACTATATATGCAGAAAATTTAGAAAACTTTTTATAATATTACAGATCATTTCATAAAAGTTTTAGTAATAAACTTCCTCTTATCTCCTCTTAACTCTCTTTTGTGAGAATATAATATAAACTACTAAATTAAGTTGGTCTGGTCTAATGTATATATTTATATATTTTATTATTATAATATTTTAATTATAAATTAGTTAAATTACTGTGATATAATAATTATATTTAGCAAAAAATACAGGTTTCTATAAAGTAACTATTGTAAACTTAAAAATGTGCCCATCAACATATAGTAATCAATTAATTGTTACAATTGAGTTTCCTGTAGTTATAATAGTGTTATGATCAAAAAATAGCTCTATGAAATTGGGCATAGTAAACTTGTAACAGAAAGAGTAAACGCCACTGTAATTGAGGCTAAATGTTTACACTCATGGGTAAGGCTTGTTCAACTAAATAAGATAAACAAACAAATGCAAATTTTAAAGAATAAGTACATGTAGGAGAAAGAGAAAAAAGACAAAAAAATCAAGATATAATTACAAATGGTTACAATATAAATATTGCAATGAGTGAAGCAAAGCCTTTTATATTATAATATATTGTAATTATTATTGTTTAGAATTAGTTTATTTAATTCTTTTAAGATATAATATGTTAATTACCCTAAACTCTGTAAATTCTTTAAAAAAATAGTAGAAACTATAAAAGTATTAAAATTTCACTGTTGTTAAAGGCATTCTACGGGATTCCAATATTAAGCTTATAATATCTTTAATAAAATTTCTTTGATAAGTTCTTTTAGTAAATTGATTAAATAAAATTAATGCCAAATTACTAATGTTATGCCTCTAGCAAGTTGTTTTCTAATATAAAACCTATATTTTTGTATATAAAATTAAAATCTATAATTCATTCTATAAAACAATAGTTTTAATACAGTAAGCAAATTAAGTACTGTATATGACCGAATAAAAGCCACCAACATTTTAAGTTTTTTCGGACTAAAAAGAGGTGATAACTTCTATTTGAATTCAAACATAATAACTTCCTCCAAATATTGGGATCCAAATCGAGAGGGTAGCCTTTATTCAATCATATACAGTGTATAAAATCCATGATGCTTAACTACAGAACTACTTTTTGATGCATTAAAAGTAGGGTTGGTTTGGAATGAATTAATTTAAAATTAGTACAACCCAAATCAGCTTGAAGTACTAAGTTCTAATATACGTATTTCAATTTAGTCTTCAATTAACAAACTGGTTCAAATATTCTATTTCATATATTTTATACTCATCCCAGTCTGGTTTGGATTTAAACTGAAGTGCTTTGGAGTATAATACTCTAATTAACAACTCTAACTAAATATTTGTTAGCATCAAAGGGCATCAAGTTTCATAAATTCTATTGATTTTAACAGAGATTATATATAGACCTATTTCATACACATTACGATAGTTCAAAATGTCTCAACTCCGGATGCTCATATTTTGAATATTAACAGTCACGAAACATGAGCAAAGAATTTTAAATCCTAATGAAACACTTAAGATCACTGAGCCCTGCAAAAAAAAAAAAAAGAAAGAAATATAACATATAACGAAGTAAACCAAACGTGTTCTAAAAAAATGTTACTAACCAGGAACATGAGTTGTCCTATAATTATCAGAACTTTTATCGTTCCTATAGTTTTATTAATAGATAACATTAAACTTTTATCAATGTTATTTTCATATGATTTTAAGATCAACAAATTCTATTGGCTAACTATACAAACTATATTAAAAAAATTTGAATTTCATTTTACTGACCTGGCTAATGACACAGGCTGATGCCAAATTCTCAGCCCGACCCAGCTGCAGAAAATAAATCAGCCCGGTAGACCGGGCCGATCATTGTTAAAAACTTTCGTCAAACAAAATGCAAAGTAGTCTTATAATTTGATCTTCTCGATATGAAAATAGTCAGAATAACACTTGTGCAAGATTTCAATTGCTAAAAAATTACAGTACACAGAGATGCATTTAATTAGTCGATATAATGATCAGCACATCATAAGCATACATACATATAATGTTACATAAATTACAAATAGTTGGAAAAGTACATGTGATGCATATTGTCGAAGGCGCTGGGCGTGTGATATGAACGAACAACCAATCACACACCCAACAAGAACAAAAGAAAAACTCAGACCCAAGGGACCTCGTAACAAGTCTGATAAAAGAAAGGCAGTTTTATTTTGCAAGGTAAGGCTTATCGGGCTTGTTACGGAAAGAAGGTTTACACAGAAATAAAGGAATTTTTAAACTTGAAGGGTATGTGAGTTTTTATTTGTTATCCTCGAACTTTACAACTTTTTGGACGTACATGCATGCATTTACTAAGACAAAGGTTTGAACTATTTATAAAAATTCTCGAAGAAACAAAAAGAAGAAATTCGAAAGAAAAAAAACAAAGAATATCACGCTATTTTCTTCCACCTCTTTAATTAATGCCTGATTTAGCTATTTTCTATTATGAGCATATGCATTTAATTTCAATGCTTTTGATTTTTATTATAAAAATTAAGACACAGCCTCACGCTATACCCGATTTGGCTTGCAGGAAATCAATTTTAAAATCACGATTTTAATGATTTTTTCTTTTTTCAGCATTTTTCTATCATCAGAACAAATTCGTTCAACAAAGGGCTGATTCTTCTCTTGATGCCTTATCTTTAAATTGTTACAATTTTTGATCTGATCTTTCTTCGATCTTCTTTTCTTCACGATCTAATCGGCAAAGCATTTATCCAGGGCTAGGCTTGTGATGTGGGGCTTGAACGTGGGACCATGGGAACTAGGCGCAGTACCAGGTGTGGAAAAGTTTATTTTTTAATTTTTTAATACATGGTGCAGCTATAGGGATCATGTGTGTCATGTAGCTGAGATCTGCATGGTCACGGTAGGACCCCGAACAATATATATAAAGGTTATATTAGGTTTAATATAAGATTTTTATAAAATTTATCCAAAATTTGAAAAATCTGCAATTCTGATTGGTTGAACCTTATTTGGGCCAATCAGAATTGCAGAAAAGTGGATAATGCATAAATATAACCCCGACTTGCATTGTTCGGGGTCCTGTCACGGTTCTGTTAGTGGCTCTTTCGAACTCACGAAAAATTCGACCAGCACGGGATTTCAGTTCGCTCCTAACAATATATATAGTGGATCTGCTTATATGCAGTTATAAGAGGGCCTATGGGTCCTCTTATGACCAGTGATCTACTGGGTTATTTTCTAATAGTTGGAGATAAAAGTGATAATATGACAGTTTACTAACTTATAATCGATAATCAGTGCTTTAATCAGCAAGCAGTCAGAACTCCTATTGACTAGTTGAATTTATAAATATCGACTAGATAAGTCGACTATTCGATTTTAGTTGGATAGATAGTTATCGACTGCAAACACTAACTTGAGAATGTTCTACGCATGATTTAACTAATATTATAAGTTATACAATGAAATTCTATCAGACGAAAAAAATTTAACTATATACCGGCCGAGCTGACCTGCAGGAATGCAGGTCAAGGGCTGATCTGCCCGCCCGCCTGACTGATGGGCTGAGGTCAGCCCGTATCACTAGATCTGGCAGAATATGAAAATCAATTAATTAAATTTGTACAGCCTTATTTTATTTTTGTATTTAATTTTTCTTCTGATATTGTCTTTTGGTAAATTGATTTCTGGAATTACCTAATAGATTTGAAAAAAAATACAAATTTTTCTGATTCTATATATATTATACAAACTGAAAAATTAACTTTACGTAGCTTTATTTATGAATATAAGCTTATTAATTTGAATAAATTAAAAAAAATAAATCTGATCCACTAACTGGAATTTTGGAATACCATGTTATGCAAAACAGAAAATTAGCTTTATGTAGCCTAAGGGCAAAAGAGATAAAATAGTTTTAATAGTTAAATAAATAAAGCAGCTTTAATAATATAAAATAATAAATATATAATAAAGACAAAGAACCATCATGAATGTTTGGTTATTCTTAACTATTTTTTTGTTACTCCATATTCGGCACTCTTGAAAATATTGCAAATAGAAATATCCATTTAGAGAAAAGAATAAGATGGTCACTATGAGTAGTAGATTGTGGTAGTTGAAGTGAAAAGTCTATAAGATATAGTATTCTTGTATCATGTGCCTATATATAATCAATGCAGCTACTTAAATCACCATGCCGCCAGGTGTATTAGGTATTGTTAGTATGATCAGCCAAATCATAGATGCTATTGTGATATAGATAGGAAAAAAGTTTAGTTTTGGCAATAGAGTTATTGATTAAAGAGGGTAACATACTAAAATCGTCTTAGATAATAGGATTTAAATTTAAAGAAAGGCATTTTGTATCTATGATATAATAGTTTCTTGTGATTAGTTTCATATTTGTTGGTTGGTTGAAGAAAGATATACAGAAACAATTCAGAATTTGAAGTCATGTTTAAAGAACAAATCAATTGCAACTGCTCCTCCAGAGTGTGTAATTATATTGTGAATATGAGATTTTATAGAGTTATTAATTATAATACCAGTGAGACTCTTTCTGACGATCACTTGTACAAATTTCTGAACAAACAAAAAACAAAAATTTTTTTAGTAAAAGACTAAGCAGCTATTTACACTGGTTTTTATAAAGGTCAACTCTTTTCTCTATTCTTTAGGGACTCCTTTATATATTCGGCATGCAAGCCAGAAGTGTCAGTTGTGCAAAATAACAGGTAGTGGGTGCCCTTGGTGCAAGAAATTCTGGTAGAAGTTTTCTTTCGTCGACGAAAGTGTTATAGCTTGGCTAGGCAGTGAACTAAAAAATAAGTTTTTCAATACTCTTCTTAAGGTTTTTTGGTTACAAGA
The DNA here is from genome assembly GCA_003550325.1 of Gigaspora rosea. Taxonomy (NCBI): domain Eukaryota; kingdom Fungi; phylum Glomeromycota; class Glomeromycetes; order Diversisporales; family Gigasporaceae; genus Gigaspora; species Gigaspora rosea. The sequence goes on from QKWP01000328.1 coordinate 230,647, forward strand.
ATATATTTGACTATATACCCACTATCATATTCTCACTGGAAGTCTTTTCTCTAGAATTTTTGACAAAAAGTGGGAAATTCGGTGTACACCCTCCAAATGATTGGCATTGTTGTTCCTATCCTAATCAGGAAGAAAGCATGCAGGTAAATAAACAGAAACGGACATGTAATAAGATATGACACAGTGGAGTAGGCTGATTGGTGGAAATGAAATTCTAGATTTTTCTTTTTTCTTTTTATGTACATACAAGACTTTGGTGAGGCTTTTCCTTGCGCAGTATTATATAATTTTTACCTTTTGTCTTTTTTTTGCTTTTTTCTTCTGTCTTTTCACTTTTATTTTTTTGTGTTGAACTTGGTTTTTTGTTTAGGTAGTTTTTGTTATTTTTCTATTTTACTTCTCTTTTTATATTTCTACTTATTGTAGTTTTTCTTATAGTAGAATCTTTCTACTAGAAAAGGTAGGAGAAGAAAGTTTAAAAAGAAGGCAATCTTGATATGGTTAGCAGGTGCCTGCTAGTAATAGGAGAGATCATATTCTTAGTGAGTTGAGAATCCGAATTGAGGCAAAATTTTGCTAGGCAGGTCACATTGGATAAAATCAGGTAAGCTTTCTGTTAGAGTAGAATAAATGTATATAATTTGGTTATACAATAAAGTCTGCAGATACAGAGAGCAGGATTGCTGAAGTTAAAAAAAAATAATTATAATACCAGTGCTTTTAGCAGAGTTGTTTTGACAAGACCAAAAAATATGTAAAATGCATATTGTTAAAAAACTTTTTGGGTTTAGATTCAGCAAGTTTGGTTCCAGTTATGCTACAGATTTGAATATTATTTGAGAGGCAAAATTCCTTCCAAAGTTGTCTTTTAAAAGAAGCATTATAGCCTTGAACATTGTGTATAGCAATATTAAGATTAAGAGTTGATTGTAAAAATATGGAATTGTCTAATTGGGGAGTTGTTGTAAAAGGAAAAGAATTATTTTTTTGGAGGTTATTAAGTGAATATTTGATAGGTAAGTCATAATAGATAGGGAATTGGTTAGGTAGTAGTAAATTATGATTTGGAAAAAGTTTGTCTTCAGTGCTAAGATATACGTGGGTTTCTAATATAGTTATATTTATAGATATTTTGTAAGGGATAAAAAAAGGATTGTTTAAGCAAATATTTAGTAAAGGATTTAAGAGTTTGTAGTTTTGGGAGTAGGGGAAGATTGTGTTGTTGTAAGAATAGATTATAACAAGTTTTCTCAGAATAGTATGATATAATGTTATCTGAGGAGCTATTTGTGTCTTTTACAAGGTCACTCACTGTTTTAGGCTTGGCTCTCACAGCTGCGCAGGTATCCATAGTCTGTCTTGTATGTTGGATCTGAACGTTATTATCCTAAACATCTGCGTAAGTTTAATATTTATAAATATATATATTTGTATAAATTTATAAATTAAAGGGTGTGGCAACATAGTGTAGTTGGATTGTTGTCACCCCCAAGTAGTTGTAACAAAAGATACAGAGTTCAAATCCCACTGGAGACAATTTTGAAAAATTTATCTGCGTTACGTAATCTGGACTCTGAGCTCAGATGTACAAATCTGTTTTCTAGGTTATACCAACTCGTATTAGGAGCCCTGGCATTGTGTTATACACAAAACTGGGGCGTATAGATCCTGGGGAGCGCAGGTGCTGTGTTATGCACAGAACCGTAGGACAACAGGAAACTATACTTGGCAAGACCCGAGTAAAGAGGTAGCTGACTTTCGATGGTACCCAAACAGGAATCGAACGGGGACTAACCAGTTCAAACTGACCAGAAGTAGACTTATGATCAAAGGGTTTACGGCGGACCCTACCAACCGGACTGCCAGAAGTCGCACCAGAGGAAAAGGTCATGTGTTGTGAAATCATGTACCAGGGGTTGGAGCCCCTGGGTTCACCAGGGCAGACCAACCCTTCCAGGCCTTCAGATTGGAAGTAAGAACGTAACTGGGGGAAGGAAAGTTCCGGGGGAAAGAAACTGAAAGAGAAATGGTGTGGTACTGGGGTCATGTGAACTTTACAAGGGCAGAAGTAGATAATGATAGGGGATAACCCCTGTTGCTACCAAAGAGTAGGTGATACCTGTGTAGGATAAAAAAACACTCTACCAAATTTCCCACTGAGGATAAATTAGTCCTAAGGGTGCGGTTAGTATCTGGTACAAACTCCAGGTTTAGTAGCTAGTAACTGTACCAGTAATACAAGATGGACCGGCAGAAGGCAGAAGATTAAAGGGTTTAAATAGGCAATGCCAGTATGTGGGTTGCAGGTATGGCAGCTAGGTAGAACCTTCGGGTGGCTACTTAAATAGGCAACCAAAAGTTGCAGGTGAGGCTAGTTGTACTCCCGTCAATGTACAAATGTTGGCTTTCTCTCCATGTAGGATGCCGAGGTCTAATATATCTTGAATAAAAGCCAATCCCCAAAGTGGGCATTTTGACACTAAAAAAAAAAATAAAAAATAAAAAAAAAATAAATTTATAAATTTTTTTTAATTAATTAAATTATATTTAATATAATTAACATTTATTATAAAATATACCTATGGTAGTTTTTGATCTATTATATATTTATAGATTTTTCTTGAAGTTTGATATAAAATTTTATTTCAAATTATTTATCTAGAGTTAGTATTAGGGGTCTTAATGGGTTGGGTTGGGTCGGGTTTGGGCCTGACCCAGGTCAGACCCACTTGGGTCAAAACCTGACCCGGGTCTGACCCGCCTCATGTCAAACCCGACCCGGGTCTGACCAGTGTTTAAAATTCAATTTTATTTTAATATGTAGAAAAACTTAGCAATTCTTGTAAACATAATAAAAAAATCAAAAAATTTTGTGCAATATGCGCAACGCATAATGAACTCCGCAGATTTTAAACTTTTTTGCTTGCAGAAATAATTTTCAATCTGCGTTCTGCAGATTCCGCATATAGATTTTAAACACTGGGTCTGACCCACCTCATGCCAAACCCAACCCGGGTCTGACCCGCCTCATGTCAAACCCGACTCGGGTCTGACCCAACCCAACCCAGGTTGAACTCAGGTCAACGGGTCATATAGAGAGGCTTACAAATTTTATTGAGGTTATGCATTTAAATAAGCCGAGTTATGAATAATTTTATATATTTTACAACACTTAGTGATTATTCACCTATTTCTCTTTTATAGATAAATAAATTTCATAAAATGAATATAGGATGGCTATTTATATTGTATTCGCGGACTCATGAGACCCAAAAAATTATGATCCAAATAAATCAAAGTTTGATAATCTAAGTATTTAAAAAAATCTATTCATAAATATTGCTTTTAATTTCAATCGGTAAGTTCATTAACCTAAATGTTTAAAATAAGCTATTCATAAGATATACTAGTTAATCATGTTGTTACTATTGCGGCTCAAATTCATCATCGACCTACCTTAATGTGATCAATCTTTGATTATATTTTGTACTCCCATAGCACATGTTCATCCTTTCTTAAACTATACATTTATAGATGTCATCTCCTATTGGCATATTTAGATATCTATAGTAGGGTAAGCATTCGACGCGTAATGCCAACTTTTATTAACTATTGGACGAATTGCTATTTTATCTTATCAGCCATCCAAAGATTATCTTGGCATACCGAGAGAACAATACTCAAATTAATTATGCTTCTTCAAGGGATGAATGGAAATGAAGCATCTAAATATTACCAAATCGTTCCTTCTACAAAGAAATCATATGATAGAAAGACAATCGAAATCGAAGCATTCAATTATTAAACTTACAATTCTTGGCATCTAGAGAATCTTGTATAAAAGGAAGTTAACCCAACAATTGAGTAGTATAATTTATTTATATGGATCAAACATGTATATAAGTCCAATATAATTGTCTTTAGTATCGAGAGTTATTTGAATTGCGAATTATTGATACATTGTTTTGTTATTTGACGTATTGCATATTCATATCTTTCTATTATCATAAACCTTATCCTTTTGCCCGAATTATCTTTTATTCCTTAAAACCCGATTTCATCTAAATTACCTTAACCCGTTTACTATCCTGAAACTTCTTTAGCGATAGTCTGGTGCTCTCCCAAATTGATAGTAACAACATTAATGTTGTAAATATAAAGAATTTTTATTAATTTATGTTAATTCATGACTATTTAAATATTTAATTATTTGCATCCAGTTAGTTGGGAGCATAAAAATTATTTGCATCTACATATATTAATACGACTAAATACCCTGGTTAATTATATATAACACACATGTTTGATTCGATGAATAGAATAACCGATTAAGAAGTTGTGACCAACTAAATAACTATATTAACCCAGATCTGACCCAGGTCTGGCCCAACCCGAGTTTTTTCTGACCCGGGTCTGACCCAACCCGGATTTTTTCTGACCTGGGTCAGTCCTGACCCAGCTAAGACCCCTAGTTAGTATATAGGGTTAAAGTTAAAATTTGGGAAAGGTTTTTAGAGGCATGGAATATTTTTTACTTAAAGCATACATACTAATTAATTAACTAATTTTGAAATAATGTATTATAAGTAGCAAAACTTTTTTTCTTTTTGATGGACTTGTGATTACTTTTTTTATTAGAAATAATTATAGTAAATTAATCTAATTACAAAATCAAATCTATTACTATGCCCCTTTTAATTTTTAAGTCTCACAAAAGAGGAAAGCATCTAAAACCCATAACGATAAACCAAAATGAACAAAATTAAAAAGATAAAAGATAAAAGGAACAAAGAAAATTCTGTTTTGATGAAGTCTAACCTAAGTAAATACTCAGTAGAGTTTGAGCCTATAATAAAGTGTCTAAAACAGACTATAAGAATTATATAACACTGTACAAGGAAACACCTTGTCTAAGTGTTATATGTACAAATAAAAAAAATAAAAGAACCTAAAACAATATGGGGCTATGCCTAAAAGAATCTTCTAAAAAGAAATTTCATTTTAGAAAAACCTCCTAAAAATCTTACATATTATTCATTGTTTATCTCAGTTACCTGAAACTAACTTGTGACTTGATCCCAAATGGTAAGCATGTTTTCCAATTTGGCTAAAGTAAATATTGCTAATCTTTTTGGAGGGGGTAAGCTAAATTTCCCACTTTTTGGTAAAATTTGAAAAGCCCAAGAAGAAATATCAGAGGTACCAAAGTTATAAGAAGTGTAAGATTTATACTTTGAAGAATAATATATTTGACCAAAATCTACTTCTGCCTAAGCTTTTGTATCTTCTGACAAAAAACTTTAGAGTTGTTGCCCTACTACATCTTCTATAGGAATGAAGTCTTCTACTCAGAGAGCCAAACCCAAAAGGAAATTTTTTTCAACTCTATTTTAGTTTTCTCTGAAACCCTTTATCCAAGTCGCTTCTAGATAAAATCTTTGTTATATACAGAAATATTAACTTCAAAGTTTTTATAGATTGGGTCTTTGTAGAAAATTTAGTGCTAGGGATCATTGAAAAGAGTTGTATAGGTAGCAAAATACTATAGATACATTTTAGTAAAATTCATAATTAATATTAGTAAGTATAATTAATTTGTATTTAATTAATATTAGTAAATATAAAATAATTTAAATAATTTAATATTTAATTAAGGCCATTAAAGTTGTAAACATTACCCCTTCCTCTCTTATTTGATGTTTCCAGTAAAATTAACATATGTAAAAACTAAAAAAAATACAAATACTATATAATTACAAAATTAAGCAAAGGGGTTTGGCTTTGAATATTAGTCTAAATTAACTGTTAAGCTTGATTTAGACTGAAATTTGAAATAACTTTTTATGCATTATTTTGCAGTTATATAGCAAAAAATTTAAAAATAAAATTAAATAAATTAAAAAAAAACAATCTAGGCATCTTTAGCAAAAGATATTTAGTTTAAATATTTTTGTTCTAAAGATATGTATGATAATTATACACGTAAGTAGAATCATATAATATTAGAGTGATGACTAGAGATGTGCAAAATGCATTATGTATTCAATATTGCATACTACATAATGCAGCATAATGCAATGCAGGCTACCTAAAATTTCAAAATGTACATAGAAATTATTATATAATTTGATTCAAAAAATTTTTAACTATAGTAATAAAATTATTATTTTGTGTATATATGTTATAATAAATACTTGTATTACTACTTGTTTTGTTTATCTTCATCACTACCAATCTAATATTTTTTGGTATTTTTGGGGCTCTATAGCAGTCTTACGACATTGTATTAGACCTACAATATTCTTATAGTGTTCTTTTATATCATAGTACTTTCATGGTAGTAGTTCTACAGCCTTGTAGTAGTTTTACTATATTTTCTTTTGTACTTTAAAAATATAATTTAAAACATTTATATCATTATTTATAATTTGTATTTTTAAATTTGCATAATAATATTTTTTGGCTATTTTTTATATATTATGCTGAATAGCATAATGCATCATGCAGCATAATGCTGCATTATGCAATGCAAGATCAAAAAAACATGCATTTACACATCTCTAGTAATGACAAGCTATATAAGCAAAATTGTCTTTTTAAGGGGGTGACAATTAAATTGCCAACAATTACTTCACAGGCATTAACCTATACTGACAATTATTTTACTGACAAGCTTTTTTACTAACACAAAATTCGCTGACACTTGATTTACTGACAAGTTCCTTTTCACCAACAAGTTGATTTTACTGACACACACTTCACCAACAGTTACATTTACTGACAAAATCAATTTACCGACAAGCTCATTTTACCAAAAATAGAATATACTGACAAGCTTATTCTACTGACAATACAATTCGTCGACAATACGATTTGCTACTAATACAATTGCTAACAATACAACTTGTTGACATATAAGACTACAGCAATGTAATAAACTACTAAGAATAATTACATATTATGCAATTTATTAATAATGACAATAAAAAATTGCACATTTTATTAATGACAATAATAATTATTGTCATGGCTGATACTGAAGTTATGACCTATTTTGATCTAAAATTTTAAAAATTTCTTTGGATGTTTTTTTCGTCTTTGTCTTATAGGATTAGGATAGGGTTTGGGTATAGATTTCATATTTATAGAGTATATATATAGATTTTAGCAGGGCTTATAGTTTCAAATTGAGACCCTATAATTTTAGCATCGACTGTGATATTTAAGGCATTTGGCGAATTGTTTGTCAGCAAATGTTTGTTGGTGAATTGTATTTTCGGTAGAATAATCTTGTCAGTAAATTCTATTTTTAGTAAAATTAGCTTGTTGGTAAGTTGATTTTGTCAGTAAAATTAACTATCAGTGAAGTGTGTGTCGGTAAAATCAACATGTCAGTAAAAACATACTTGTCAGCAAATCGAGTATCAGCGTGTTATTGTTGATAAAAAATGCTTGTTGGTAAAATGGTTGTTGGTGTAGTGTTATGTCTGTGAAGTGATTTTCAGTGAAATAAAATGAATCCTTTTAAGAGGACATCTAAAGTGGAGAAATTTATATTTAATAAGTTTTCAATTAATTTTAGGATTAAAGTTATCCTTTATTGGGTTAGATTAGGTTTTAGAAATTAATATAAACAAAATTGCCTTCTTAACATTTTTGCTTAATATATCGAAGTGAGCTTAGACTGCCATTTTTTGTATTTTTCAGATTTTTGTATTTATTTCTTGTTTTGCTTCTCTAGCAATTATCAAAATTCTATATTTTGATTAGTGGTTAATCATATAATTTGCCTTTGCTTTGGATATCCCCCTTTTTAACATTTTTAATTAGGTTTAGATAGCTGTTCTTTTGATATTTTTCACTTTTTTACTTTTTTGTACTTTTTGCTATTGTATTTGTTTTATCAGACTAATCTATAATAATTGTTCTTTGTGCTATATAAAAATACTATTATATAATTAATTTGCATTTTAATTGGCTTTTAGTTCTAAAATATTATCATTAGACATTTCTGGCCAAAAATGCCTAGAAATACCTAATTAAAAAAAATAATAATAATAAATAATAAAAAATAAAATAAAGCTAAAATCTTAGTTCCTATATAGCTGTTCTTTTATATATAATTATTTCATTTTGCAATGAAATAATTCAAAAAAAACTGCTAAAAAAGGAGCATCTGATATGATTTTATTTAATTGTAAAGAGGTAGAAAACTAGTATTAATGAGTAAAAAAATATTTAAATAAATATACCCTTTTGTAAAATAACAATTACAAAACAATTATTCAAATTGATATGTTTTTATATTAATTTTTAAGCTATCTGATTAGTAATTTATTTTATTTGTATTTAGCCAATTGCTACAAAAATGATACATTGATTATAATATACAAAGTTCTTTCTTAGATAAATGTATTATATAATTAATTGATTATTTAATTAATTGGGAAAATAAATTTGTCGCACCCCTGGTTCGGCCAATCAAATCGCACGATTTTATAGGCAAAAAAAATTTTTTTTAAAAATTAAAATTTTACATAATAAAGTGTAAAATTTATATAAAATAGCATGCCATATAACGTAAAATTTTATTCTGAACAACTTTTTCTAAGTCATAAAGATAGATTGTCTTAGTAAAAAAAACTTTTTATAAGAAAAATCAAAAATTTCCAAAGTTAGCACATATAAAACTTTTTTTTTACTAAAACAATCTATCTTTTAACTTAGAAAAAGTTGTTTAGCATAAAATTTTACATATAATTCTTAAACGTAAAGATAGATTTATATTAGTAAAAAAAAGGTTTATATGTACTAACATTCGAAATTTTTGATTTTTCTTATAAAACGTTTTTTTTACTAAGATAATCTAATCTATCTTTATGACTTAGAAAAAGTTGTTCAGAATAAAATTTTACATTATATATTTTGATATCACTTATTTATTTTTATATTTTACTAGTAAAATTTTGAATTTTTAAAAAATAAAATTTTTTGCCTACAAAATCGTGTGATTTGATTGGCCGAATTGGGGGTGTGACAAATTTCTATTCCCTAATTAATTATTTTTTTTACTCCTCTCTTTTGTAATAGAAATGTAATATCTGAATCAAATTTATTAGACCTAAGAGAGCATCTATAAATAATGTTATATTCTGATCTGCTTGTGAACGAAGTCACAAGGCGGGACATTATTGCGAGTCACCGGACCCTTTATGTGACTGCAGATCAGGTATGACGAAATGGTATTTGAGTAACCTATAATCTGTATCGATTTCCTTCGTTCTTTGAGTTTTCTGCTTGACATTGCGTCCAGCACCGTCGCAAGAACAAGCCAGTTTTTTCTTTGTTGCTATTTTTTTCTTATCAAGCGAAGGAGTATTTCCAAGCCTTCAAGAATAAAAATCGTATATAGGCTTTGTAGTCGGTCCTAAATATATATATAGGAATAATAGGAATTGAGTAAAGTAGTATTGGTAAACGATTTACAAGAACACCATACTGACTCCCAACTCGTGCAATTTTTTCTAGTAATATTTTAGGGAAAAGAGAGAATATGCACTAGCCGATATAATGGTGAATATGTGCGAACTGCGGGTACAAGAAGTATTTCATATGAATTTAAATTAATTCTTGGTTGGAATAGAGTTGGATTTACCTGTAAAGCATTTTGGAATTTATGCAATATGTATGAAAGCAATACGGCTATGGTTGTAATGTGAGTATATAGTACAGGGTTATACATGAGGACGAAAGCATTTCGGGTTCTAAAACCTGAAATTAAAATTTGAAGACGAAATTGTTTTTGACCTATTTTATTTGAAAGACGAAATTATTTGATACTTTTTTTAAATAGACGAAATTATAAGGAACATATCTATATAAATTTTATTTGCTCTTCCTTATAAAAAATTTTAATTTTCTCTAATGAAGACAAAATAGGCCTTTTTCAAAAATCAATTTCGGTGGCATCACTATACAGGGTGCAGGGTATTATAAAAAAAAAAAAGAAATGAACGCGCATGTTTGTGTGGTGAATTAGGGCATGTGAACGCGCAGGTTCATGTGTGATATAGATGAGGCGGGTGTGTACACCCGATACCATTCTCAAATTAATGGTAAGAGAAATAGTTTAAGAGTATATAATAGTGCACTGTAAAAAAAAAAAAAAGAAAAAAGGAA